>NC_061165.1:15916823-15985120 GCF_022113875.1 Hydra vulgaris
CTTTGGCAATTCCTTTGAAGCGCGTTTAATTCATAAAAGTTTTAGTATTTGACGTCACGGTAGACTTTTAACAAAAGAAAAGTGTAATGAAACTAAGCTGCGTTTTTCTACAGTAGTATTTTTTTAATATACAGCAAAACAAATTTATTTGTTTTGCTGTATATTAAAAAAATTATTTATTATTTTTAAAAAATTATATTATATTAAAATTATATATCTATATTAAAAAAAATTTTTATTTTTCTAAACATCGCAAAACAAAATTTGTAAAAAGAAAAAATGATAAATTATTTTTATTTTAAAGGAGCAACTTGTTTTTTACAGATATCTTAGTTACTTTTCGATTTATATATCTTACTTATATTTCTTTTGTTTTTAAATTAAAACAAATATTAAAGCCTTACTTACGAATCTTATGATTTTCATACGAGTGTTTTACATTATATAGAACGTTATGTATACGGTCTCTCGTTTTTGTGCAAAAGAGCGCAGTATTATATATTCTGAATCTTACTTATTTTTATTTAAACAATCGGAATCTTTTTCTAACTTCTCTGGTTATTTTTACGCTATGATATTTTTTACTTTCCTGTCAAAAAATAGTATTAACAATTAGTTTCATAAACTGACAGTATTAATTAGAGATATAAGATGAATTGTTAACTTTTTTTATTATAAAAATTTTTTGATTACGCTGATTTATTTTAAATTGCTAAATTTGCTAAATTGAATACGGATAAAAAGGAAATATCATTTTATTTTACATTTGATTTTTGATAATGAAACTTTTAAAATGTCGGCAACTCCATACCAATTAGAACCTGTTAATGTTATGAAAAAAAATTCAAGAATACACTAAACAATACAGTTGACAGCATGGACGCCCGCAAGGGGAAAGGGGTTGACAGTAGCATCAGATATGCAAATTCGTGAAAGGATTTGTGAGATTTTGGTTTTGCATTAAAAGTAGAATTAATAACAACACAAGTCGGCATTATAAATTTTGAGTATTAGTTTACTGTTCAATATTTTATAACCATCAAATAAAAACATGAAGTTTATATTTTTTCGCCCGTTTTATACAACTAATATTTAACAAAAATACGGACAAATTATTTTTATATAACGCAATAATTAACACATGAATTAATGGCAATAATTCAAGATAAATGGTAATTTAAATTGTCAAAATGCCATAACGCGCGTAAAAAACATATTATATTAGTTATTTCCCAATTTGTATCCTATTTGGCATTTGTCTTTTAACGTGAAAAATTTTAAAACACAACAAATACAAATTTTCAAGCAATTTTCTCTTCCAATTTTCATTTATTCAAAGAAAAGTTACTAATAAACTTTTATTTCTCTCATCTAAAAAAAGAACGAGTGACGCAAAAATAAAAAAAATAAAAAGATTCTATACAACTCTTTTATTCATTCGAAGTTTAATTACGCGAAACTTTTCTTTCTTTTTTGTTCTACTTTTATAAAAAGAGCGAGCGATGAAATAAAAACTTTTCTTTCTTAACATAAATTTATACTTAGAGATAAAATTAAATTAGAAATAAAGCAACAATGAACAAAGCAATTTACAGATTAATCTGGGACTATTTTGATATTAATTAAAACTAGCAAAAAGCAACCCGTAATACGGGTTTTGGTCGGTCTGTTACATAATTAATTTATAGTGGCTGTTTTCCACAATTTAATGTTGCATAACCTTAACTAATACCCTTTTAGAAAATCGCCTTCAGCTTGAAAAAATTAATCCATCTGTAAAATTAACATAAAAAGTATGAAGAGGTAAAATAATTTACCAACTACTACTTAACATTTACAATTACTACTTAACATTATTTGAGTAATTTACAAATGGCATAGGTCATAACAGTGTAAGGCAGAACCATTTTCATCGACCTTCCTAAGTTTAACACAATACGTTTTTAGTTACTGACACATAATAATAACACTTCGTCATGCTTTATATTGACGAAAGTATCAACGAAATCCTTGTAATAATTTTTATAACACGAACCATTAAGATTAAAATAAAGTTAAAAAGAATAAATTATATACAGGAGTTATCAATTTTTTGGTATCCCCTTGATTAATTTTTCTATAGAAAAGAAAATTGTTAACTTAAAAATGTTTAATGCACACATTTAAATAAATTTATTAAAAATAACAAAGTTTATTATAAATAACTAAGCAACTAAGTACAAATACGTTTCAAACAAAAAAAATTTAATTTACTATCAAACATGGGTATAATAAATTTGAAAAAATATGTAAACTTAATACATTATTGCATCATATGACAAACCTAAAACAAAAATTATAAGAGATAAGTAGACATAAAAATTTGTAAACCAAGCTGATCCGACCCGGGTTTTGTTAAGTCTGTTCAACACAGAGCATTTCTATAATAGTTTGTCCTCTTTATTTCATTAATTTTTAGTAAACGGTAATTTGCCACCATTTACTAAAAATTCCTTTTGTAACTCGAAATTTAATTTTCCTAAATATTTTGACTCTAATAAAGAGGTTCCTTCCCTCTTTTTTGCTTTAATGGTGGCCAGGTGAATAAAAGAAAATGATAAAATGTAAAACAATGATCTACATATTTATGAATGTTTTTTTTCTTTCCTCAAAAGTGTTGCAAATACCGACTAAGCTAACTAATTAGTTAAACACATAAATAAAACTTAAGTAACTCGATATTAATGCGCAAAACTACAATATTCTCCATATTTTTAAAGGTTTTTAGTTACGACTCCCCATTCTATTAACTAATAGCATATATTTATATCTTTTTAACTAATAAAAATTTACAATAAAAAGAAATCAGGTTATTTTTAAATCTTACAAAAGCGTCATAATGTAGTTCTAAAAGAAAAAAGTAATGAAATTATGATATCATAATTACAACAAACAAAAAAAAAAAAAAAAAAAAAAAAAAAAAAAAACACCACACAATTACCAAAAATCGATTTACCTATTTATAGTAACCTATTTTGAAATTGCAGTTAAAGATTTATCAAAAATGTAACTATAAAACCTGTTTTGAAGTAGCAAAGCAATACTAAAAGTACTTAAGCAATACTAAAAAAAAATCTAACTAAGATATAAATTGATGTTTTGGCTTTCATAATTTAAACATATAAACAACTATAAACAAATATGATTTTATGTAACACGTATAAACACATTTTACAACTATTGAATGATAGATATATTTACCAAAAACAATGAAAAAAAATAAATAATGATAAATAAAGTTATACATACAAAATGTGCTCACAACCTTTAACAATAAATTTTTGAAATGAAAATCTAAAGACTATAAATTAAGAACATTAAAAAATATAGCAATATTTATGTTAGATAAATGAAAATCTAAAGACTATAAGTTAAGAACATTAAAAAATATAACAATATTTGTTACATTTTAAAAAACAAACTATTAAATGCTATAGTTCTTAAAAATGCAGCATATAGTTGACCATTTCCAGCAAACAATAGACGTCTTTTAGACCGTCTAAAATTGGTCTAATTTGTATCTAATTTAGACGTATATTAGAGATCGAAAAGACGTCTGATTCTGGAGATACTATTTTTGATCTGTTTTAGATGCATATTAAATGCATAAAATATATCGTGCATAGATAATTTTTTTTATCTAAACTTAGATGTTTATAAGATCTCTTTTATAGATTTGTTACAAATAAAAAGAAAAACATTTTAACTAATTTTACGAGGCGATAATTATAAATGACCGCCATTCAAAAACTTTCCGAAATCTTATTTCGAAAAAATCATGAAGATTTTAACCTATGGAAGACATTAATGATTATTTCTTTTGATAAGTTTTAAATAATAAAATAACATGCTATTATATTTCACAGAATATTTCTATGATTTGATGCTTAGCATGTTTGCTAAAATCCTTGTGATTTGAAATTTATTTTGCAGAAATATAAAATTAATATTTTCAAGTTGATATTTTTATTTCTAGAATAAAAGATAATGTAATTAAAATATATGTATATATATATATATATATATATATATATATATATATATATTATATATATATATATATATATATATATATATGATATATATATATATATATATATATATATATATATATATATATATATATATATATATATATATATATATATATATATATATATATATATATATATATATATATATATATATATATATAATATATATATATATATAAATATATATATATATATATACATATATATATATATATATATATATATATATATATAATATATATATATATATATATATATATATATATATATATATATATATATATATGTATGTATATATATATATATATCTTTATATATATATATATATATATATATATATATATATATATATATATATATATATAATATATATATATATATATATATATATATATATATATATATATATATATATGAGTAACTTTCAATAACACAAAAGATTGTTTTATTGGTTGTGCACTTATCGTTTTTATCGAGGAACCAAGATTCATTTATGTCTTTTACATAACGGGCATACAAAAAGAGACGCAGTAGGCGTGTCCAAAAGGAATATTAAAAAATACTAGAAATTTCATCAGTACATATAAAAAAAAAATCGAATGTTAGAACTTCTAATAGAAGTGATTTTTTATCTTGCGAAAATCTAAAAGAATATTTTGACCATCATGAGTCATCGATTTTGTACAATGAATACTCTTATGACCAAAAGCCTAATGAGTATAAGCATAAGCCAACTTTAAAGGAAAGTTTTTCTGCATTTTTTTCTAACCAAGTAATGTTGCACTAAACAAGTGAATTGACAAAGAATAGCAACAAATTTATTGTCCAAAAAAAACTATAATCATGCACTAAAAAACAACCTTTCGTCAACAAAAGAATGGCACAAATTTTCATTGATTAAATGTAAGATAACAGATGGTCATTATCTAAACTGTTTTGTGTTTTTTTTTTAAAGGTAACTTAATTACTTTTTTGTAGCAAAATGTTTTATAATTAGATTCATTTTTATGTTGTGAAGAATACAACTTTCTACATCAGATGAGATATATGCTAAAGAAAGCATTAAAAATAAGAATAACAAATCATATCGCTCTTCATTGCCAGAACTTTCGCCACCTATTATGAATAAGCCCAATGCTAAAAGTGTATAACACAAATATTATAATTTTTTCTTAATGGTTTTTAAACTGAAATAGATTCTTGTTTAATTTGATCTGAATAATATCTATCTAGCTATTAGTCTTTTTTATGTATAACTAAGATTTTTATTTTAACTATTTGGGTGTCCTATTATATGTAATGTTGTTAAATTGGTTACATATATTTATATCATTGACAACATTCTATTGTATTAAATAATCCTTTAATCAACTTGATATGAAAATTGAAAATTAATTGAAAGCATGCTGAAATTGTTTGAATTCAGAAATTGAAAGAGTACAAAATTGGTTGAAAGATTAAATTAAGTAACAGGTATGGTTGAGGGATTATTTATATTTCAAATTATAATTATTTCTTTTGAATAGAGTTGTTATCAGATTCAGAGATTGAAGAAGATGTTTTTTCTGCACATTTTATTGATAAACACAATAAAACCAAGCAAAGTTCACATTGTCAAAGAGTTTCAAGTTTTAATGTGAGTAGTTTGGTTTTTACACCACTGAATGTTAATGTGGAAGTCTTTTTTATTAATTTGTTTTTGTTCTCAAATAATTGTAAAAGATAAGTATAGTAGAATAGAAATGGATTATTTATAATATTGTGATCTGATAAATCATGTGTGTAGCATTTGGTCAACATTACCTTTAGTAGTTAAACAAAATTCTTTAACGTAACCTTTTACAGGAGGAGATATCAAGAATTGCTTTTGAGCCAAGCCCGAAGAAAAATACATGAAAGTTATCATCAGGGCTGTGGAGTCCGAGTTGCGGGGTTGACATTTTCAGCAGAGTCGGAGTCGCTAAACAAAATTGCGACTCCGACTCCAATAGTAAAACTTCTCGGTATTGGACGTGCATGTACAAAACATTCAATTAACCTTATGTTTATACTAAACCTCAAAGAACGTTTCATAAATTTGTCAAAAAAAAAATTTTTAACTTATCCCGTAATATTTTTTAAAGAATTTAAAATATTTTTCTAAAATATTGATTTAGAGTTGTAATCGAAGTTGGAGATGGAGTCAGAGTTGTGCTCAAAAACTGGAGTCGAAGTTGGAGTTGTACTTAAAAAGTTTCAACAACTGGTTTCGGAGTCGTTACTTTTTTTTTACAACTCCACACACCTGGTTATCAGTAACGGTTTGACATAAATCTAAATATTATTTGTTGTTGTTTATTTGTCAAAATTAAATAAGAATTTCTGTAAAACTTGAATGTTTGATTTATTTTCAGTGGGTTTACCTATAACTTAAGTGGATTATTTTTTTATTAGATTATTATTGCAAAGTATTTTATTTAGTCAAAATTATTTTTTACTAGGTTTCCAATCTGCCTCGTTTGCCTTTGTCTGATTCTACGGATAAAATTTAGCTGATTTAAAAAGTAGGTTTTCCAAAATATTATGGCAACTTCTGCGATGGAGTAATACAAAAAATAACATGTAATTTGGAATTTTAGTTTGAGTTACTCAAGTATAATTTGAATATTAAAGTTGTTATTGCATTGTTTTGCTTTTTGGTTATGAGCTAAATATGTTAATCAATCTTTTTATTCTTGTTTGTAGAGATGCAAAGTGTTATTCTCAAAGAGCTTGCAGAAATAAAAGTTCTTTTAAAAAAAGTTATAGAAATTAAGTTTCAGGCTACTGGGGTGAAGTTGCTAGAATCAGTGGACGAAGTGGTTACACTGGGTAATAAACTAAAAGATAAAACCGAGTATACTAATTAGGTATTATCTAATTATCTTAAGTTTTAATAAGTTTGTTTATTTTTGGTTTATTAGTTTAGAATCTAAATGAAAAGTATTTGTAAATGAACTAAAATAACTAGCTTGTGTTAGACTCAATTTGTTGTAAAGAAATTTAAGTTACATTAATTTTTATTACATTTATTTCAGCTTGATAGTTTGGAAAATTTGGTGGTGGAAAACCAAGAGAACATATTTTTTTGATCATGAAAAGGTAAATAATTGTTTTTATTAATTATTAGAAATATGATTAAAAGGAACCAAAAGCAATTCATTTTGACCATTATTTGTTATGGATTTACTTTTAATATGACAATTTGATAAACTCGGTAGCTTCACTGTAGGTGTTTAAGTTTGTTTGTGTGCTAAAGTAAGTGTAATGCTAGACATTGTTTAGCATTTTATTTTCAAATTTAATGCTTATACATTTCATTATTTTAAGCATTCATATATTAAAATATATTTTAATTTATTACATATATTAAAATAAAAAACTTTATTAATATATTTAAGTTTATTGTTAAAATATTTATCAGGTTATTTTCGATCAGTTACAGTCCAAATTAAATTGAAAAGGAAATGGGGAAAAGAAAAGATAATCTAGTAAATATATGAAGTGTTTTACGAGGTTAGTTTTAATAGTATTTACAAAACTGATATCTGTATTAAAAAGATTTTCTTTGACTTTATTGCGTCATGCTAGAATTTCTGTATCCATAATACAAGTTCCTTTAGTTTTTTCTTAAAGCAATAATTGTTTATTATTGTATCTGGTTGAGATACAAATCTTCTTGTTTATATATATATATATATATATATATATATATATATATATATATATATATATATATATATATTTATATATATATATATGTATATATATATATATATATATATATATATATATATATATCATATATATATATATATATATATATATATATATATATAATATATATATATATATATATATATATATATATATATAAATATATATATATATATATATATATATATATATAAATATATATATATATATATATATATATATAAATATTTATATATATATATATATATATATATATATGTATATATATATATATATATATATATTTATATATATATATATATATATATATATTTATATATATATATATATATATATATATATATATATATATATATATATAATATATATATATATATATATATATATATATATATATATATATATATATATATATATATATATATATATATATATATATATATATATATATATATATATAATTAATTCCTGGCATTTTATCCATTGTCTTACATTTTATATTTTAAATATAAAGAAATTATTGCGCTTTGCAGGTTGGCTATGTTAAAACTGAGATATTATATTTCATTTTAGAGAAACATAATAAATGAGTAGTTTTTAGTTTCTTTTTTTATCCCTTTACCAACGTTCCAGAATTTACCCACATACCTTCGTCAATTTATTGACGCTAAAGTTTTCTGGGATTTTCTGGAATTTTAATGAAAATGACTTTCCGGCATTTTCCGGGATTTTCAAAGAAAAAAATTTAAGGGATTTTCATAAAGTCAAAAACTAATCTATGGTTTATATACATAAATGTGCCTATATATCAAAATATTTTATATTTCTCTGAATCTATATGAATATTATCTCAAAGAAAAAATTAAGAATAGAAAAAATTTGAATATATATACATATATATATATATATATTAATTTAGACTGACATTGCTTCATTTTTTATACAAGATTCTGCATCTATTATTTTTGTGCATTAAGATTGTCCCTGAAGGCTTTCTTAATTTAGCAAAGAAATTTCTTTGCTAAATTAAAATAATGTCAATAAATTTTGTTTTCTATTTTTCAGTTGTAAAAATATAAAAAGTTCATTTATTCAGTTGTAACAGTAGTATAATCACTGGTAATATATATTTAATGATAACAGATGTATAATATTAGGTTCGAAGAAGTTATATATATTTAATGATAACAGATGTATAATATTAGGCTCGAAGAAGTTATTAATGTAAATGGTTATAGGTGACTTGAAATTGTTGTCATATGAAAGAAATAAATCTAGACGTAATAAAATTATTTGTCGTTGAAATTGAAGAAATTTTGCTTGATGAACCGAAAATATACTTGACAGAATTCAGTGTCAAGCGGTGTTGATGTCTATTATTTGACTTTACATTAGACACTTTAAAATAAAGCAAAGTATGAATTTTACTATTTATAGTAACAAATAATAACAGTTTCAAATTTGAAATTATTTTTTTTTTTTTTTTTAATTTTAAACATAATTGTGTTCATTTTTTTTTTTTAGATGTCTTTGTCATCACTTGATTATTTTGCTTACTGTTGAAACATGGTTTTAATTTTGTAAATTTAATATGATGTGAAATTTATAATATTAATCATATTTCAACAGTTAGTGAGAAGCTGGAACTTATTTAAGAAATGCTGGAAATTAACTTTTAGTTAAGGTAAAAATAATTTTGTTTATTGGAAGCAAAATAAAACCAGATACTGTTATTTATTGCATGACTTTTTTACTTTTCTAACATGCTGTTTTTGAAACAACTTCCTCTCTCTCTTAGATGAGACTTAAATAAGAATAAGTATTGAGAATTGTTGAGAGATAATTGATTAAACTCTGTAATTACTTTGTTTTTAATGGTAAATAACTTTTAAATTCCTGTTGTTCAACAATGCTCAAACCTGAAGGACGAGCAACAGGTAGAAATGTATGCATTACAGTAGTTTTCTTACCATTTATATTTTTTCCATCTAAAAAATTATTTATTATATGTAAGCATCTTGATTTAGTTGTAATACTATAGTGAATAGTTTCTAATCTTATAAATTCCATATCATATTTTTTTCTTTATACTTATAATAATTCTTATATAAATTATTATAAATCATTTTATAACTTATTTACTTTATTTTTCATAAACAACTGCATCGTCTAATTTGACTTGTATAGATTGAATAGTTGAGCCTACATACACACCTTCAATTTTTAAACAATCGACAATATAACATCTTTTTTTAATAAGATTATGTCCTTTTTTTTTTTTTTCATCATCATCTGCAGATCTAAATACAGTCTCCATCTTAACATCTTTACCTTCTGTTGGTATTTTTGCAAAAATGACAGGAGGTTCATTATTATTGCATTTTAGAATTTTTAAGTTGTCAGTATTAAAATTTTTCACTTTATTTTTTAACTATTTTTCTTTGACTTTATTTCTCAATAAATTGGATCATTGCAATAAATTTTTCTTCTTCTTCAGTCTTTCCTTTCATTTCATTAATGCAAACAATTGAAATTGAATATCCAGTAAGTTTATTCGTTTTTGGATCTCTATTTTCAAAAAAACCATATGAAAATAATTTTGGTTTTGTGACTATTATTGCCTTGCTAGTTTTATTTTAACAAATTCTCTTTTTTTGATAATAAACAGGTTTTTAATAATCAATTACTACATCAGCACACAATTTTTCCTCATCAATATTTTCAATCTCTACATATGATATTTTTATATATGCAAGAAAAATTATTTAAGTCATTTTTTCATTTGTATGTATTTGCAATTTTTTCATTTGTATGTATTTGCAAAAATGATCTAAATAAAAATGATCTTTTTATACATAAAATGCATAGAATGTTTTTGGATCCTGAAAAGTATAAAAGGGAGCAATATATGATAATTTTTACTCAACATGAAGGTTTAGAGCATGAACATATAGATGATAATAATGAACGTATTAGAGTATTTGCTCAGCAAGAATTTTTTGATAAAACCAAATTCACATCATTATATTTCTTTAAAGTGTGGAGTAAAAATTATAAAAGGTTATGTATTAATTGCATTAGTAGAAAAATATAAGCCAATGCTGAATTTACTAGATTCTGTAGTTTCAGAGTCTATTGATAATATTACAGTAACCATATATAACAGTGATATAGTAGATCAAAAAATTAAAAAAAGGAAATTGTTTTTTCTACATCATATCTAAAAATGGAACTTTAAATACAATAACATCCAGTCCAGATTTAAAATCTAGAATATTCTTATAAAATATATCTATTTTAGAACAAGTTGAATCTAAAAAAAGTAAAGTAAGTAGTGAATCTCAAAAAAATAAAGATTTTGTTAAATCTATATTATCAGAACTAGAAGAATTAGATACAGAAAAATTAGATACTTATTTTAAATTATTTTACTTTGTTCAATTTTTTTTACTATTTTAATATATCTATATTAGAAGATTTATAAGTAGGTTTAAATTTTCTAGTTTTCTTAAATACTGAATTTAAGAAAACTAGATATATTAAAATAGTAAAAAAAATTGAATAAAGTAAAATAATTTAAAATAAGTACTTCTATATAAAAAGATGGAATATGATAATATGGATTGTAAAAATAAAGAATATCAAAATATTTATCCAAATCTTCTAACTGCACAAACTGAAATTCAAGGTCATGTATATAGATTACAAATATTTAGTAATATTCAAAGAGAAATATAATGTGAAAGAGAAAAAAATCATAGAGCTGTTAGAATAATTTCAGCAGTTGATAATACATTAATAGCAAGTACTATTGCTTTAGGAGCTGTTGGAGTCGGTTTTTTAGCAATTATAGTTGCAGCTCCAGTAGCTATTGCATGTGAAAGTGCAGCAATATGAGCAGGACTAGTGTCATTTATAGGTTCACAATTGAGTAAAAAATTAAACTTAAAAGCATAAAAATGTTAAAGTGATGGCTGAAACAAAATTTTAATTCTAGAAGAGAAAAGATTTCTAAAGCTTTAATAGATGGTTTTTTGATGATAATGAATACGAAAAGGTACTTAAAGAACTTGATAATTATTGATTCATGCTTGAACTTATTTGAACAAAATCTAAAAGTGAACTTGATGAACAAATAAAAGAATCATTAATTAACCAAGAAAGAGAAGAAGCTATAAAAGTATTAGAAAATCGGTTTGGAAAGAATCTAAATATAAGTAAAATATTAAGTAAAAACATAAAAAAATTAATGAAAAACGTCCATGAAAAACATAATACACGTTTTTGTATTAAAAAAAAATATTGCGTATATAAAAATGTCATTTTTTAATTACAGATCCTCAATTAAGAGAGAAACTAGTGAAAAAACATGAAAGTTAAGAAAAGAAATATATCAGGATTCTATAAATAAAAATTTAAGTGATGATTCTTTACAGACTAACTTGACAAAATTCTACAAGCCAATATTTGATAGTCAGTCAGGTATAAAAGAAAACTTATCTAAATTATAAAATAAAGCTAATCATTTAGCTCTAACATTATCAAGTTATCCTGCAATAATGGGTTTACCTGAAACTATAGAAATAACGAGTAAAGATGTTAAATCTAATATAAAACCTGATAGTAAAATGATTCCATTTGGAAAATATATAGGAACTATAGCAATAAAATATCTGCAGTCAGTGTATAGTGATAAAAAGGCAGCAGATACTACATTCGGTATACACTCAAAAAATGGAAAGTTGTGTATAGGAAAAAAACCAATATTACTTATTAATAATGATATAACTGTTGATGACAAAAAATATATTGGAAGCACTGGTCTTTGGAAATTGTTAACAAAAGCTAGTCCTGATAAAAATATATATAATGAAGACGATCTTGACGATCATAAAAATATATTGAAAGAAACAGATGCTATTTCTTCTAGTGAAAAGTATAAAGAGATAATAAAACCAATTTGGGAAAAGATAACTGGAAAATCTGGAAAAGGAGTAATAATTCTTGCTAGTGATCCAAACTGCTCTAAATGAAATGCTACTATTATGTATAGCTGCTTGGAAAGCAAGTAATACCGGAGCTAGAAATGAAACTGTTTCAATTTGTGATGAATTATGAAGTCAGGGTTAGATTAATGATGAAGATTTTAAATCAATACAAAACATATTAAGAATAAGTTAAAGATTTAGATAGATTTCCGGATTTATGTTAAAGAGATTTAAAAATATATATAGTAAATACAATGTTAATTGTAAATAATAAGAGATATGTGAAGAAATATGTCATTGGTGGAAGTGGATTATTTGATATCATTAAAGATTTAGCTAGAAGAATAGCATCTTCAAACGTAACTAAAGTATAATCTGCTATGATATACAGATTAGCTTCTTTTAAGATGTAAATCTCTTTTGAGATTTAGATTCCGACGGGATCCTGAAGGGATCCGGATTTATGTTAAAGCGATTTAATAAAATATATAGTAAATAAAATATTAATTGTAAATAATAAGAGATATGTGAAGAAATATGTCATTGGTGGAAGTGGAGTATTTAGTTCTATGAGAAATATTTTTCAAAGACAAGCTATTACTAATGCATTAAAAGCATTGCGAGCTTTAGCTAGTAAAGCAGCTTTTAGTGATTTGGGAAAAACTGCAATAGATGCTGCAAAAGTAGCTGGAAAAGAACTAGCCACATCTGCAATATCTACTGCTAAAGATATAGTAGTAGTCAAAGGAAAAAAATTAATTCAAAAAGCATCTAAACTTACACCTGAAAATAAACAAGTAATTTCAAAATTAGTTGAAGCTGGAGCTAATGATCTATCTAATAAAGTAACAACAAATATAAACAAAAATAATGATGGGATCAGCAATAACAAATACTAGAAAAACTAAAAAAAACATCTCAAAAGAGAATGCAATTAGAATAGAAGATTTAGTTAGAAAAGGTAAAGGTCTTAGATTAGCGTAGATTTTTAGATTTAAATTATAAAAGGTTTTAAAAAATTATTTAAAAAAATTATATATATAAAAAATGCCAACTTCTGACATATTAAATTTTACATAAAAACCAATTATTGATGAAAGCATTCAAATTATGATTTCCGAGAATATAATACAACAATTGGTTCAAGTTTAGATATTCCTGGAGATATAAAAATTACCACTGAACAGCAAGATTTATTTTTATATCCAGCTGAAGCTTATATACAAGTTAATAGAAAACTTGTTAAAGCTGATGGAACCGCTTATTCGACAGATATGACAGATGCAGTTTCACTTACAAACAATGGTATTATGCAATTGTTTAATCGAAAAACTTATGAATTATCAAATCAAACAGTAGAATCAGTTAGTTTTCTAGGTCAAGCAACTACAATGTTCGGATTGCTAAAATATTCAAAACCCTTTGAAGAATCACAAGGATTAAGTCAATTGTGTTACAAAGGTTATACAACAACAGCAGTAATTGCTGATAACAAAGGATTTGCAATAAGACAAGGACTAATAATTCAGAAACCAACTACTAAAGTAGCATTTTCATTTGGTATTCCTCTGAAACATTTTTTTGGATTCTGTGATGATTATAACAATTTTATTTACGGAATAAAACATTCACTAAATCCTAGTAAAAAAAATGATACTGATGATGCTATTTTTAGAGCAGCTAGTGTAGCTGCGGGAAAAGTAATTCTTACAAAAATATCATTATGGATGCCATTTGTAAATCCATCAAGTGTGTCCAGTCTTACGCTTTATAAAAAAATTGAATCAAAAGTAGAACTTCCAGTACCTTTTCGTTTTTGACAGTGTGTAATGACAATTGTTCCAGAATCTACTGAATTTAATTGGAGATTTGGTGTAAAAACTAATGAAATACCGAGATATATCATTGTTGAATTCCAAACAGGTAAAAATGGAAATCAACAACAAAATCCTTCAATACTTGATCATTGCAACTTAAAAAATATGTACGTAATGCTTAATCATAAAAAACTTTCAACGAGTGATTATAATCTATCTTTTCCAAATCAAGAAATTATAAAAGCTTACAGAGTTTCAACTTTGTTTAGTAAAAATATTTATGGAATGGATAAAATAGTCACACAGAGTAACATAAATTATTCAGACTATAGCGATTTATATTCAGTTATGGTTTTTGATGTGAGTAAGCAATCAGAAAGATTAAAAACAACAGTAGTAGATTTTTTTTTTTTTTTATTTGCATTCACTCCCAACAAGCCTGCAAGTAATCGCTTTTATGTTGGAAGTTACTAGGAAAAAAAAGAACAGAGTTATAGAGCAAGGAAACGGTTGACAGAAGACTTGAAAAGTTGAAGGTTGTATGAGTCAGGAAAACATGAAGATGGGAGAAAGTTCCAAAGGATTGAAGTGCGGGGAAAAAGATAGATACAGTAAACGAATTATATTCAAGTTATAGCATCATTTAATAATAATGCTCCAGCAAATACTGTAGGATACGCTATTATAATATCTGATAGATTTGCACGACTTCAATCTAAAATGGAAATAGATTTAGCTTTGAATATTAAACTCTTTGAAAATTAAATCTCTAAAGAACTGATAAATAAATACAATAAGTTTAAATTATTTGATTTCATTTTTTTTTTATCTGTATAATAATATAGAAGAATTAAAACGTTTAGAAGAAAGAGTTATGAATTTAGAAGAAGGAATAAATAGACAATATAAATTACTAAAAAAATATGAAAGACGACTAAAACATCTTAAAGAGATAGACGAAGGTGAAATACTAGAAAAATTTGAATGTAGAATAAATCAAATTAGAATGATAGATGAATGGGAAAAACTAGTAGAAAAACATAAATAAGTTTTACAGAAAGTTACATAAAATCTTATAGAGATCATATTAAAAAGATTATAAATAAAATTGAAAAGTTAAATATTGTAAATATTTAAAAATATAACACTTTTTAAAAATATATACCAGAAAAACAGAATAATTTAAATTATTTGAAAGTAATTTAAATTTTTTTCTTAACATAATAAAAATGTATATATATACAAAAAAGTATTTTATAAATTTAATAAAAGAAAATAATATTAAAGAAACGTCTGACAATCTTGTTACATTAGTTATGCTTGCTTTGAATAATTGTTTACTTGATAAAGAGTCTGCATTTTCAGATGCATATATTAAAATAAAGTTGGAAGACCAAGGACTCGTCCAGAAATAGTAAGAGTTAAAAGAGTGAAAAAAAAAAAAGTAGAAAAAGTGAAAAAACCTGTTGGAAGACCAAGGATTCGTCCAATAAAAGAAAAAAAAAGAATACAAGATCCGAAGTTTAAAAGATTAAAAACAATTAGAAAAGAGCCAGTAACTATTAAACTCATTAACATAGAAACAGGAGAAAAAAAAGTCTTTAAATGAATTTATAAAAGAGACTAACAACGGATATAGGTATATTGAATTACGAAATGGAAAAATTGAAGATGGATTTAAAGTTGTGATATTAAATTCTAAGAAATTTCTAAAAGAAATGAATAAAAGAATTGTAAATCTCAAAAGAGATTTTCAAAAAATCATCTTAGATATATAAAAAAAATGCAAAGTTCGAATGTTAATGTCAATGTATGCATAACAGCTACATCTGCAAATGCTAATGCTAATACAACTGTATCAACGAATTCATCTACAAACTGTAAATAAATTTTTATAATTAAAAATATTATGACAAGATTTTTAATTATTAACAAGATTTTTTAATAAAAAATAAAAAATTTGAAAATGATATAAATAACTTTCTTGTATATATAATAATGGAAAATAAAACTGTCACAGAATTGAAACAAATCGCAAAAAAGGGAAAAACTAAACATTATTATAGAATAAGAAAAACAGATCTTTTAAGAGAATTAGGACAAAGATTAAATATATTAGACGAACCCATTCCAGGGCATACTAAATAAAATGCTTTAACACCTACTCAGTATGTTCCAAGTAAGTATATTTATATTATTAATAATAAAGTGAATTCATTTGCTAATTGGATTATGTCTTATGTTCCTGAGCCCATTAAAAAGACTGCAAATTTTATTGATGTAAGAAACTTACATCAATAAAATCTACTGTTTCTAATTTATATAAAAGGTTTGGAACTAGAAAATTAATAGATTTTAAATTGACACAATCAGCTATTAAAAATGTGACAAAGCAATCTTCAGTTAAAGGTGTTGAAGGATATGATGCTTTGTCTTTTATGAAATCAGCTAAAAATAATGCCATTCAAATACTCACTAGCAATAAAGGATCAAAGATCTATATCGTTCTTTCATGTAAAATAAGGCGTACTGATCTTAAAACAGGAGAAACTATAATAATTATTGCAACTTTTTCAACAAAATCAGAAGTTGTTTTTTATTTAAGATGAGATTTAAATGACTTTTATAAAAGAGCTATAAATAAAATTTTAGAATTCTTGTCAGCATTTCAAAAATTAGGATCAAGTTGGAGATTTCTTTCAGTTGAAAAGATGGACAATAATGTCATTGAATACAGCCCAATCAATGCTAGATCTTACATTCCTCTTAACAAAGAGTTAGCAACTAAAAAAGCAATCATTAATATTAAAAATGAAGACAACGAATGCTTTAAGTGGTGTGTTGTTAGATTTTTTAATATTTAAGATAAAAACTTTGAAAGAGTAGATAAAGATCTAAAAGAACAAGCTAATAAATTAAATTGGGAAAAAATAGAATTCCCAGTGTCATTAAATCAGATAACAATATTTGAGAAAAAAAATGCAGATATGAAATGCAGATATAGTGTCAATGTCTTTGGATATGGGAATTCATCAGTTTATCCTTAACGTATATCAAATGAGAAAAACAGACAACATCAAATAGACTTGTTACTCAATTCAAATTATTATTTGAAATGAGTAACAAGTCTATTTGATGTTGTCTGTTTTTCTCATTTGAGACTAATCATTATTGCTTAATAAAAAGTTTAAGCAGATTACTATGTTCACAAATATCTGAACATAATGGTAACAAACACTTTTGTTGAAATTGCTTGTTAAGATTTAGTACTGAAGAATCTTTATCAAAGCATAAATTGTATTATGATAATATTGTATTATTCAGTACGTATTGAACTTTCAGAGCCTAATACAATGATAGAATTTGAAAATTATAACAAGACTATGAGAGTACCCTTTGTAGTCGATGCTGACTTTGAAAGTATTATTACACTTTTCAACACTTGCACACCTAATCCAAATGAATCTTATACAAAAAAATATCAAAGACATACACCTAGCTCATTCTGCTAATATATTAAATGTTTTGATGAAAGTGTTCATCTAAGCAGCCCAGTCACATTTACTGCAAGTAGTGAAGATGATGATGTGGCACAAATTTTTTTTAATAGCTTAGAAGCTGATACAAAGAAAATATATCATAAGTATTTAAGATTTCCAAAAAATATGATATCTAATATATCTGCTATATATATATGATAAATAATATATCTGCTAATATATTAAATGTGTTGATGAAAGTGTTTATCTAAGCAGCCCAGTCACATTTACTGCAAGTAGTGAAGATGATGATGTGGCACAAATTTTTTTTAATAGCTTAGAAGCTGATACAAAGAAAATATATCATAAATATTTAAGATTTCCAAAAAATATGATATTTACTAATGAAGACAAAAATAATTTTAATAATGCAGAAAAATGTCATTTTTTTGAAGGATTATTAAAAGAAGATAAAGTAAGAGATCATTGTCATATTAATGGTAAATATAGAGGAGCTGCTCATAGTAAATGCAATTTAAAATTTAAAATTCTAAAATTCACTCCAGTACTATTTCATATTTTATCTGGAAATGATTCTCACTTGTTCATAAAGAAATTGTCAGGAGGAAAATTAAGTTGTATACCTAACAATGATGAAAAGTATATTAGCTTTTCTAGAGAAACTAAATTTGGTAAGTTTATTAAAGAGGGTAAAGTTATTTAAGTTAAACGAGAACTATGTTTCGTTGATAGTTATAGATTTATCGCTGATAGTTAAGATGAATCAGTAAAAAATTCAACAAAAGAACAATTTAAAGAACTAAGTGAGAATATTAAAAAGGTGAATTCAGGTAATGAACTACATTTATTACTAAGAAAAGTTTATCAATATGATTGGGTTGATCCTATTGATAAATTGTCTGAAACACAATTACCACTGAAAGAATCATTTTACTCAAGATTAAACAATGAAGATATTAGTTGTGAAGACTATTTACAGGCAAAAACTGTATTAAAAGAGTTTAATTGTAAAACTTTTAGAGATTGTCATAATTTATACAATTTTTCAGGTGTATTATTACTAGCTGATGTCTTTGAAAATTTTAGAGACTTATGCATGAAAAATTATAAATTAGATCCTGCTTGGTACTATACTTCACCAGGATTGGCATGGGATGCTGCATTAAAAGAAGCAAAAATAGAATTAGAATTATTAAGTGATTATGATATGATCTTAATGATAAAGCAAGGAAGAAGAGGTGGAATTAGTATGATTTCAAATAGGTTAGGAACTGCTAACAATAAATATATAATAACATATAATAAAATAAAGAATCTACTTACATACAGTATTTAGATGTAAATAATTTATACGGATGGGCTATGAGCAAGCCACTTCCTACACATGGGTTTCAATGGATGAGTGAAGAAGAGTTGAAAAATTGGAGATCAACTTCGTGTATATTAGAAGTAAATTTAAGTTATCTTGAAAATTTACATAATGATTATCCACCTGCTCCTGAAAGAATATCAATAGATAAAGTTGAAAAATTAGTACCCAATTTGAATCACAAGAAAAATTATATCATTCAATATGAAAACTTAAAATTATATGAAAGATTAGAATTGAAAATAACAAAAATTCATAGAAGAATAAAGTTTGAGGAGAGTGCATGGCTACGTAAATACATTAAGCTCAATACAGATTTAAGAAAAGAAGCAAAAAATGACTTTGAAAAAAAGTTTTTTAAATTCAGTATTTGGAAAAACAATGGAGAATATTGAAAAAAGAGTTGATGTTAGATTAGTCACTGAAAGAGAAAAAGCTATTAAATTATCATCAAAACATGAAACTTAATAGTTATTCACATGAAAAGAACAAGATTATTATTTAACAAACCAATTTACTTAGGTATGTGTATTTTAGATTTGAGTAAGACATTGATGTATGAATTTCATTATGATTACATTAAAAATAAATATGAAGATAAAGCTAAACTATTATTCACACACACAGATTCATTAGCATACGAAATAAAAACAAAAGACTTTTATGCAGATATTATGAATGGTATTGAAAGTAAATTTGGTACAAGTGAATTTGACGAAAATCACCCAGCAATTCATAATGGTTTTAAAGTGGGTATGAATAAGAAAAAAATAATAATGTTTAAAGATGAAGCAGCAAGAGCACAAATTGAAGAACTTGTAGGACTCAGATCAAAGTTGTATTCTTACAAACTACGTAGAAAAGGTGGAAAAAGAACCAAAAAGTGTAAGGGAGTAAAGAAAAATGTTGTTCAAAAATATATAACACATTAAGATTACAAAGACTGCCTTATGAGTAGAAAAGATCAAATGAGAAAAATGAATGTAATAAGATCTCATTTACATAAAGTTTATACAGAAGAAATAAACAAAATAGCATTAAGCGCAGAAGATGACAAAAGAGTTCATACATTAGCGTATAGTCATTATGAATTCATACATTAGCGTATAGTCATTATAAATTAAGTATAGAATAAAACAAACCTAACTTTTCTTCTCAGATTGATTAGAAATAAGTATGCAAGCAGGCAGGCAGGCACAACGAAGTTGACGAGTCTTCAAGATAAAATAAGGTAAGTAATTTTTTAAAAAATCATTTTAAAAAATCTAAAACTATTAATAAAAATGAACAAACATATCAATATTGAAGGAATTATATTACCAAATGAACCTCTAACAAACTTTGAATTAATAGAAGCAGTAAAAATATTAAAAATAAAACATTTTAAAGGTGTATTTGTAAGAGATGATTTACATAAAAATACACAAAAAAAAGATTGTGGAATATTGAACACAGGAGATTCAAGTGCAAATGGATTTCATTGGATTTGCTGGTATAAAGACGGAGATAAGAAACTAAGTTTTGAATTTATGCATTACCACCTCCAGATGAGCTGAAGAAGTATTTAAAAAGTTTTCCAAAGAGTCTGAGCTATTGTAATAGTGAAATAATTCAGTTAGGAGATACTTCCTATTGTGGACACTTGTGTCTCTATGTTTTGAAAAAACTAGATGAAGGAGTTGATTTTCAAGATATTCTCATTTCACTTTGGGGAATCTTAGATATTTTAGAAAAATATAAAATAAAAATTATATATATAAAAATGAACTCAGTTGATAAATTCGGTCGCAGTACAATTAATGGTTTATATGTTATAGATGAATTTGAAGCAAATACTTATTATATTAGAACAGATAGTCAAAATAAAACTATTACTCATATTGATTTAGATTCAAATAAATTAATCAATGTAGATAATCCTACTAATCCTAAAGATGCTGCTACAAAGAGTTATGTTGATAGTTTTGAATAATTTCTTATCCACATAAATATAAAGTTCTGATTGTAGCTGGACAATCAAATACTTATTATGGTTGAGAATGGGGTAATTCTGAAGCGATAACTAATGTAAATTATATGCATAGACGAATAGTACAACTTGCAATGAATAATGGACAAAATGATGTGTTACTTCTTTGTTCTCCTAGACTAGATGTAAATAAATCAGATATTATGTGTTATGCTGGATACATTAGCCGATTTAATAATGCAAGATGCTACTACTTCAAATACATTAGATATAATAAATTCAGATGAAAGTTTGATAATACTTCCATGTATGTTAAGTGGTAAAGGCTTTAGTAATGATTATTTTATGCCTTACGGGGCTGGATTTAGAAATTTAACTCGTAGAATTAGATATATTTTATCATACTATAACGTAGAATTTTGTGGTATAACTTGGAGTCAAGAAGAAACAGATTCTATAGCTGGTTGGAATGATAATTATAAATATACTCTATTAAATTTTATTCAAACCATCAGAGATTATATAGAGTATTCATCTAATCAATTCAACACGTTAACAAATTCCCAAGTAAAATCGAATACAATTCCATTCGTTACTTTTTAAATGAAAACTGTATGGGTTGCAGCTAATTCCACAATGACGGAACCAGTTCAAAATGCACTATAAACTATTATGGAGCATATAATCAGATTAGATATACTCCATTTACAGCTTTAAATAAAAGGCAATTATCTAATAACTGGCAATATAAAAACAACGATGGATATTATAAATATCGCTTGAAATATAAAATTAATGGTGTTGGAAAAGTATTATATTTAAACACGGCATTCCTTCCATTGATGTCTATGCATTATAAAAATATTGCACAATTAAAATCAATTGAAATACCATTCAGAAATACAAATCCAGGTAATGGGTTTTCTGGATTAAATTTGACAACTTCAAAAAGCTTGATGAGTTCTGGAACAGTACTTACACTAGATACAGGTGAATCTAGTTACTGGGCACCTGTGTGTCAAAATAAAAAAATTTGAAGTAGTTACTGGTCAACCTGTAATACCTGTATACGATAATTATTTCGTAAATAATTCAGCCACTATCATATCTGCAACTGAACTAGAATTATATGCTATAAGAGGCCCATTGTTCTAACAATGCTTTTATTATGCATAATAAATTGACGCATGCGCAGACCGATTTTATGACGTCACACAAAAATCCGCGACGACAAGAAACGAAATTACTACTAATTTGAAAACTGATTTTTTAATTTAAAAAATTTATTTAAAAATTAATTTCTTAATTATCCAATTTCAACACAACGGATGACATTGCACCATAAATTTAATTAAAGTTATGGTTGAATAGATGGTTAAAAATGAAAATGTGCCAGAACTCTCTTTTTCTATCTACTCGGGAGCCTACAATAGTTTTAATTAGAGCAGTTAGATTCCTGATTCATATTAGATTTCGTTGTTTGTTGAGTTTTAATTAAAAAAATTTGATTAAAGCACGAAATAAAGAGTACCAATTTTTATATTTATGCATAAATTTATGTTTTATAAAAAACATTTAATTTATCTATTGTTCTTATAAGAGCTATACTTATAAAACCCTTTTTTTTTTTTTTTTTAATCTTTTTTATTTTCGATTTTCCACTTTAATCAAAAATCAACCATTTTCCAATCTAAAATTTCAACGTTATTTGAACGTTGATATGGTTGCTGAGACGCTATTGATGACAAACCAAGATCAGGTTCTGTAGTTTTTGCGAACAAAAGTGTCCCATATGTATGCCGTATCCTTACGGATTGGTGTTTTGTTCCAAAACTGGCTACAAAGGCCTCGGACAATGTCTTGGATTATACGATGAATGCCCGCGACGATCGTACTAATTATATATCTTATGTATGCTAGAAACTTTTGATATTTATGAGCCAATACTAATTAAATATTTATAGATATATCCCCATTCTCCCCCACAATATGATTTTAGTTGGCTATTTTTAAAACATATTGATTACAATATGTTTTAAAAGTATTCATAATAACATAAAATAGATGACAATCTAAATATGAACATAGTTTGAGCTTTGTTTCTTTGTAGGTGCTCTGACGACGGAAAAAAAAAATTTAGATCAAATTAAAAAAAGAAAATGTAGATCAATTAATATAAAACTATTTAAAAAGAGATTGGTACTGAAGCTTAAAAAATGTTGTAATATTTGTAAATTTCATTAACATTAGATATGCTTTTATTTTTTTTTTTTTTTGTAATCCTTTGAATTAATATATAAATTTTGTAAAATAGAGAAACTAAATTCTTTGTATCAAACGTGAAAACTAGGGTGGTAGACGAAAGGGAAATAGTTATGATACTACTAACGCAAAATCAGACAGATGATCATTGATAAGTCTAATAAGATCAATGATCAACATTTATAGTCAGCCTAAAAGTTTTTATGCAGCATTAAAGTTTTTAATATCTATTAAAGGGTCAAAAGTATGGAATAAATTTCATTCAAATAAACTTAAAACTCATGAAACTCTTACAGGGTTATACATTCTTATATGCGCGTCTATTCATTTTTACATGTGCCTTTATTCATTCTTATATGCGCGTTTATATATGCGTCAACCACTCATAAAATCTCTAATATAATTTAATATAAACAATAAATACGCTTTTAAATTTTTATAGAGATATATTTAAAATATAAATTAGGTTGTTTTCATTGTTATTTATTTAAGAAATGGTTGCCGAGCCAGCGTTGGATTTATGTAACTACGCATATGGTTGTAAAATAAAACCATATTAAATTCTGTAGTATCCATAATATTTTGAAGATTCCTGATTACCTCATCCGTATTTCGAGGCCTTTCTCCCTGTTTGTAAGTATGTTTTAAAGAAGAAGAAAAATTCTTTTATTGGTTTAAGCTGTAGCGTTTATGCTGGCAGATACTTAATAGCTATACCATGAGAAGCTAGTGTTTGCCTAACAGAAAGACTCCAGTGGAATTTACAATTGTCCATAACAAGCACCGGCGCTTTCACATTTGCATTCCTAATCGCTGGTGCCATCATTGTAGTTATGAAAGTACAAAATGAATCTGCATCCCAGCCTCCAGTTTTTGTTTCATTAGCAAGCACTCCAATTGTTGAAACAGCACAAATTAAACTAAGATTATTGCCACGATTTGCAGATGACTGTAAAATTGCTGGCGTACCTCTTAGCGAATAACCATAAGTGCTGTTAGTGTGCACATTAAATTCAGTTTCATCCAAATAAATATGTTTTTCATTTGAAATTCCATTAATTTGTTTTTTTACAATTGCTTTTGTAAAACGCATTTAAAATTAATAAATACGCATATAATAATGAATAAATGCGCATATAAAAATGAATAAATGCGCATATAAGAATGAATAAAGGCGCATATAAAAATGAATAAATGCGCATATAAGAATAGATAAGGGCGCATATAAAAATGAATAAATGTGCATATAAGAATGAATAAATGCGCATATAAGAATGAATAACCCTGCAACAAATTCAAAGCAAAATTGGAGCAAATGTTTCCGGTTAGTGACGGAGTGCATGACTTCTTCTAAAGTTATCTGGTTAGTACAAATAAGCTTTTTGAATTTATTTTAAAGTTAATCTTTTCAACCTATATATATTAATCTTTCCAACCTATTGTCATTTTGGGAAAATCAAAACTTTTATATTTAAATAAATATTTTTTTATATGAAGAGATTCAGGTAATTATCGATTTTACTTTTGATTAATAATATTAATTAGTATTTAATGTTAATTAAATAACATCTTGTTATTCTTATATTAAAAGAGTTAAACCAACATTTTATTTTTTTTAATTTGTAACTTTTTTTTTGATTTTTCAAAAGAATATAAGTTAATTCACAAGTTATATGTTGCAAAGTTTTTTTTTTTTTTTTTTGTATTTGTTACTCTTTTTATATATTTATATATTTTATATATTTATTACCAGGAAGTCTTATTTTTTCATATAAACTAGTTACAATTATATGCTGTACGTAATAATTTTTATTTTACGGAGTCAATTCTCGAGGCTTGGCGATAAGACAAATTGTGTCTTCTTCTTGCCCCAGCCATTTGTATTTATACTAAAGTATTGATTGTATACATATATTTTTATTCCAAAACAATAGTGTTAAAAAAAAAAGTTTTTTTTTTTGTTTATTGCAACTCATTATAAAATGTATAAAAAAGTAAATAGGAAATAATGGGTAAAAACATTTGGACGAAAAAAGCTTCTAATACAAACGTCTAAAAAACGGTTTATTAAAACCGTCCCTCACCATTTCCTTTATGCAGAAAAATCACTAAAAATAAACGTTTCCAATACACGTCCACAAAGCGTTTTATGAAAACTTTTTCTAAACACCGTCCACCACCATTTTCTTTATATGGAAAAAGCACCAAAGTTAGATGTTTCAAACGTTATTTTGATAAAAACATGTTTAACATATTTTATGTAGGCCAAAAATATGTCTGGACTTATGTCAACATATCTGCCAGACATATTAGGGGCCATTCAAAAAGGACGTCACCTTTTTTCAAGCAATTTTCAAACCCCTTTCCCTATCCCCCTCCCCCACACATTCTTTATCAAATTAATGATAAAGATTATCTTCATAAAAAACACATGTTCACATAGTTTTCTATGTTAATAAAACTTAAATAAAAAAATTATAGGTGACGTCATTTTCTGACAACTTCTTACTTCCCCTCGTCTCTTTTTTACTTGACCCCTTTCTCCCTGACTAAATGACGTCCTTTATGCATAGCCTCTTATGCCGTAATAACACTGGTAGGTGGCATGTTGTCTTATTATACTAAGTTATAACCTTACAAAGTTATTACTTCTTAAAAAAGCCATGCAAAAGATTATAAAAACTTTCGGGGTTAAACCAATTTGTTTTGGGTCCCACAAAAGTATTGGGCCCCACAAAAGTATTGGCCTCAGGCCTCTTATGTACTTACATGACACTTACTTAATGTTTTGACACTCACAATAGTCACGATAAGGAAAACTTTGGGTTCTATACTGGCCACTTGGGACACTTTTAGACTGGGATCTTTTTATTTTAGATCCTAAGATACTTAAAACGCAAGTTGGTAAATTTAGAAATTTTATAATAAAGAATAAGTTAATTGATGGTGATAACGAAAGTAATATATTTCATGTCACAGACGTCGGTTTACAGGCTTTTATATTACAAAATTTATAGGTATTATAAAAGAATTTGTTTAATCTATATATTTGATCGAAATACGTGGACATTACAAGTTAAATTTTATGAACAACATTAAAAATTGAGTTTTAATTTTGAATTTGTGTTACAAACATCATTTTAAAGTAAAAGAAGAAATTTAAATGTTTAACAAAAATTAAAATTTCTGTTAGGTTTTTAAATTGACATGAACCACGGCTAGAGGTGGGGGGGCGGGCGCATGTCCATGAACCCCCTCCCCCTCTCCTACAGATTTTGTATATATATATATATATATATATATATATATATATATATATATATATATATATATATATATATATATATACACATATATATATATATATATATATATATATATATATATATATATATATATATATATATATATATATATATATATATATATATATACAAAATCTGTAGGAGAGGGGCGGGGGCTCATTGACATGCGCCCGCCCCCCACCTCTAGCCGTGGTTCATATATATATATATGTATATATATATATATATATATATATATATATATATATATATATATATATATATATATATATATATATATATATATATATATATATATATATATATATATATATAATAAAATAATGAAGTTAAGTTAAGTTTAAGTTTTGTCAAATACAAAGTCTTGCTTTTGTTTTATATTTTCATGTTTTGGTGAATTTTTCTTAATAATATAAGTAAGATATTTTAAGTTATTTTTAAAAGTGGTTATTGACATTAAATCTGAAAATTTAGTTATATTTTCAAGCATATAGCCTAATTTAGAAATAGACTTTTCTAATAAAGCAAAATCTATTTTTTTTAAACATTGGTATTGCTTAATTATTTCCAAAGATAAATATTTGTTAAAAAACACAGTTTTGTGGGTTAAATTTTTATAATTATTAAAATCTCTTACGATTTCATTTATATTTTGCTTTTCATCTAGAATCTGAGTTATTTCATAAATATAATTTAAAAATGTACTAATTTTGTTTGAAGTTGGTCTGATTTCATAAAAACATAAATTTTTAGAAACATCATCTCGCAATTGGTTATTAAACAACTGATAAACTTCTGGAGTAAGAAGAGACTTCAAACTTTGTTCAAAATAAATATTGTGCGCTCCTGTAAATGTGTGTTTTTGAAAACTTAGAAATTTCCTGCATAAAAAGCAACACAACTTTGAAACACCTATACCTTCTGAAATAATTTTATACTTCCACTTAAATGTCGATGCCAAAATTTCGGCATGGATAATAAAAGTTCTTTTTATGTTATTTTCGTCTTCTAAATATATTTCTTTGTTTAAAAATGATGATAAAAATAATTTTAATTTGTCTTTGTCGAAAACATAAACATTTCTGATAACAGTGTCACGTTTTATTAATGAAAATAATAATTGAAACTTTTTTAATAAAGGAGGAATAAAGACTAAATTACCAGAAATTTCTTTCTTTTTACATTTCTTTAACAATTTTTTTCCTAATCGGGCATTTGATAGTACGTCTTCATGAGTTGAAACCTTGTCAACTATTAATGGATTGCAATCTTCTAAAAGCTCTTGAAAAGCAGGATATATTTTTTTTAATTTTAAATGCCGTTGAAGTTCTATGGAAAGATTCAAAAAAAATTCCAAATTTTTTAACGTAGAAATGTTCTTGGTAGTTAACATACGAGATATTTCTTCAAGGTATAATTCATTTGCATTTATTTCATTGCCGTTTTTTTTATTCTTATTAGAAAAAATATCTGTATTGTAAAAAACGTATAATTCATTTTCTTTTGATCTAAACGCAGCAGCACAACTTTTATGTACCCAACTAAAAATCATCGCTAATGCATCGTTTCTTTGAATTTTTTCCTGCAAGCTATTGCCAAGAACTACATCCAAATCCTGAGACTCCGCAATGTTTCTTAAAATATTAAGTAGGTGTATAAAATCATGATCAACTGCCATTTTGATATCAAGTTTATTGCAAGATTTCGCATTGTATGAAACTGTAAATTTATGCATAAACTACTGTCAATATGCAAGATGGAGTTTTTCAAACGCTTTGAAATGCTATAGGATTATGCTTTTTACCTATTGTTTTCCAAATAAACAAAAAACTACATTAAGACTTTCTCAATGCAACTAAATCATAGAACAAACAAACTCGTAAAAAAAAAAAAAAGCCGATAATTTAAAACAAATCCAATTGGTTGTTAGTGGGAAAAACTTTTTATTTAATGGTATTTAATTTATGCAAACAAAGAATTCGAATTGAAAGTAATTTATTTATAAACTTTACCGCCTCTGTTTTTTAATTGTTTACTCAATAATTTATTTATTTGTTTTTTTTTTTTTTTAGTTTACATTATTTACATGTCGTGATTTCCATGTAATATAAACATATAAACTTGGAATCTGGAAGAAGATCATATTGATCTTGTCGCCAGAACCATATAAAAATTACAATATAAATATAATATAGTATAATACAGGTAGTTTATAACAAAATAAGAATCCAAAACATTTGAAATAAGAAATGGTTAAAATAATATCTCAAAAATATTTCAATATATTATCCGTAGAAAAAATAATATTCTTTAACTTGTTTTTAAAAACAGAAAAAGAGATAGATGAATCTAAATTAGTCTGTACATTTTTATTCCAGATATAAGGTGCTCGATAATCTATACAAAATTGATTAAACTTTGATTGACAAAAGGGTTCTTTTAAATAGTTATTATTTCGCAAACAATATTTATTCTTTACTTTAAAGGTAAATAGATCTTTAAAAACATGAAATAAGGGGTTATTCATACAACAAAACGTAAAACATAAAATATTGAACAAGTTAAGTTTATAAACATTTAATACATTCATATCTTTAAATAGAGGTTTTGTATTTAAAAAACGATTTAGAAAATATATTATTCGCATTGCATGTTTCTGATGGCGGTAAAGACGTTGTAACTTACTTTTACCTGTACTTCCCCAGGCAATATTTGCATAGTTTATATAGCTATGAATAAATGAGTAGTATAGTTGTTTTAAATTATTTTTATTTAGATAATTTTTGGCCTTATAGAGGATACCAATACTTTTCGCAACTTTTGTTGATATATAATCAATATGAGCTTTCCATGTCATATTTTCGTCAAGATAAATACCTAGAAATTTTAAAACGGAATCTTTTTTTATTTCTACTTTGTCAATATAAAGTTTAGGTAAATCATAAGGCAAAAAGCGTTTTTTTGTTGAGGAGTGGAAAAGGATCCACTTTGTTTTCTCAATATTTAAGGTTAATTTATTGCATTTTAACTAGTTAGAAACTTGATTAAGTTCTTTATCCATATCTAAAAAAAGTTTGTTAATGTCTTTGTTTGACAAAAATAAATTGGTATCGTCGGAAAATATGTTGCTTATAAGATTCGAGGCCTTATTTAGATCGTTGACGTATACTAAAAAGAGAAGTAGGCCAAGGATAGAACCCTGTGGAACACCAAATTTTATTTCAATTAATGTTTTGTTTTGAAGATTAATAGGAAGCAATTCTTCTCCGTGGTAGACGAATTGCTTTCTATTTGACAAGTAGCTTTTATACCATTTGATCATTTTACCAGTTATTCCGTAGAACTCAAGTTTTTTAAGTAAGATATCATGATTGACTGTATCAAAAGCTTTGGATAAATCGACAAAAACACCAAGTGTATATTGTGATTTAGCAAAAGAATTTGAGACTTCACGTGTAAATTGAATAATGGCTTGTTCAGTTGAACTATTTTTTTTTAAAGCCAAACTGATTTTTATATAGTAAATTATTTGAAACTAGGTAGTTGTATGTTTTATGTTGTATAGATGTTTGGAAAACTTTAAATAAAATATTTTTCAAACTTTCATAGCAATCTATAATAATGTTCCCGTTTATTCCATCCGCACCGGTTGCTTTGTTTTTTTTTAAAGATTTGAAGGCTCTTTCAAACTCTTCAATCAATAAGTCTAGGAATAAGTCATGGGAAGAAAGTAAATTATTTGAAGTTGTCAAAAAATCATTAAAGGAAATATTTGTAGATGGAATCCTATCAGCCAACCTACTTCCGATATCAGTAAAATATTTATTAAACTCTTTTGCTATTTCATTTGGTTCATAAACACAAACATTGTTTATCTTAATCATTTTCGGATAGAAATTTGAAGAGGTTTTCTGTTTTCCCGTTATTTCTTTTAATATTTTCCATATTTGTTTTGAGTCATTTTTATATTTAGTGATTAAATTAGAGTAATAATTTTTTTTTAGGTTTTTGCGAATTTTTTCAAATAGAGTTTTGTAATTTTTATATATGCGTAAATTAGCATGAGATTTTGTTTTTAAATATTTTATATAAAAACTTTTGTTTAATTTGTTTAATTTTTGAAATATTTTATATACAATTTTTGTTTAATTTGCTTAATTTTTGAAGATTTTTTGAGACCCTTGGTAATCCAAGGACTACTTAAGGTTTTTCGTTTTAAGGTTATTTCGGAAACGGGAAAATTCGCATCGTACACCGAGAAGAATGTATTAAAGAACTTATTATAGATTGCATTTATGTCTTCATTAAAATTTACATGCTTCCAGTTTAACAGTTTATGCTTCCAGTTTAACAGTTTATTAAACTACAAATATTTAAATGTGTTATTGGTTGGTATTTTTATATTGTTATTGGTTGGTATTTGTATATTGTTATTGGTTGGTATTTGTATATTGTTATTGGTTGGTATTTGTATATTGTTATTGGTTGGTATTTGTATATTGTTATTGGTTGGTATTTGTATATTGTTATTGGTTGGTATTTGTATACTGTTATTGGTTGGTATTTGTCCTAATTGCACCTCAAAAATTAATTTAAAACTTATTAATGAAAAACATCAAGGATTTGCAAACAATATGTGTTTACAATGCTATAAATGTGATGGACACATGAGTTTTACTCTTTATCGTTTATTTATTTATTATTTTTTTAAATTTTACTTTATTTTGCTGTTTATATAAACTACAATTTCCTTTTACCAAAAATAAAATATAATTACAAATGTACAAGTAATAAACAGTCAGGGGCTCAAAGAAGATATGGATGGCAAAATACCAACCTAATCTTTTCATAGAGCCCCTACAGATCTTAACAATAATATATGGTAATATATGATTAATAAATCAAGTAGAAAATTTAGGAAAAAAAAAAAAGTAGTAAAAAAGAAGATATAATATTTAAGAATAAAAATAGAGAAAAAAGAAGATGTTTCAGCTAAATGTAAAAACACCCTCAATTAGTCAAAAAAGAAGATATAATATTTAAAAATACATATAGTGAATAATATATATATATATATATATATATATATATATATATATATATATATATATATATATATATATATATATATATATATATATATACACACACATAAACAAACACACACATAATATATATATATATATATATATATATATATATATATATATATATATATATATATATGTATATATATATATATATATATATATATATATATATATATATATATATATATATATATATATATATATATATATATATATATATATATATATAATATATATATAGAATAGAATAGAATAGAATAGAATAGAAAAGGTGCTGTACACACTTGAGGTGTGTAGAGTCTTAATTACGTAGAATTAAGACTATGACAGCCGATTACAAAAATTAGTGTTCAGAAACCGAAATAATTATCGATACTGTTTTTAAAAATGTTCAAATTATCTTTATCTAATATCCATTGTGGAAGAGAATTCCAATCATTTATAACTCTGTTTGTAAAGAAATGGTGACGAATTCTTGATTTTGTAAATTGTCTGCGTATTCTACAATTGTTACTTCTACTAGATCGCTCCAGCTCAAAATTTAAAGGAGGATGGTGAAAATTAACAATATCTTTTCCTTTTGAGATCTTATACATTTGAATCAGATCACTTCTTCTTCTTCTATCAAACAAAGTTGGCAAATTAAGTATCTTTATTCGTTCTTCACACAACTTCCCCCTTAAAGATTCAATTCTCGTAGCCCTGTGTTGCACGATTTCAAGATTGTCAATGTCCTTTTTCCAAAATGGACTCCAAACTGTTGCTCCATATTCCAAATGGGGATGTACTAACGATTTGTATAGTAACTTTAATGAAAGTTCATCCAAATACTCAAAAGAGTTTTTGATCATGCCTAATTTTCTGTTTGCTTTACCTATAGCTGAATTAACATGATATTTCCACTCTAGATTATTTGAAATGAAAATCCCAAGATCATTTTCTATCATTGTTTCTGTTAAAACAGAGTTGTTCAATTTATATTCATATCTTAGATTCTTTTTGCCAATATACATGACTTTACATTTTGATTCATTAAATATAATTAACCAATCTTCAGACCATTTAACTAACCTGTTAATATCCTCTTGTAATATTTTATTATCATCATAACAACGATTGATTGAAATAACTTTGGTATCGTCTGCATATAATTTAGTGTCTTTAATAATCCCTCTACATAAGTCATTAATGAAGATTACAAACAAAAGAGGTCCGAGTACTGAACCTTGTGGTACTCCACTAGTAACCATCTTCCAACTTGAAATATATTCCCCTATTACAACCCTCTGTGTTCGGCCTGACAAAAATGATTTACACCAATTTAACAAAGATGATACAAATCCTAGTCTGAATAATTTTTTCAGTAATTTCGTGTGAGAGACTGAATCAAATGCTTTTTTAAAATCCAAAAATAAAACATCAACAGAAATATCCTCTTCATACGCTTAGGTGATTAAATCTAATGTTTCTAACAGGTTTGTTATACAACTTTTGTTATTAGCAAAACCATGTTGCTCTTTAGAAATTAAATTGTTTTCAATGAGGAACACCATCATATGATCTTTAATAATTCTCTCCATAACTTTACCAACAATTGATGTTAATGAAACTGGTCTATAATTTGTTGGATCTAGTTTATTTCCTTTTTTAAATAACGGAACAACGTTTGCACATGACCATAACTTTGGAATAGATCCTGTAATAAACGATTTAACAAATATTATTGCTAAAGAACTTGACAAAGATTCTGAACATTCCTTTAAAAATTTTGGGTGAACATTATCTGGACCTACCGATTTGTACATGTTTAAATTACTCAAATGTTTCTGAATAAGAGAAATACTAAAATCTGGATCAGAACATTTTGTTAAAAGATTTTCATCTAAAACTTCTTCTGGTGAGTCATCTTGTATAAACACAGAAGCAAAGAATTTATTAAGAGTGTTTACTATCTCTTGATTATCATTAGTTATAATACCATTATGTAGCTTTATGGCTTTGATCGAGTCTTTAACTCTTGTTTTGTTGTTTATATAAGCATAGACACTTTTAGGATTGCTTTTTGAATTAAGTGCCAAGTTTTTTTCAAAATTGCGAATACTTTTCTTGACAAGTTTTTTTATATCTTTATTTAATTTTTTATACTTATTGACTTCTAAAAGACTTTTAAAACCTGAATTTCTGTTTCTAAACTAGGGTTGTTCGCCGAAAAACAAAACTTGCGAAAATTTCGCATCTTTATCGACCGTAATAGAATTGTTATTGTGGAAGTTGCACATGCGAAAATGCAAATTCCGTAACGCACTATACGAAAATATAAATAAATATAATTCCGTAATAAAGCATTGCGAAAGAAAACTTGCGAAACAAATCATTTCGTAAGAATACTTACGAAATAGTTCCTTACGGAAGGAGCATTCCGGAATGTGCAGTTACGAAAAAGACGCAAAGGATTTTATGTTACGATATATTTAAGATATTAAGTGTTAACAGTTTAAATAATAAATAATAAAATTATAAAAAAATGTTCAATTCAAATGATTCTTTAAATGTTTATACAAATATACCTTTGAAGAATCATATAACAATATATATATATATATATATATATATATATATATATATATATATATATATATATATATATATATATATATATATATACATATATATACCGTTAAGTTGGACTCTCAATAAATAGTATGCCTTTCTTTTTAAAAAGTATAAAGAGGATGTGTGATAAACAATTAAATACTTTATTATAAAGAACGAGAGATCTCTCTAAAGGTAAATGATATCAAGAAAGAGTAAAAAGAGAAGAAATATATGTGATACAGCGGGATATGAACCTCGGTCTCCGCGGCTAAATTTTATTCTTAACTGAATAAACTATACGTTTATTCAACTAAGTGAATAGTAATATTTATTTATTATATAGTTAAGAAACTATATAAAACAGAATTTACAGAAAGAGATACGTATGCAAATAGGATTCTATAAATCAGGAAAATGAATAGTAATGTGAACCTTTAGTTGCTTATAAATCATAACTGGACTTGAAAACTAGTTACTTTTAATGGAACACAATAGGCTGTTAAAAATTATTACAAAGTGTTTAGGACAGATGTCTAGTACAAAAAGCACAAGATTTAAAGCAAAATGATTTATATTATTTGAAAAAGTTGTTTTACGTACATTTCATCATAATTTATTTCATTCTTGTTTTAACTACACGTAATGAGTTCAAAAAACATCGTTATATATATTTATTATGGCACGTTTCGTAAGTTTATTTCCGTTAAGAACTCTTTCGTATGTTGTGATGCAAAATACTTTCGTTTCGAAAGAAATTTTGTTTTTTATCAATATTTCTAAAAATAAAACCATAAAAATTTAATATGTTTTTATACTGAAAATAAAAATTCATTATAAACATTTTGGGATTTAAAGATGTTAATTTTTACAATTAAAATCAGTCTGGCAAACAAATTTTCTTTATAGACTTCAAAACGTCGTTTGGCGAAAATGTTTGTTTCGCAAGTGCGACTTCCGAAACCGCTACTTTCGTATGTTGCAAAATAGTTTTGTTGCGTATGTCAACTTGCGAAATGCTAAATTTCGGAAGTAGTTTTTGCGAAATGAACATCGGCGATTTTAAATGTTTTGTAACATTCGGTACGAAAAAATGTAATTTCTCGTTCTCAATCTCCTTACGAAAGAATGTTGTTTTTCCGGAATTGCACAAAATCCTCCGGTTAACAACCCTATTCTAAACCAACATTTTTTCTTTTCTTTACACATGCTTTTAAGTTCAGTTGTCATCCATAGTGAGTTATTTTTTAGTTGAAAAGAGTTTTTATCTAAATTTAGCGTTGGGATATATTTTTCACATCCTATTTCATATTTTCTTAGCCATTTTTTGTAACATTCATTAACACTTAGTCCTTCAAATTCATTTATCCAGTTTATGTTATTAAAACACAAATCTAACGCTTTATAGTTTCCATTTTTCCACAAAAATTTTTTCTTCCTCGTTTGTAGTGATATAAATAAATTAGGTTTATTTTCATAACCAAATCGAAATTTCAAAATATGATGACCATGATCGATACCACCTAACGGTGGAAAATGTTCAAGAAAATAAACTCTGTTGCTATTGTCAGTCAAAATGAGGTCTAAAATGTTAGTATCAATACCAAACTTTACTTGAAAACTAGGACTGATAACATTTTGGTGCAGGTAACAGTCATGTAACAACTCAATAAACATACTTGCTGTTGTGTCACTGTCATTTATAACTTCACTAAAACTTTCATCGTTCCACTTGATGTTTGCATAGTTAAAGTCACCACATATTAAAATACCAGAGCATTTGTTATTTTTTTTGAGTACAAATGCTTGTTTTAATGGTTTTATAATGTCAATACACTTTTCACTATTACTAAGGCCTGTCCGGTACATACAAAAACATAAGATTTGCTCTTTGCCAATTTCAATCAAACACCATACTTGCTCAATATTTTCATTTATTAGATATTTTTCATTTATTTCATAAGATTTAATATTCTCTTGTATATAAATACATACACCACCACCACGACTAAATTGACAATCTTTTCTAATCAGATTATAACCAGGAATATTAGTAGTAGACATTGCTGACCACCAAGTCTCACAAGCAAATATAACTTGAGCCTTAGATCTGGATATATCATCAATGAATTCGTCAAATTTATTATTTAAAGAGGTCGCATTTGTATACCAACATGTTAAATAATCGATATTTTCTGTTTTTAAACCTTTTTGAAGGTCTTGATTCATTTTCTTTACCAGCAGTGTATTAGCACTTGAGTTCAAATGATTACTTCCTCCAGTGTCTGCATCAGGGTTATTTAATTGGTTATATATATATTGACAAGGTGTATGTAAAGAATGTTTAAAATTATGTGTGTTATACTGTGATGACTTGAACTACAATTGCTATTTGTTTATCAACACTACTTGTTTATTTCTAATTACGTGATAGCTTTTAACTTGGTCCCAATCGACTTTTAGGTTGAGTGGTTTATTTAATTCTCTACATTTATCCCTGAAGTGTTTATCCAAGTTTCTCTGAGCATCAGTTAAATCAGGATTTACATAAATACCATTAAACTTACGGTATGATTTTTTTATAAAGTCATTTTTTTTTTATAAGACTCATGTCCTTATTTCTTAACTCGACAATTACTGGTGCAATACCATTTTTAGATTTTAATCTAAAAATATGAACCATATGAAGTTTATCTATTGATACTTGATCCAATAAATCTAATACTTTGTTTTCGTCATCTTTCTTTATATCTGCGCCATCAGTTTTATTGGATTCTTTTAAACCAAAAATAATTACGTTCTTCTCTCTTCGTTCGATTTCTTTATTTTCATTCGAAACTGTATTAATAATATTAATCTGAGATTGAGTTTTATTTAATTTTCTACCTGTTACAATATTCCAAGCTTCATTCGGAGCAGGAACAATAACATTTACAACTTTGTTGTTTAAATCTTCATTCTTTTTAGTTAAATCAGCAACTGTTAATACTAATGATTGTATTGTTTTTTTCAAATCTGCTACAGCATTACTAATCTTTGATTCATATTCAATTCTTAGTTTACTCTCCAGTGCATCCAGAGCGTCTTTGAATTCTTTTGCATTAACCATAATATATTAGTTATAATATAGTTAACCTTATTACACAGGGACTAAAAAGTTTCAGTATGTGTTTTTTTCCGTATATATATATATATATATATATATATATATATATATATATATATATATATATATATATATATATATATATATATATATATATATATATATATATAGTTAAAAAGATATAATATTAATAAATACTAATAGTCACAAAAAGTTATAAAAGAATATATTTAAATACAAATTTCCAATTTGTAAAAGTATTAGTGGAAAGGAAAGATTGACTGATAGACTGATAGACATTAACAAAATGCAAAACTATTTTGGTATGGCAATCAGGCAAAATCTTGGCCAATTGTATGCTATAAAGAAATCAGTTTTAACACTTCTTTGGCACTTTACGGACATTAAAAATCTTGACGTTAGACACCAGTTTTGTCCTAGATCTGCAGTATCATGGTGCAAATATCAAGTTGATAAAATAAGAGGCTTGTCTAAATACAATTAAAAAGGTGTTATTCCTGAAGTCATTAAAAAAGAAATTGAAAAGATTTTTATTAATTTGAGTTTTGATGACCTTTTGTCGCGATGCTTAGAAGACACAAGCCAAAATGCTAATGAAGTATTTAACCAGATTCTCTGGCGGAAATGCCCAAAAAACACATTTGTTTCACAAGATATACTAGAAATGGTTACATTTTCATCAGTAGTAAGTTTTTAAGACGGGTTTTTAGCTCTAGATAATGCCTTGAAGTATCTTGGTTTAACACCAGGGAAATATTGTATTGATCGTGCTTTAGTATTCGATAGCAAAAGAGTCAAAAATATACAAAAAAATTAACAGATACTGTAAATAACAAAAGAAAAAAGTTAAGAGCTATAAGGAAAGGGTTTATTGATAAAGAAAAACACCAGGAAGGAGGATTTATTCCAACGGATCATTTTAACTTTTTTATTTTTATTCTGTTAGTTTTCTCTGTTTTTGATATTTCAGACTTAAAACAAACATATCTCAGCTTCTATGAATTATTTTTGAATAAAATTTTTAGTGTTTTTTCATCTGAATATAAGTTAGTATGTGAACCAGAATCTAATTAATTCTTTAAGTATTTTAGGAATTATGGAGATTTTTGTTGAATTTTACCCCTTTTTTAAATTCCCCAAATACGTAAAGCTACCATTATAGATCTAAACATAAATATTAATTAAGTTTTTACTGGTTCACATACTAATTTTATGTATGTCCTAGATCCAAACCAAACTTCATGCAAAATGAATGTACAGATAACTAGAACTCTTTGTTTTAAGAAAGTGATGTTTTAGCCATTTTTTTGCTGATTAGCAATAAAAAACGTAATTTTTTTTTTTTTGTCATAATTCAAATATGAATTCTTTATGTTCAAAAATAAAAGAAACTCTCCTATACAGTCTATATACAGATTTCTAGGCTCTTTCACACAGCATAGCAAAAACTACTTTTGTTCTTTAGTAGCAATGATTAAATATATATATATATATATATATATATATATATATATATATATATATATATATATATATATATATATATATATATATATATATATATATATACATATATATATACATATATATATATATATATATATACATATATATATACATATATATATATATACATATATACATATATATATACATATATACACTAGACGACTGATCTTACAAATCCTACAGGAATCCTATAGGATGAGATGCACAAGTCCCTGCAGGACCTACAAGAATCTTTTGAAGGATCTTGTAAGATTTGAAGGAATTCTTATAAGATAATATAAGATCTACAAGAATATTTTAAAAGATCTTGCAGGATTAACAGGATTCTTATAGGATGCTGAAGGAAAATTTTAGATTCGTATATATACGGCCGTAGCCCTCCCCCTTAATCCAGCACTGGTTCCTAAAGGAAGCAGTGATAGATTAAAGAGCTCTTTGAGATTTCGTATTATTGCATCAGGAACTGTGATTCTATAATAAGAAATAAAGATATATAAAAAAAATAATAGAAATCAGGCAATTAATTATTAATTAAAAATTTAAAACCCGTCCCGCCCCTTAACCCATCGCAGACACAAGGGAAGGGGGATTATTACCCCCTGACAAAATTTTTAAATTATTTAAAGAGTATGACTAAGTAAAAAGTAAAAACACTTGAAATTTTAGCTACTTGCTCCAAATATTTAGGCGAATTTAAGAAAAAAAAAATTCATTTAAAATGCCTAATCTGAGCATATTAGTCAAATCCATGGATCGATTCAGTCAAACGAATGACTGGTCAAATGCTTAAATTTTGATTTCTGGCTTTTCTTTGTAATCCTGAAGTTTCATATTTTCCAAGAAGCTTTTTTTTATACTTACATATTTATAATTATTTCAATAAATGAAGTATGAGAAGTTGTTAGTCCAAGATCCTACTTTTTTGGATCTGGATCATGATCCAACAAGTTAAACTAATTGATCCCAAATTTTCAAAATAGGTTAAGAAAAATAGAAAATTTAATAAAAACCCAAGCACTGAAAGTATGATTTTCTTAATAACCCTCTCCCACCCTGTGCCAACAACTTATAAAAAATAGGTAAGCCTTAAAGCTGCTGCCCAATAACATTACCTACATAAAAATGCCCTAATTAAAAAACCTACCTATCAGCCTCTCCATGAGTTGTATTCAGACTTTCTCTAAAACATTTTAAATTTAATAGTATCGTGTTAAAAATACAGCAAACTTTCATACTTTAAAATATATATATATATATAAATATATATATATATATATATATATATATATATATATATATATATATATATATATATATATATATATATATATATATATAATCTGTAAAATATATATATATATAATCTGTAAAATAAATATATAACAATTTTTATTAATAATTTTTATTAATTAATTAGAGTAAAAATTAAATACAATAATAATTATTAATACAACAAAGTTTATGCATATTTATGTTACCAAGTTTATAAAACTTGGTAACATAAATATGCATAAATATGTTTTGTTGAGTCGACAGATTCTACTACCCCAAAAAAAGTTGTTTATCTTTGTTTCTAATTTGTTTAAATAATGTTTGTTCGGTAGGGGAATAATAAAGGCTAGGTGTAGTATTTGCGGGATTATCAATGAGTTTATAATTTTTTTTTTCCTTTTAAAGAAAGTTTATATTTTTCCTACTTTCGGAGAGAGTTCTCTATTTTATCGAAACGTTTCTTCCAGTAGGTTTCATACGAAAATCTACCGTTATTAGAAAATTACTCCTAAACTTTTGAAAGAGTTCTCATCCCAATTAAACTTTAAATATTTCTTTTTATCTTTAAAAATGTTTTTCCCGAGCCATATACCTTGGCATTTTGCTATATTTATTTTGGCACCGGTGGCTTTTTTATTTGATTTCAGAGCTCTACCTACTTCCTCAATCGAGTCCTCTCCAGTTAGATAAAAGTTAGCGTATTGCTGTACTTTTGTTTCTTTTCCTTTAACAATAATACCTTTGATTTTTTCAAATTGTCTAACAAAAGTTGAAAATATTTCCGCTTGAATGATATATAATATCATTGACAAAGGACAACCTTGTCTTACTCCTCTTAAAATATTTATTTTTTCAGATAAACATCCGTAAATTTTAATTTTTGCAAAAATTTTCTCATAGATTGTTTTGATAAAAAATATAAAACTTTTTCCGAAACCAAAATGTTTCAAACAAAAAGTTCCTATCTACCCTGTCAAAAGCTTTCACCTGATCTATAGAAAGAATGCAAGCATCTAAATCGCTTGTTTTAGCAATACTTATAATATCTCTAATGTAACTAATTATAGTTCTGTTTTTGATACATGCTGTTTGGTTGCTATGTATTATGTTTGGTAATATGTTTTTGAGTCTATTTGCTAAACATTTTGTTAGAATTTTGTAATCAACATTTGTGAGTGATATAGGTCTTCAATTTCCTATATCATTTTTGTTACCTTTTTTAAAAATACATGTAATTATGGCTTCTTTTTGTGAATTTATCATTTCTCCAGTAGACAAAACATTATTTAAAGTATCAGTTAAATCTTTTTTAATTATTTCGAAAAAGTTTTTATAGAATTCAATGGTAAGCCCGTCTGAGCCGGGAGATTTGTTATTCTTCATTTGTCCTAAAGCTTGTTTTATTTCGCATTCAGAAATTTCTTTTTCTAGTACTTTATTTTCATCCTCAGTCACTTTCTGAACTTTTAAATTTAAAAACAAAACTCTTGAGAAGGATTGTCATTTTTTTTTTTTTTTTGTAAAGATTTTTATAAAAATTTTCAAATTCAGTCAGAATTTCTTTTTGCTCTGTTTTGATTTCCCCGTCACTACCATTTCTGTTTATACCATTTCTGTGACATATTGTTTCGCAAGCTTTTGTTTTTCTAGTCCAAAAAAAAAATTTTGAACATTTTTCGCTTTCTAATCTCCATTGAATTTTCGCTCTTATCGCCGCCCCTTCTGCTTTTTCTTGTTCAATATGATCAATTTTAATTTTTACATCATTATATAATTTTTTCAAGTTGTTATTTAAATGCATTTTTTTAGATGCATTTTTAAGAATTTTTAAAAGTTTATATAGTAAAGTTTTTGTTTTTTGCTAAACTTTTTCGAAATTTCTCTTATTTTTTCTTTCCCGGTTTCCCACCATTCTTTAATATTTTCAAAACTATTTTTTTGCTGTGCCTAATCGTTCCAGCTTGCTTCTATAAGATTTTTATACTCTTCATTTTCTAAATGTTTGTTGTTTAATATCCATGTTTCTGATTTAATATAAAATTTTTTTATTTTTAGAATCACTACTTGTGCGTTATAGTGATCAGTTAAAATAGTTGGCTCAAAAAATGTTCTAATATTTTGCCTAGCTTTTTTGCTAATATAGAAGCGGTCTAGTCTCGAATGAGACACACCGTTAGTGGCAGCAAAAGCTGCCACTAACGGTTAAAGTTTAGCAAAAAACAAAAACAAAAAAAGAACAAAAGAGAATATAAACTTTTAAAAATTCTTAAAAATGCATCTAAAAAAATGCATTTAAATAACAACTTGAAAAAATTATATAATGATGTAAAAATTAAAATTGATCATATTAATCCAAACATCTTCTATTTCTAATAGGTTTAATAAAGTTTTTAAATTTTTAATTGACGGACAGTCTTGTCTAAACATGGCGGGGTATCTATGTTTTTCTTATAGTGTTACGTTAAAATCGCCACCCATAACAATTTGAAAATCATTTAAATCTTTATTTTTGAATTCATTAATTAATTCATTAAAAAAAGTAATTCTTAATTTTTGAGAATTTCCGCCCCCGAAAGGTGCGTAAACGTTAATTATCAACAATTTTATGCCATTTATTTTTAAAGCCTCATAGTTAAAACGTTCTTTTGAGTCGTTACCTAAGAAAATTGGTTTTTCACATTTTTGTTTTAATAAAATTGCAGTTCCTCGTGTATGAATTGTTCCTGGTGAAAAATAAACGTCGCCATCCCAATCGTTTTTCAACAAATTAATATTATCATTGTCTAAATGAGTTTCCTGAATCAGAAAAACATCATGTGGTCTATTTTATAAATTATTGATAATAGTTTTACGTTTGCTTCTGTTACTCAAACCGTTTACGTTTGAGTTGTAAAATTTTAATTGCTGCATTTTTATTGTTATTATTATTATTATTATTGTTTTTTTTTTTGATTTTTTATTAAAAAAAAAATATCGCAATTTTTAACTTTTTCCACCTAAATTTTGCATCTATCCTAGATCAGGAAAAAGCTTTTGAGGAAGAAACCCAATGACATATAAATAAAATTAGACATAAATAAGCAAAAGAATAAAAAAATATAAATAACTAATTCATACCAACACCAAAAGTCCCTCTTAAAAAGTCTTTTATTTACGTCTGCCATTTGGGTTTCTCTGCGTCTTTCTTTCGTAGTAGGTTTTTCTTTTATCGGGGTTTGAGGATATTTCGCCTTTTTCTTTAGTAAAACGATCTTCATCAATAATTAGTGTTTCCACTGGGTGATTTTCTTGCTTTTGTTTTTCAAGTTTTCGTCAAAGGCTGACTGATATTCCTTTTGTGTGTTTTTTATTTTGTTTTTAACCTCGTTTGGTAATTCTAGGCTCTGTTTGTCTAAAAAATGAAAAGTAGGTATATTATTTTTTTTATATATACAATCATTGACCTCACCTCTGAGAAAGATGTTTGAAGTCAGGGAGGCTGGAACACTAAATTGAAATGTATCTTTTTTCTTTTCCGAGTCGATTTTTTCATTTTTTTCGGCAACGAAGTTTTTTTTCATATTATTGAGTTTTTTAAAATATTTTTTTAAAAGATAACAAAAAACACGTACAATCGCGACTAAAAAAGTTTCAGTAACACAAATACTAAAAAGAAGTTTAGATGTGTTTTTTTCCGTATATTCAAGCAAGTAGTCAAAAGTTAATTTTGCTACAATGTGTTTAGGAAAAATTTACGGTTTATATTAGTATTTTAGATCGTTATAGGACGGAAACTGTTTAGTAGTTAAGGTTAATGTTATTTGTTTTTGGTTGATATATGTGAAGTTGTTGTATGTTTTAATGTCTGTTATAAAAATACGATTTAATAATAATGTGAATTGTATTTAAAAATTATTGTATTAAAAATAAATGAATATAAAAATAAGTTTTAAAAGTGGGTATAAGAATATAAATTATATTACGAAATATATTACAAAAGCTGTGTATGTGAATAATTTATTGGTTAGCCTAGAGGTGTACGAAATAGGGTTGCGTTGTTAATGTTAGTGGTTAGTTATGTTTGTAGCGAGCTTTGTAGTTTTTTAATAAAAACTTGTTTTCGTGGCGGCACTTTGATATGATTTCGTTATATATTCGTTAAATATTAGCATTTAGCTAATTCCTGATGCTGCGGGTAACAGTAATATATATACTATATAGCTCTAGTTTATCTATTGAGCACTTTTTAAAATATGCATTATTATACATGATAATATAAAGAAATCATCTTTAATATTTACATGTATGCACCCACGTATATATATATATATATATATATATATATATATATATATATATATATATATATATATATATATATATATATATATATATATATATATATATATATTTTTTTTTTTTTTTTTTGCAACCTTTCTAAACATGGTTAAAATCTACAAGTTTTTTTACACAGTGAGGTATAGCTCTAGTAGGGATTCTAGATTTTTCCCAAAATGCAACACGCAATTGGTTTTAACTCTTTTTTTTTAACAAGCGTGAATTTAAAAAAAATATTTATGCAAGAACTTGACGGTTAGACGGAAACTTTGCGCCTGTTATTTGGAAATTCACGTCACCAACTGTGGCGTGAATTGTCAAAAAAAAATTTTTTTATTGCTTTCGAATTTTACTGCTATTTCTTAAAAATAAAACAATGTGTTAGTCATAAGAATAACTGAATTTTTCTAAAATTGCGGATTTGCTTTGAGCGATTTTTACAATGTTGCAAAATTGATAATAACTATCTATTTACAATTATTGTTAGTAGATAATTATTATTTATTTACTATTATCAATTAGTATCAAATTATCAAGATAATAATTATCTATTTTCATTTATTAATCTTTTATTATTGTAAAAATCAGTTCAATCATTTTTACCCTTTTTAACAAATAACGCCAATCAAGCGCAACTGTTGCGCAACTTGTATGAACATGATTCGATGCAAGGCCACGGGTTATCGTACTCCAATTAATGTGAAAATTTATTTTCGAAGTAAATGAACTTATGCGTTATAAAATAAAAACTTTGAAAAATAAGGGACACCCTAATATATATATATATATATATATATATATATATATATATATATATATATATATATATATATATATATATATATATATATATATATATATATATATATATATATATATATATATATATATATATATATATGTATGTATGATAATATATATAAAAATTTAATGATATAAACTCACCCAATTCCAGTTTTCACTTTAAAATTTTTTGTAACAATTTGTCTACGTGTTTTATTTTATTGACTTTTTATAAAGTCTAAATTATGACTTATATATGTAACTACCTTTTATAAATATGACTTATATTAAACGGACTATGACTAGTTTAACCATTCAATTGAAATTTTTTCTTAATTGCTAGTGGTACTAAAGTACTAAGTAGGTACTAAATGCTAAAATGCTAAAAGCTAAATGTTGCCAACTTCGTTAAAGGTTGAGAATCATAATTTTCTTATAAATATCTTTTAAAAATTTATTATTGTTCTTACTTTAATGTTGTTATAACTAAAAATGTAACAAAAAGAGATGTTACGAATAGTGATTTTACCAAATACCGAATACCAAATATTCGGCTTGGCGCTCATATTTAGTGTAGTCATTTTGTTATGGTCAATCTAATTAAATTTATGCTTGATGGCATTGCATAGATTAGCTGAAGCTAAATATAGCGTTGCCTGTTTTGCTAAAGCATCACGCTTGACCTTAAACGGTATGTTCGCCGAGGCCAGCGGTGAGAAATACAAGGTTCAACACCGAATCAATCCACTGGTCCAAGATTTGACGTTGACTCAAGTTCCTAGTTAAATGCTCTTCCGCAGTACTCTGTGATAAGACCGTAAGGACTTTTGGGAGCACTTTAATAATTGCAATAAAAAATGTTGAATGTCGATTTCAGCTCAACATGGGCAATACAGATTCGTTATGTTGGCTGTATTTGAGTGTTGACTAAAATCTGAAATGATAAATTTCACTGGCTCCAAAAACCATAAATTATGATGATCGATAACCAATGATAAAAAATTGAAAAAGTACAAGCAAAAGATTTTACTTAGAACAAACTTTGTTTAGTTAGCTATCTAGATGGTTTTGACGTGAGTAAAACTAGTCATTATTTCAAAAATAAACCTCACCATTTTGAACAGAAATCCGCAACCCTGCAACAAAATAGAATGTGTATCACACATTACGGGACGTTTATAAAACGAGTTGATTTAGAATTAATGAAAAACTTGAACGGAAAAGCGTTTCCATTAGCCAGTTTCTTTTTTTTAGCTCATTTGCGATGACACTTGCTTGACGGACATAATCAGTTTGAATCATTCTGTTTTGCTTGATCTAAACATATTTTCTAGAGAAAAACAATTTTTAACTTATTAGAACTAGAAAAAGAAAAATGATTGCTTGTTGTAAAGTTATATCTTGTCTTCACAAGTACCATAACCCATTGCTTTTGCTGACATGGGATTACCTAAAAAAAGTATAAACAAAAACAATTTAAAAAAAACTTTTCATCGTTTTTTATTAACACTTTCTATTCTATGGATGAATATCAACGTTTTGCTTTGTCAAAAAAGCTATGACTTGCTCTGGGGGAAGGGGGGTTCGTATGTGCTTTTCGCCAACTAGAAAAAAAAAAAGGTTTTCTATATTTGACATTTTCCAACTATATTTCAAAACTTGCCATATATGACAGCTTTGAAGTAAGAGGGAGGAGGGGAGTATGGGGGGGAGAGCACCCCCGTTTGGGACGGCCCTATTTATTACAAATGTTGAAAAAGTAAGTGGTTCTTACTGTTGCATGGAGAATATCAGTTTCTTCTATTCTATTATGTTGAAAAATGCAACTTGGAATAAATTGGTCAACAAATACCATGTGGTGGTTGCCTTAAAACTTAACATAGTATATTTAAACACAAATATAAAGCTATTTCATACCTTAAAATAAGCTATTTCATAGCTTAAAGCTATTTAAGAGCTTAAAAATTTAGACACAAACTTCCTTTGCAGAATAGAGAAAATAAGCCTGCAGCTATGTTGCTAACCAACGAAACAAATACACCATTCAGAAATTTGGCAAACAAATATACCATTCGGAATTTGGGAATGTAAGTAATAGCTATCTAGTTGCTACCTAGGGGTAAAAGACGCGTTTAAGACGTATAAAATGTGTAGTAATACGTGATTATGAAGTTGTAAACACGCCTTGTGTTTTTATCTTTTTTTGCCATTGGAAAGCCGTTTATGAACAGCTATAGACAAACACAAATGTCAATACGTGTTTGTTCCTATTTGTATAAACGGTTAACCTGAGCAAGAAAGAAAATAAAAAAAATGAAAACAGCATTGTTAACGCTCTTTAGATATTGTAAATATTTGAGGTGGACATTTATATAAACTGAAGACATGTAAATATTATTTGTTTTTGAAATATATAATAATGAGTGTTGTAAAAAAAAAAAAAAAAATAATATTTAAATCATAGAGGTCATATTCTTTATGGAACAAAAAATCCTCATATATTTCTAATGTCTAATATGAAGATACTAAAGTGGTTAGTTGGCATTTTTGATGCTAATAATCCAGTAGAAAGATAAATTAAAGGGTTAGGTTAGCAATTCTAATTCAAAATATCATTTATAGTTGCAAGTCTTTTATTGGAAAAAGCTATGTAAATCCAAAATAGGTGGAATGTTGTTGAATTATTTCGATTGTAATACTTCTTACTTTTCCAGAATATTGCCACAAAATAGGTAGGTTGTAGGTACTTTAAAAGGATCTATAATTTTTGAATGGATTAAAACCTAATGGATAATTGAATATTCATTATGATCATTACTTTATAATACACCTTGACTTTGAAACGTTGATTATTTTAATGCGCTTTTCTACTTGAATTTCATCAAAGAATTTTCTTATAAGACGGATTGGAGGGATAAGATGATTAAATATTTCACATAGCCGGTAAAGCAATGGCAAAACAAACTTCCAATTTTTTTTGAATTCTTAAATTGGGTTGGAGTGATAAAAGCTTCTCAACGTATTTTTCTGTACCTTCTTAAGGGTCTTGTATCATTTTTGAGACTATGTTTATGGTCTAGTAATGTAATTTGTACTATTATCAAATAATTGTTGAAAACTGTTCAAAATATTTAATCAAACTTTTAGCTTCACGTTGGTTATCATGATTATTTTCATTTAAAAATAAATCTGTCAATACTTTATTTACATCAAAATAACGAGAACGTAATAATGTTTCGTAATCAGGCATCAAGTGCCTCAGTACGAAACATTATTTTGATCTATTATCTAAGTAATTCCACAAAAAGTTTCCTTTATTTGTAACTCCATTGCTTTTTAGTTTTTAGTTTTCTAAACCAAAACATAACGGAATATGGTAATTTGCTGATCAAACAACAGTTACAATGCAAGATTGTAGATCTTGCGTAGCATCTGTTATTATTGATACGAAAGCAGCCTCTTCTAGTTTCTTTTTAATATATTAATTTCATCAGCAATCAAAATAATTAGTTCGTTTTTAATCAATCACTGGAGAGTTAACAAGGTTGATGCATCTAAAAAAAAATTATATGTTAATAATGAAGCATAAAATAAAAAAAAAATAATGAAAGCAAACATTAAATCATAAAATCATTAAATTCTATATCATGATAGCATTTTTCATTTGTTTAATTAGCGTTTATAAATGTTCTATAAACTCTTCATTTATAAATGTTCTATAAACACTTCAGTTATAAATGTTCTATAAACACTTCAGTTATAAATGTTCTATAAAATGTTTTCTAGTCATACTCAGTTCCTCCACCTTCACATTCGTTTTCTCGAATGACACTTATTTTTTTTTTTTTTTTTTCAATTTAGTTAAATTTTTTTTAGTTAAACAATATAACCAATAAAGAATAATTTTAAACATTTAATTATTATTGTGAGAATCATTTTCAATAGTTTATAGAAAACAATATGCGCTTGAAAAAAAAGTTCTTTCATATAAAAAAGCACAAAGGGTTATTTGCAGAACTCAACGAATTCCGCAAATAACCCTTTTTTTTTAAGGCCAAGGCCAAAAAAATCTAGACCAAGGATATAGACTAACAACTATGAATTCAACATGTGGTAACTAAAAATCAGGAACCTTTTAATAAAACAATCACCAACAACAACAACAACAACAAGATATTTATGATTATTACAAAATATTATAGATCAATTGCTATTTATTTAAAAATTAAAATAACAAAAATATAGATATAAAAAGAGTTGAAAAGAAATAATGAGTTTTTCATACCATAACTACAAATTGTGTCTAGGGCCATCCCGAATGGGGAATCAAAAATTATAGATCCTTTTAAAGTACCTACAACCTACCTATTTTGTGGCAATATTCTGGAAAAGTAAGAAGTATTACAATCGAAATAATTCAACAACATTCCACCTATTTTGGATTTACATAGCTTTTTCCAATGAAAGACATGCAACTATAAATGATATTTTGAATTAGAATTGCTAACCTAACCCTTTAATTTATCTTTCTACTGGATTATTAGCATCAAAAATGCCAACTAACCACTTTAGTATCTTCATATTAGACATTAGAAATATATGAGGATTTTTTGTTCCATAAAGAATATGACCTCTATGATTTAAATATTAATTTTTTTTTTTTTTTACAACACTCATTATTATATATTTCAAAAACAAATAATATTTACATGTCTTCAGTTTATATAAATGTCCACCTCAAATATTTACAATATCTAAAGAGCGTTAACAATGCTGTTTTCATTTTTTTTATTTTCTTTCTTGCTCAGGTTAACCGTTTATACAAATAGGAACAAACACGTATTGACATTTGTGTTTGTCTATAGCTGTTCATAAACGGCTTTCCAATGGCAAAAAAAGATAAAAACACAAGGCGTGTTTACAACTTCATAATCACGTATTACTACACATTTTATACGTCTTAAACGCGTCTTTTACCCCTAGGTAGCAACTAGATAGCTATTACTTACATTCCCAAATTCCGAATGGTATATTTGTTTGCCAAATTTCTGAATGGTGTATTTGTTTCGTTGGTTAGCAACATAGCTGCAGGCTTATTTTCAGTATTCTGCAAAGGAGGTTTGTGTAAAGGGTTTTTTTCCCCTCCCCGAAAGCTGTCATATAAGCATTTAAGTGGGCACATTGAGCATTTATTTCAGCTATTGGTGTCTTTAGTGGCAAAAAGTACACACAATACCTACCCCCTCCCCACGGAAGGCCTCTTCGGGACGGCCCAGAGTGTGTCCACTCTTGTAAATGTTGTGGAAGGTAGCCAATGTACATATTTAAACTCAATTTTGTTGATTGAAAGCTTGAGCCGTTTTTTATCTAAATTATTCAGTTTTTATTTCACATCAATTTCTAAGTTCAGACCTAAATCATCAATCTGTCGTAGTTCTGGCATATGAGAAGGATTATCTTTTGGGATAAGTTCAAAATAATTTGATTTTTATATAATACTTTACGTGATTAACTTGAGAAAGTAAGCTCAGGCCAGAAAATAATACTGCCATTTTTATAACATTTTTCAATGAGTTTCTCTAATCTAACAAGACATTTTGAAATATACATATTTTAATTTGACTGTTTGGCCCAATGGAGCTATGTAATGCTGGGAGATTCCTTTCGTCAAGAATTCCATCAAAACGAGTAATTTTGGATTGAGTTTGTATTTTCTTTTCAACGTTACATCATTTACTGCTTCATTTATATCAGAAAAGAAGAACCCAACATTATTAGAAATGCATAAACTAAATAAATTAAAATACAATTTATCGTCAATAACAATTATCTAAATTAAATAACAATTTTCAAAATATTAGAAGTATCTGAGTATATTATCAAGTGAAAAAATACATTTTTTTAGATTGAGCTTGAAAAGATAAAAGGAAGTTGGTTGATCGAAATTCTGCAGATAACAATATTTTTCCATAAGTGGTGTCTACGAAAAGCAATGCAAAATTGAATAAATTTTGTGTGATAAAATGGCTCTTTTAAAAAATTTATGTTTCTCATATTTGTTGTTTGGTTTGAGTTTAAAAATATTACTAAAAGCGGTAGGGTATAAATTTTTTTCTCCATAAATATACAAAACATAAAACTTTAAATACATTGAGTTCAAATAAATTAAATAACCTCATTTCAGTAAAAATAGATTTTGTATGTGTAAAACGATCAGCATAGTTAATTATGTGAATCGCATGTTTTTGACGACAATAAAGAAGTTTTACAGTACTCCCCCAAGCAGTATTAGCATAACTTATGTAACTGTGGATAAAAGAGTAATAAATTTGACTTAAGCAATTTTTATTAAGGTTGTAACGAGCTTTATATAGAATCTCAATGTTTTTTGAAATTTTAGTATATACATAATAAATGTATTGATTCCAGGAGATGTTTTCATCGAGATAAACGCCTAAGAATTTTCTAACGAAATTTTTTTTTATTTCAGTTTCGTCTACATAAATTTGCGGCAAGTGTCCATTTGGTTTTAAAAATATTTAAAGTTAGCTAATTACATTTAAACCAGTTTAATATATGTTTTAATTCTTTATTCATAGTGGTAAAGAGTTCATATATATTATTGTTTAAGAGGAATGATTGGTATCATCTGCGTACATGATACCTATAAAGTTAGAAGCTTTATTCAAATTATTTATATATACATATCAATTTAAATAGGGATTGATGCGGTGTTCCTAAAGATTCAATCCGAAGATTAAATCATGAAGAACACCGCATACGATTACAAGATAATTGTTTTGACAACTAATTACAAATTGTTTTCTTTTTGTTAAGTAGCTTCTAAACCATTTTAAAGCAGTACTTTTAACTACATAATATTTAAGTTTTTGTAGTAAAATATAATGACCTACTCTGTCGAAAGCTTTTAATAGGTCAATGAAGATACCTAACTATTAATGTTATTTTGCAAAAGATTTTGAGCTTCTCATTTGTATGCAATTTTAAAAATGCGTTTACTCTAAACGAACTTTTAGGCTTATGACAAATATTTAGGCTTATAAGGCTCGTTTTTTTGCATTTTCATTTTTGTATATAAAAAAAATCATTGTGCTAATGCGTAATTGGCTTTTTTATTGTTTTAAAGCCACGTTTCTGTAAAAGAAACAATTTTTAAATCGTGGTTTTAGGTTATGGCGTAAGATTTTTAAGTTTTCAAAGTTTTTACTCATACTCTGAAAGTTTAGTGTTAAAATTAGAGATGAAAATTAGAGACGAATATTCGGGAACATTTAATTATTTTGAGGGCTCCGACCTACGTCGTTGTAGTGCATATGTCAACTACTCTGTATACATTTAAACTGTATACATAAACAGGTTGTGTCACAGCATGCATTATTTGTTGACTTTTACATCAAATATTTTAACTACAGTTATGCATAAAAGTTTCATACTTTTCAAACCATTCAGAAAAGTTCAAAAATATTTTTTGCTCAGGTATATCTTGTATATCTTGTATATCTTATATCAGGTATATCTTGCAGATAATTTCAGAAAATTCTGTAAATTGAGTTAGCTTAAAAAACTTATCAAAAATGTTATTTTCACAACAACCTGAACTTAAAGCATGATTTAACTTTAATGGGAAAAACAGTTAAACGATTGCCTTTTTTATTAGGTCGCCGGAATTTTTGTGACATCAATAGTTACAATCAAGATAACATTATTGTTCTGAGAAAAAAAATTAGTAGATTTAGAACTTAAAAATACTCAGTTTCAAAGCTTAACTTTTCAAAAAAAAAAAAAAAATTCATTGTCATTGTCATTTAAAATTTTCTGCTCCCCCTCCCCGATGTCGACGACTCTGATGCTCTCTCTGCGAGTTCGTTCAATTTTAAAGTTTTATAAGTCTAGGTAATCTTCAAATATTTTATCAATTGCTCTTCCCAGCTTTCATTTTCTCCTTTATCAAACCATAAATTGTTTTCTCTATCTTCCATTTCATTTCACTTGTTTCTTATTTTATAGAATTTCGAATGAAATTTAATTATTTCATAACTAGATGGATTTTTTTTTCTGGTCAATTATAAGCATTTAATATTTTTTTATTTTTAAGCTATTGAAAATTCAAAATTATTTTTTTTTTCCTTAAACATTATTATTGACTCCTTTAGCTTTGTTTATATATATATTTTTTTATAAATAAGCAATCATTAACTATTCTTGCGCATAAATTTACGATGGCAATAATTTTAATTTTTGTTGTTACAAGATTCTTTGAAAGTCTTTCATGTATTCATGAAACATCTCTTTCAATATTTTTTAAATGACGTCACAAGTAACTTTAATTTTTATGATTGATGATCAATAATTCAATTTTTATAATGAAATCTTTATTTAATTATTCTGATTGGTAAAACCTTATTACACAAGGTCTAAAAAGTATTATTTTTTGTCTTTTTTTTGTATTTGAGTAATTCTTAGCAAACAATTCAGCCTTGTCTTTAGGTGAGGTGACAAAGTCTGAACCATACAAAAGAGGTGGAATTATAGACTTGCCTTATTATTGATACTACTAAAGATTCTCCAGAAGTCACGAGAACCTAATTTTTGTGATGAAATAGACGTCTATTTTCTGGAGAATTATTTTGCTAATAGATATGGAAGTAATGGTTTAGATTGGCAATTGCAGCAGCACAATGTGAGGAAAACCATGGAGAAGAGCGAGGCTGGAACTGGAATCGTCGAGAGGGAATAAAGGATTTCATGCCAGCCTGAATCCACGAAGTTATGTAAGAAGCACATTTGTCAACAGGAAGACGAAAAATTTCTACCCAAGGGTCATCACGAAGAAAATCACGGAAAGAGTCCCAGTCAGCTTCAAGGTAGTTGTAAGATGTACGATGATAGGGGGCATTTAATGATAAAGAAGAATGAGATAATAGTTTTAGAGAGATCAGACTGTAGTTAGAGGCACCTAAGGGTAAATGTGGAGAAACTGAGCACTGACTAGGATCAAAGACAAGACATAAGTCGAAGAGGAAAGTTAAATGATTCGGGTTGTCTGGAAAGTGAGTTGGAAAGTTGACTATTTGAGTTAGGGATTGGGATAAGCAAAAATTGTGGGCTTTAATGCCTGCAAAGTCACTGATACTAAAGTTAAACAATTCAGTATGATAAACATTAAAGTCACCGGCAACAACGTATTGGCTGATGGATAAAGAGAGAGGGCTTGGTCAATATGATCAGAAATAACATCAAGAAGAGTACAGTATTGATATGAAGGAGAGCGATATAGAACAAAGAGAAAGGTAATAGAGTGAATTGGTGCTAAACAAAAGTACATAAAAGAGTAGTCTGTGGATTCAAACCTAGTTTCCCAAATTTGACAAATGGGTGAATTTTTACGAACGTAAATGCCCAGGCTAAGCATGTGACTATTGGAGTCTTTACGAATTAAAGGAAGATGACCATCAACACTAAGATCACAAGATGAGACAGCTGAACTCAATTCAGTATCACAAAAAGCAATTAGGTCTGGTGAACTTTGCAAGAGATAAGACTCAACAGAAAAAAGTTACTTCGAAGACCACGAATATTAGTGAAGGTAGGTTTAGCGAACTTGGTGATGACAGTGGTTTTTTGTGTTTTATAGTTTTTGCTATTTTATTCATTTTTAAATTTGTTAAAAAACTTGACTCGAAACATAGATAGTACACTGTTTAATAGCCAAAGCAATTGCCTCATTACTATTAACAAACCCTAAGCCATAACAAAGGGCTCCAATGTAGCCTTGGCAATGCACACCAAAAGTACAAACAGGGACACCATCCGTGCGTAACATAGCACTGATCGCATAAAACATAAAACATATCATCTTCAGTAGATTTTTAAATATCTTCAAAATTTAATTTATCAATTATTTTATACTCTTCCAAATAATCTTTTTCGATCTTTTCAAAAAAGATAAAGTTTTTATCATTTTTGGTGGCGGAGAGGATAAACAACTTTTAGAGATATTTGGAAACACTGATGGAGGACTAATTTATCTCAATTTACCACGAAATAAAGTAAACTCAACATCATCTGGCGGATGCAATTTCCAAACAATGCTATATTTTGTTAAAGTCCAGTGTGAGCGAGGAATACTCATAAACCACTTGTTTTTTTTCATATAATTCACGAGGAAATTTGTATATAGATATTTTACAATCTGAAGACTTTTTTGAAACCGGTCTTCAGTCAAGAAAATTCCCGCACAAATTCCCAAAACATCGTGTCTTCTGATAAAGAATAGTTAAAAATATTATTAAGTTTGAAAAAACAAGTTGCAAATGCTAACGAGAGAATAAAATTAAAAAAAAAAAAGAAGAAGATTTTGTGCTTCATATAGAGTTTTACAAATTACATAATAGTGATGTAAATTTTTTTCTCACAACCTTCTTTTAATTTTATTTTATTTACCCGCTTGCTTTTCGCTTTTGTTACCACTTTATTTACACTATATACTTGTTATTTTTTAAATTTCTTTTTCAAGGTTAAATGATTGGACAACGCAAACTTCTATGTAAAATAATTATGTAGAAGTTTCATGACATGACGTAGATAATATAAATATAACGTAGATAATGTATGTATGTTTTTTCTTAGGTTTATACCCATATTCATTCCCTTTTTTTTTTTTTAAGATTCAATTTGAGGTTATGATTATAGAATTTACAAACATTTCGCGGCATTGGAGAGATCTATAAAATTTATTTTTATCATGTATATTTACTTTTACAGTCTATCTTTCCTTTAAGTTCCAATTATAAAACGAGGCAATGCAAGTTTTTGTTCAGAATAATACAAAAGTTTTATGGTGTTGCAGAGACAGCGTATAAAAATTATTTTTTGTTTCGTCTTTTGTTTTTACTTTTTATTGTCATGTAAAACAAATAAATCTATTCACAACAAAACATATTATCGCTCATTTAAAAACTTTAATCAAAGTGTATTTCTTGATAATCTCACAACAATAGATTGGAAACCTTAACCAAAGAAGTCAAAAAAACATCAATAACTCTCTCTCAAAACTTTTAGAACTGATAAACAAGACACTTTACCATCATGCATCTTTTGTACTGGCTATCATTAAAGAAAAAAAAACCTCATCAAATCCATTTATAAATGCTGGCATTATTAAATCCATAAATATAAAGAATAAACTTCATAAAAAGTACATCAAATGTAAATAGGAGCTTTTAAAACTGGAACTCTTCAACCAAAAAAAAGATTAGAGAAACAAAATTAGCAACCTAATTTGTTTCTCAAAATAAAAGTTATTACTTTAAATAAAAAAGAAAATGTTAATAACCTTAAAAAAAGTTGGATTGGAATAATAAACGTAATAAGTATAAAATTAAATAATAATACTATAGAAAGTTTACTTGTAAATAAACAGAATATCACTGATAAAAAGCAAACCGCTAACTTATTTAATGATTATTTCTCCTCAATCGCAGACAATCAATCATCAAAAACCTTACCCTCTAAGCATAACTTTAGTCACTATCTAAAAAACCATAATTTAAGCTCACTTTTATATCTCCAGTTAGATATTTTAATATATATAAAACACCTCAAGAAATAAAAAACTATTTATCCATTAAAAGATTATAAATCCAAAAAAGAGCACAGGTCCAAACAACAATCCCAAAAATATACTTATATTAGCATCAAAAGAACTAAGTCATCCATTAACCCCTATAATTAATTAATCGTTTAAATCTGGAACATATCTTGACCAATTTAATTGCTAGGGTCATCCCAATCTTGAAAAAAGGCTCTAACACAAACCATCTTATTTATCAACCAAAATCACTACTATTCAATATCAGTAAATTTCGCAAAAATAATTATACTAACTTATAGACATAATCGAAACTATACGTGAAGCTTTAGACAATAACACATTTACTTGTGGGGTTTTTATTGACTTACAGAAGGCATTCGATACTTTGGATTATGGAATTCTGTTATCAACGTTACATCATTTTGGTATCAGAAAAGTTGCTCACTCATCGTTTATGTTATACCTATTAAACCGTTCTCAATTTTTTCTCAAACCAAATCAATTACAATTTCCGACATCTCTTCTAATACCAAATCAACATCTATTGATGTACTCTAATATTCCATTCTTGGCTCTCTTCTTTTTTTTATCTACACTAACGACCTAAAACATTCACAAAGTTCTCAAAAACATTTTGCTGATGACACAACTGGAAAAACCACTTGAAAAGATAAACACCCTAATTACGACTTGGCTTGGTTTAATGGTTAAGATCCAATAAAATGAATAAATGCTAAAAAAAACTGAAATAAATCTAATTAAACCACATTATGTCCAACTTTATAAAGAACTAAATTTCAGAATCATTTGACTAACAAAATTTAACTTTAAAAAGTTAAATTTTGTTAGTCAAATAAAGTATTTAGGAATAATGTTAGATGAAAACCTTCACAAACCAATTGAAGCAGACTGCACTTAAACTCATCCGTTCAAATAGAATGTTGGCAAAGATCAGGCATTTTGCTTGGTAGGAGACACTTATAAATATATGTTATGCTATACTTTTGGTTGTAAGAAATGGGGGAAAATCATTCAAAGTATACAAAGATCATAGAAAGCCTTTAAAACAAATCACCTAAAATAGTTTATTTCCAATCTAATTGATTTGACTATAAAATCCTCTACAATCTCTCAAAAATTATGAAGCTAAAAGATCTAATATTCCTATTGAGTTTTACATTTGTATGGGACAGTTTGCATAATAAATTAACAATAAGCTTCAATATTTGTTATAAATCTGTTAATAAAAATCATTGCCATTACCTTGATTAGCATCGCTTAACATCCTCGTAATACCTTTAAAGCAAACACTTAAGTATTAATCCCATTAAATATCAATCAATTAAATAATGGAATTATTATGTCTCTGAGCTCAAGACAATGTATCTGAAAATAAAGTAGAGCTCACTTAATCTTCATCAACAAAGTCAAGGAGTTAATCCAAGATAAAAATAATAAGTGAAACTTCTGCTGTGTTATTTATCTCAATATTTGTTTTTCATGTCGTTTTGACCTTCTCCTTTATACTTGTAAAATTCAAGTTGCTTTTTCCGTTTTTCTTAAAAAACATGCTAATGCTGATGTTCTTGTTATTGTATTGTTATCGTTCTATTTAAAAGGCTGTTTATTATTATTATTTTTTAAGTATCTTTTTTTAATTATTTTCAGTGTTAATGTTTTTTTTGGTTGTCTGTTTTTTATTTTGTTTTTTGATTATTATAATATTATCATTATAATATTACTGGTATTATTATTTATATACGAGTAACATGTTACATATTTTGTCAAATTTGTTGTGAATATTTGTTTTTGTCAGTTAAATAACTGTTTGTGACTGATCCTTACTTTGTATTTGCTTTATAAATTGAAAAAAATGATTGATTTTTAGTTGCCATTTTGAAAATAACAAAAACAACAAAATTATTCCGTAACGGTGTGTGTAGTGGTTGTTTTTCCCTATCACTCTTCCTAAAGCTGTTATATATACTTTTAAGTCGGCACAACTATACATTTAGCATTTCACTTGGCAAGTTATGAGAATAGTTGGTAAACAGCAAATATCGAGGCTTTTTTTTTGTCTTTAGTTGGCAAAAAAATACCCTCCCCTCCACCCCATGAAAGAACTTTTAGGGACGACCCTGTTCCGTACAACTATTTTAAATATATGATTGGTTGATTGAAGATACAATAAGTAGGCACTTCACTCGATTTCACTATTATTATTATCTCTTGTTATAAATAATACCAAAGTATGCGGGTAATAAAGACGTTTTCAAAATGGATATGAAAATTTGGATAACTGGTTCCCAAGTTATGACAGTTTATGTTGGGCTCAATAACGCCTTAAACAAGGCATTATTGAGCCCAACAATCAATAAAGATTCCACTACTCGTTTGCCCCATTTGGGATAATTGGATCAAAAGCTATAAAAGCTTTGTTAAAATCGTAAAAATTAACTTTAGATAAAGAAATAGTTTTTTCAAACTGTTAGAGAAAACAAATTCATTAAAATTTATAAATAAAAAGAAAATACGTAAATCTTAGGGCTAATTTCCCTAATTCAGGGCAATTGGGCCAAGAACAATCAAAGTTCTGTACAAACAATAAAAATTTATTTCAGTTAAAAAAAGGACTTTTTCAAACTGTCAGAACAAACAAACTCATTTAAATTTATATATATTAGGTAAAAATGTAAAATTACACAGAGCCCGTTTTCCCATTTTTGTGCAAATTTACTGTTCCTTACAACTATGTAATTATAAATATATGATTGGTTGATCAAAGAAATAATAAGATAAAATTTTCAAATCTGCTTATTTAGGAGATAGAACAATGCAAAATGGCACGCAACACTGTGTTAAAAGTTTCATATGTTTTCAATATAAATAAAACAGATCAACATAGTGCAAAACTATTCCAAAATTTTAAAACCCTAATTTCTAAAAAAATTAGAGATAGAACTAGATAATTCTAACATCGCGAAATTGCAGTTGCCGTCTTTTTGTTTGATTCTTCCTAACTTTTTAACTTAAATATGCAACGATTTGTAAAAATATTGTTACGCGTTGTTAGTCAAAGAAATAATTGAACAATTAAAGAGATAAAATCAAAATATTTTTCTTTTTAAGGAATAAGAAACTGATTTTCTTTACTCTAAACCAAATTTCTATTCGACAATAGATTGTAAATTTTATCTAATAATATTTTAGTGTTTAAAAATTATGATCACAGCAATGTTCAAACCCCTCAAGAGGGGGTTATAAACTTTGCATGTTTATAACTTTTGATATTAATATTACTAATATAACTTTTGATATTAATATTATTACGTGAAATTTGAATTTATAAATATTTATAAATATATTTGAATATATTTATAAAATATATTTTATATAGAAATATATTTATAAATATATTTGAATATAAATCAGGTGTAGAAGAGTATTAGTTCGAGTTTTGGGCTGGAGAGTGAGAAGAAGAAATGTTCGAGTTTTTTTTGATGTTCCTAGGGTTATATCAATAAGATACAGAAGCAATAAAATATGAAAACAGAAAAATATGCATACAGAAGGAAAAAAAAAAATGAAAACAGAATAAAAAATTTATTTAGCATAAATAATAAATTATTTATTCGATTATTTTTACAATTTAGAACTAAAGACTCTGTTAAAACACTTCAAACTTTTACTTTCTTTTCCATTTCATGTTCTTGGGAGAGAGAAGGGGAGCAAAACTTTTTATCGATGCTTTTCGGAAGAATGGTACCGAGGGATAAAACAAACAAAGCAGAAACAGACATCAGAGTAAAAGCAAAATATTCGTTAACTGGAAAATAAACAGCTTTGTGTAAAGTGAGTTGATTTTTCAAATTCTTCATTGACCACGAGTACGCTTGACCAAAAATAACTGATCCAGTTGCTCTAAAATTAATTAAAAAAACTTTATTTATAAGGTAAATTTAATTGTTAAAAGTAAAAAACAAGTTTATATTTCAAAAGCTACTTTTAAGATCTTTAAAAGAATTTAAATCAGCGACAAAATTAGAATTATTAAAGATTTAAAAGAGATTTAAAAAAAATTTTGTAACAGTTTTAGTACCTTCCTATTGATGCAAAAGACAAACCAAGACCATTTGCTAAACCTAGAAACTCAGGTTGAACTGAATTACTAACAAAGACGTTACAAGATAAAATAGCTGCAGAATGAGTTGATCTAACGAGACAATTAAAAATCCATAATGCTACCCACAAAGCTTTCCTATATTAATGTAAAGTAAAATCATTAAGGGTAAAAAGTTGATTAAACTACCATAGTTGCTTTTTTAAACAAAAATATTTTCATTAATCAATGAAGTGCTTCCAGACTTTTACAGACAATAGAACAAAATACATAGTATTTTTATAAATAATATAATACTATGAGTAGTAAACACAAAATATAGTTGGATACAGAGGCAATTTTACGGGGTAAAGAGGGGATTGTAGGGGGTGCGACACCCCTAAAAGAAGGTGATTTTTAAGTTAGAGTCGGCTTGTCGGGTATTTGACACATTTTAGTCGGGTGATGTTTTGCCAGTCGGTACTTTTTAGGGATTCACCTTCTTCCCTCATTTTATTTGTAGAATTGTCTCTAGTTGGATACAGAGGTGCATGTTTAATTTTGAGCCTCCCATTGATAACCATTACATTACACAGCACAAAAACTGTTTTTGCGAGTATAATTTTTTTTTAAATAAGGGGCATTCATAAAGAACGTACTCAGTAAAACTACTGATTTAGAACCCTTTTTCTTTCGTTTGCTTCAACCCCCCCTTCTTCTCTGCGTACGTACGCATTACAAAAATTAACCCCTTTATTTTTTTTATCAACAAATACAACTAATCTTTCTTCTTTATAATGTTTTAATGTCCATGTAGTAGTTGTCCACTCAGTTAATTAAGCATGCATTTATATTTTACCTACCATTGCATTTCAATAGCAAAAACAAAAAAAAAATGAAAATTAAAACTAAAAAAAAATGAAAATAAAAACTAAAAAGAATGTTCACTTTGAAAATAAAAAGCAACTGTTATAGATTTTATGAAAATGAAAGTGGGAAATGAACGGTTTAATTAAAAAAAAAGTTAACGATAGATAAACACCTACTGAAGTACTAAATAGAATCATGTTTCAAAAAAACTAGATAAAACACTCTAGGCTGGTGGCAAAAACAGCAATTTGGTAAAAGATAAATTGTTTTTTGAAAATATGAAAAATGATAGAACGTATTCTATGGGTAAAATAAATAAAAAATTTAATTAAAAAGTGAGAAAATGAGAAGTTAAGTGGATAAAAACAAATAAATAAAAAAGAAAATCCACAAAAGTAGAATCTTAAACTTAAAATTCAATCGATATCGAGTGAGACAAGAATTTGACGATGACATCAACGAAAAGAAAGAAAAAAGTTTTTAAAACACCATAGACTAATATTTGTTGGAAAAAATAAACTATATGCTCTCAGTGATAGATTTCAGTTATTCAACAACAAAGTCATTGTATTAGAGTAGAAGTACATGGGATGCAGGGCCGTCCCGAACGATGGGATGGCCCTGATGTACTTCTGCTCTTATCAAAGACAAAGGAAGTTTTGTTGACAAACTTGTGTTTAGTTGATCTACAAGCGTGAATCATAAACTCGAAGTATATAGACAATATATGAGGTATATAGACAATATACGACATAAATAGACAATATATGAATACAATAATAGCCTAATATAGACAAACTATGAGGAATGAAGATTTTATTTTATTAAACATTTTAATGACAAAATATTTTAACCTATTTGTTATACTAACCAAAATGAGGAACAAATAGACAAATGGAGAATACTCAAAACTTGACTCTACAAAAAATGCAACGTAAAAATGCTTAGTGTATTGTTCAATCTGAAAAAAAAAAAAATTACGTAGATAAAGTACTTTAAAAAACTTTATCTACCTAGTCGCGACCATATAACAGAAGTAATTTTTTTTTGTTTTATTCTGTTTTTGAATTATTTCTATTAATATTAAAATTGGTACTCAAACTCTAAACATGTTGGCTGACTTATGATCTTTTATTTAAAAAAATCATGAGATTTAATAATAAGAACTTGATGTTTTTAAGCCCGGATTCCTTCTCCATTATACCTAAGAACTTCGGATTTCAAAATTAGTTGTTCCTCTGAACTAAAAACCTTAATTTTATTCCCATCAGTCGTCCATAACTTTTTTTTTATATTCATTTTGCATAGGAACTAGGATGATGTAATTATTTTGTGACTTTCAAACCCGAAGTCCTTTTTGGGACTCTGAAAACAAATGGCTTAACTTTAATTCAAAATTTTAGTTATAAAAGGAGGGAGTTATTTTTTCACGTTACTATTAAGTAATTTTTATAAAAAATTTCAGTTTATAAATCTAAACTAATAATTTTTACATAACACATATAAAACTATTTAATTCTAGCGTGCGATCAAACACGCATTTTCAAACAACTGTTTTTTCAATAGAATTTCAAATAGAGTTTAATATGATGATATATGTTTTATACTTTTTTCCAAAAATTATTAAACGATTTCATCTTCCCTAGTATTGAGGACTCGATAGTATCTTCGATTGCGCAATCACTAAAACACTTTTGTGTTTTCATAAAAATTGATGAAAGTATTTATATTTATACTAAGAATTTTTCTAACATATTTCACATTTAAAAAAATATATATTTTGAATAAATTTTAGACATGTTTTTAATATATATATATATATATATATATATATATATATATATATATATATATATATATATATATATATATATATATATCCACTTTTTGAGATTCGGAGTATTTCGCTTTTAAATTTTAGGGCACAAATACTGAAAGTTGATCTTTTTTGTAATATATTCATATTTTTAAATCTAATAGTAAATTAAGTATATGTCTGTATACATATATGTACATATATAAATTAATCTAATACTAAATTAAGTATATCTGAATACATATATGTATGTATATATATATATATATATATATATATATATATATATATATATATATATATATATATATATATATATATATATGTGTGTGTATAAATGTGTAAATATATGGGCAGTACCGAGAGAACAGTTATGAAAACACTTACTGTCAAATGTTACGATGACGAAATTGCCCATATGTGTATGTATATATATATATATATATATATATATATATATATATATATATATATATATATATATATATATATATATAAAATTGCACTATATGTAAACCAAATAACAAAAAAAGCAAAAAAATCAAAAGTTTAATTATTCGCAAGATAATCAGACTTCACTTCACAATCAGACTTATTTCAATTGGTAATAATCGAGTAATAAGTAAGTAATAAATCGAGGCAATGTTGTTTTAAAATTATAAATTTGAAAATAATAATTTCAGTCAATAAAAACAAAATATTTAGTGTAAAAAGGCTTTAAAAATTGCCAACCTAGTGAATCTTAATTTGTCGAAAATGAGTTTTTGGTTTATTTTTCACCAAAGTATAAAACTTATATCAGCATATTAAATCCTATTAAAATTATGATAAAAAAGCTGTTAGAAGTGCATTTGATCCCAAACCACGGTATATTTGAATAGTTTCATGGTATTTTGTAAAAAATATTAGTTTCTTTTTATAATTTGAAATTTTTTATAAAAAAGACTGATATTGCAGCCAATTAACATTAAAAAATAAACACAACAGACAATAAACAACCTGATAAACAATTTTTGTTGTTAGTGTTTCTTATTTACTAATTATATCAAATAACTTGTTTTAAATGAAATGTTAACAGCTATTGTAATGTAGTAAAAATATATTATATAGTAGCTTTAACTCAAATTTGGCATGATGGAGAGCTTTTTTTTTTCTACTTATGTATGGTCTTTACATTTTATTACTGGTCTTTATATTTTTTCTAGGTAATATAACTTAAACGAAATTGTGTTTTCTTTTATGAGATTTCAATTTATTTTCACTTTAATAATCCTTGGTTATCAATTGGTATTGGTTCTACATTGTTTCTGTTAAACTGAGCTTGATGTTGCTTAAAAGTTTAGAGCCTAATCTGATGCCATTATTAAAAAGTATTCACCCAAACCTTGGTAGATTAAACTTACCTTTACTTTCTGCAGGCAGCAAATAAGTACATCTTGTAGATTTCACCTTTTTTCTCTTCTGATTGATCATTTTATAAAATCTATATAAACTTTGTTTGACACAATTATTTGCTGTACATTATTCATATATTATATTTGTTGTACATTATTTACATAATATATTTTACTTTTGAAGCTTATTATTATTTTAAGCTATTCTTAAAATGATCATATAGATCTAAAAAGCCAGATAAAAAGCACATTTTAATTTCATTTAAAAATATTTTATGGCATTTAACTTACCATGATATGACTTTTTGAAGCAATAAAATCTATTTTCGACCTAATAAAATGGCCTAAAAAATGTGCAAATTAGTTTTTTTTTTTTATTAATCACAGAAAAAACCAAAACACATGAAAAACAGTGCTATGTTTTCCATGTTTAAAACTATGAATGTGTGTTTAAATAAGCACTCAAAGTCACATTGAAATAGCCTACTGCAGGGACTTTAGTACATATATTAATCTTACATCCTGCTGTCAAGGGTTTTTAATTTTGATTTAAGCTTTAACTGTTTGGATGGTTGCAGAATAAAATCATCAAAAATTTGAGGGATATGTATATATATATATATATATATATATATATATATATTTGAGGGATATATATATATATATATATATATATATATATATATATATATATATATATATATCTCAAATATATATATATATATATATATATATATATCTCAAATATATATATATATATATATATATATATATATCTCAAAAATATATATATATCTCAAAAATTTGATATATATATATATATATATATATATATATATATATATATATATATATATATATATATATATATATATATATATATATATATATATATATTTATATATATATAGTTACACAAATCACCATTTACAAAGTGACATCACAAAAAAAAAAAAAAAAAAAAAAAAGAATTATTCTAAAACCTATTTTTTATCATGCCAGAAGTTGGAAGCAAAAATACAAATGCAGAAAAAAGCAAGTTTGACACACAAAATATCTAAAAAAAAAAGTAATATTACCAAATACAACATACAACTTTTACTTGATACTTATCCTGACATTTAACAGATTTATATATGGGCATGTGAGATTCTTTAATTGTGGCGAAGACAACTTACCCAGGAAAAAGAAAGCTCAGATAAAAAAACCCTAATTTAATAGTGAGTATAGATAAGAGAAGCTCATAAACCTTAACTTTCTTAGTGGAATATCACAATAAAAGTACTCACTTTTGATATTCTAAACAAGTTAATACCCAATAGGATTTTAATATCAGGATTTTAAAAAGATTATCATACTTTCTAAGAAAAAAATCTTATAAATGAAATAAATATAAATATTGTTCTTAGTTTTTTTTTACTTTGAAAGCTTTTGTCAGTCAAGCTTTTGTAACCTGTATCATTATGCATAATTTTTATTTTTATTTTGACATTTACTTTTGAGATTAATTTTGTTTTTTTGTGGTTTCATATGAATTATTTAAAAAATATATTTTTCTTTATTAACACCTGTTTTAAAAATTTAAACACCTGTTTTTTAGGAATTTTGAAATTTAAAAAACTGTTTTTTTTCAGATTTTGTACTCTTATGGAAATTTGTCATGATTAACGTTCATATATTTCACAAGTTTGCAACTAAGTTAAAATCAAAACAAAACAACAACAAAAAAAACAAACAGCTGAATAATCAAACAATAATAAAAAAACCAAATAAGAAAATAACAAATAATAAAATAATCAAATAAGAAAATAACAATAAGAATTAACAATTTAAAACAGCTTAAAAATTTTTATTTACCAGTAAAGTTTAAATTTCTTTAAACTTTACTGGTAATTTTTTAAATTTACATTTACATTCCTGGTAAATGCCTCAAGAATATATTTTTTTGTAATGACATTTTTGAGAATATTTTTTGTTTATTGTACTTTTACAACACTAAACATATCTATTATTCAATAAATCATTTATTTATTGAATTTCATTATTAATTTACATTAAATAATAAATTCTACTATTCATGAACAGTTTATAAATTAATAAATTCTAAATTTACTAAACTTACAGAAATAAATTCAGAAAATTTAGAATTTTTTCGGCTATTTTTTTTGTTGATTCAGCATTAAATAAATTTTATAAACAATTCTGTTAAGATTTTTGTACTGTCAGTAAAGATATATTAGTTTGCTACATATATATGCTATATATATGCTATATATATATATATATATATATATATATATATATATATATATATATATATATATATATATCTATATATATCTATATATATATATATAATATATATATATATATATATATATATATATATATATATATATATATATATATATATATATATATATATATATATATATATATATATATATATATATATATATATATATATAAATATATATATATATATATATATATATATATATATATATATATATATATATATATATATATATATATATATATATATATATTATATATATATATATATATATATATATATATATATATATATATATATTAATTTGAAAATTAATTCGAAAAAGAAAAGTATTGAAATTCATTTAAAAGGAATAATGTCAAAAATGCCAATACAGAATATCAAAATTTGGATTGGAATAGTGTCAAAAAACTAGCAAATAGGTAGAACATGCACGGAGTGCTGCTATATTGACTAAGGGTTTGGTTTGGGCAGGCTAACGATAGAGGTTAAACTAAAAT
>NC_061165.1:15986119-16034300 GCF_022113875.1 Hydra vulgaris
AGATGGTTACAGATGGTTGTGAAAAACCACATCTTTTGAATAAATATTTTGGTTCTATTTTTGTTACAGGTAATGGTATTGTACCTGTCTCAGATTTATCACAAAATTCTATAAACAATGTAATTCTTTATACAGATTCTGTAATTTTATTTCTTTAAAAGCTTCTTTCAAAGTTCTTCAAAACTGTAACTGCACTGTTACAATATTAGGTATGAATTGCTACACTGGATAACAAATTTCATAACAAATCATTCTCAATGTATTTGTATTGATAACTTGTATTCAAACGTCATTTTTGTGAAATGCTTGAAATGATATACCAAAATTTTGTATTGATTTGACAGATTCAATAGGTGCACAATGTTTAAATAAACCAATTTTGTGATGAAATTGCATTTTGTGAAATACTCCTATTCTGTTTTTAGTTTATCAAAACAATGTAATTTCCAGCATTGAGAGTCTGTTTGCAGACAATAACAATTTAACTTAGAATTGATAGAAATACTGGAAAATGGAATACATGGAGCATAAAAGATGCATCTAAAATTTCGTAAAAATTTTTGTAAAATGATTAAAGCAACCCAAAACAAAAAGATCCGTAAAAAAGAGATGGCATAAAAAAACAATGAAATTGAAAATTTACGAACTACAAATTTTTAGAAGTTCTGATACAACATTCATAAATTCAAAACCAAATCAAGTACTCAATTATTTTCATTTAATAAATTGCTTAAAAGAAATCCTTAAGAAATTCAGACAACATTTATAAACTATAATCAATACACCACTTATTATAAATAATAACCAAAAGCCTATTCCTATATATAACCCTATTTACCTCTACAACAGCTGATATTATAAATAGTATCTCATTACTAAATAGTAAATAAATAGTATCTCATTACTAAATAGTAATAATTGTCCAGATAGCTTTGGGATAAGGGCTGAATATCTTGAAACTCTCATAAAAATTTATCTAAAAATCCACTAATACTTTAAAAAAACATTTTAGACTGGTCAAAAAACTGCTAACTCAATATATATGTCAAAAATTGTTTTTATCTGTGTGGAAATTATTAATTGCCTGCACATTTTTCGTTTGTACATTCAATCATTGAACATTGTGCACCTTTTGAATTTGTCAATTCAATACAAAATTTTGACATAATAGTGTATTCCAATATAAACTTTTTTATTCACAGATTGTTTATTGAATTTAAATACTATCAAAATTCAAATAAACTATGTACTGTATTAAATTGTTTACCTTAGTGTGACATAAAAGCATTTTATATTTGTATTTTTTGTTAAATTAAATAAAATAGTTATAATAACAAAAACTTTGATAAAATTTAGGTCACTCTGACATTTTAATTTCAAAAGCTGCTTGAACATAATTCAATTATATCCATTTAAATAGTACAACAACAACAAAAAAAAGACAAAACAAGAAACAAGTATATCAAATTAATGGCAAAAGCCTGATTTAAATGTAAATCAATAAAATTTACCTGTATCCACTTCAGTGATGTTGAAAGACTATAAAAAAAAGAAGCTAATATATATATATATATATATATATATATATATATATATATATATATATATATATATATATATATATATATATATATATATATATATATATATATATATATATATATATATATATATATAGATACAGATATAGATATAGATATATAGATATAGATATATAGATATATATATATATATGTATATATATATATAAATATATATATATATATATATATATATATATATATATATATATATATATATATATATATATATATATATATATATATATATATATATATATATATATATAAAAGGCAATCTTCAAAATAGTTTATCATAGCTGAGATAAAAATTCATCAAACTTGAACTTATTTGTATCCTTGTGTTAACTTTATCATAAGAAATGATAGATTCAAGGTACTTTAAATCATGAATAAATTTGATTATTAAAAATCATCTCAATAACTGTGTAACTGTTTACGCAGATATGCAGTGAACAAAATCAACAGGCTTTTAATTATTTTTTTATAGTTGATGCTCAAATATAACAATTTTAACTCATTTTAACACTATTTTTACTGATGTCAAATTTCTAAACATTTCAATATATATATATATATATATATATATATATATATATATATATATATATATATATATATATATATATATATATATATACATATATATATATTATATATATATATATATATATATATATATATATATATATATATATATATATATATATATATATATATATATATATATATATATATATATATATATATATATATATATATATATATATATATGTATATATATATATATATATAAATATATATATATATATTATATATATATATATATATATATATATATATATATATATGTATATATATATATTATTTATCTACTATAGCATATTTATATGCGCAATTGCTCACTTTTTTTGCTAGCCTAAATAAAGTGAGCGTTTTTAGAAAACGATGAGGGAAAAAGAAGAATAATGAATTAAAACGTTGCTGACCCATACCAAACCCTCAGTCGATGTAGCAGCACTCCACTGCGGGTCAGGCTATTTGTAAATCAATGTATGTACTGAAGCCCCTAGCAGCAGGCTATTTGACGTTAGGTGAGTATGACATCATCATGGTCACCTAACTCAGCAGTATAAGATATATATATATATATATATATATATATATATATATATATATAGATATATATATATATATATATATATATATATATATATATATATATATATATATACTCTGTCAAAAAAGTTTTCATCCACCTATTCTGTACATTTTTCAGACGTGATAACTTTTTATTTAGCTAAGACATAAGTATAATTTCAACTAAATTATATCAGTTAATCATTCAAGAAGTATTGTATAAAAAAACTTTACAAAATAATAAATAAAGAATAAAATACAGCATTTTAAAATAAACAATGTCCGTTTTAGCGACAAAAATGTTTTCATCCACCCTGCATTTCAACCTCAATTAGTTATTAAATCAGCATTAAAATAACAATTTTAAAATATAAATTAGATTAAGTAAGATTTTTGTATCATTTTTTCTTTATATGAATTTTAAATATTTTTTATTTGTGTTGGATTATTACAAAAAATGAGAGTTGCAGAGGAAATGAGATTGTTTATTGTTAGACTATGGATGGAGGGAAAATCACAGCAAAAAATAGGAGAAATAGTAGAGAAATCATTCCAACTGTGCAGTCAATTATTAAGAACAGTCATCCAAAATCCTAAAATAAGTGCTCTGAAACTTGCTGAAATGCTGTAAAATGATTACAATTTAAAAGTGGACCTAAAACTGTTAGAATAACTTTAAGAAGAGCTGGATACAATAGTAGAGTACCATCGAAAAAACCCTACATTAGCAAAGTCAACAAAGCCAAACGAATACACTTTGCAAAACTTTATATTAATGAACCACAAACATTCTGGTAAATGGTCCTTTTCAGCGATGAGTCAAAATCTAATTTGTTTTCATTAGATAGAAGAGTTAAAGTTTGGGGAAAACCAAATGAAGCATTTAAAAAACAAAACTTGTGTCCAACAGTGAAGCATGGTGGAGGTAGTTTTTTAGTGTGGGGGTGTATGAGTGCTTAACGTGTAGGTAACTTAGTTTTCATTGATGGAAATATGAATCAAAATGTGTATTTAAACATTTAAAAAAATAATCTGGTTGAAAGTGCCCACAAATTGGGACTTACTAGGTCAATTATTTTTCAGCAAGATAATAATCCAAAATATACAGCTAAACGTGTAAAGGAATGGCTTATATTTAAAATAGCTACTTCATACACCCCCGCAAATGTTGTTAACATCTGTGGGATAAATTAAGTAGAAGAATTAGTACCCATGATGTAATGAATAAACAACTGCGATTAGTAATTATAAAAGAGTGGGGCTTAATCACTTCATAAGTTACCAAAAATTAGTTGGTTCTATAAAAAACAGACTACACGAAGTAATAAAAGCTCGTGGTGGAAACACAAGTTATTAAAACACTAAAAAATTGAGTTCATATAACAATTTTATTTGATTTTTGTAAAGTGGATGAAAACTTTTTTGGGACAAAAACGTCTATCTTTCATTCTGAAATGCTGTATTTATTTGTAATTCATTACATTAAAAAAATGTTTTTGTACAATATTTTTAAAATGCTTAAATAATATAATTTAGTTTTTATCATGCTAATATCTTTGCTTAATAAAAATTTATTGCATTTTTAAAATGTGCAAGATAGGTGGATGAAAACTTTTTTGAAACAGTGTATATATATATATATATATATATATATATATATATATATATATATATATAGATATAGATATATATATATATATCATATATATATCTTATATATATATATATATATATATATATATATATATATATATATATATATATATATATATATATATATATATATATATATATATATATATATATATATAATATATATATACTATATATATATATATATATAAATTATGTTAGTGTACTCTACAAATAGAAAGATAAATGTTCTTAAAGAACAGAGCAATAATAAATTATTAAAAACACTTGTCTAATATTTTTTTTCTTCTACAGCATGTTTCTCCAATCAGTAGGATCATCAGGAAGTAGGATCTTCCTGATGATCCAACTGATGGAGAAACATGCTGTAGAAGAAAATAATATATATATATATATATATATATATATATATATATATATATATATATATATAATATATATATATATATATATATATATATATTTATATATATATATATATATATAATATATTTATATATATAAATATATATATATATATATATATATATATATATATATATCTATATATATATATATATATATATATATATATATATATATATATATAATGTAAATAAATATATATTTATATATATATATATAGATATATATATATATATATATATATATATATATATATATATATATATATATATATATATATATATATATTATATATATATATATATATATAATATATATATATATATATATGGGTATAATTTTAATTAAATTTGAATTTATGAATATTTTTTATAGAAATGATGATAAACCAAATTTAGTAAAGATTTCTAACATACTTAAGAAAAAAATTTTTGACTTAGTCATAAAACTCTTGAGTGCAAAGTAAACAGGGATGGTGGTAAACAAAGATAATAACAAACAAGGTGACGTGATAATTTTTTGAAAATAAGAATCATGGTAGATGGGGGGAAAAAATGACAATTGATAAACTGTTAGAGGCAAATGAAATGGGGGGTGTCCCGAACCAGGATTGTCCATATCCCCCCCTCCCCAAAGCTAATTTATAAGAACTTGAGTAAAAACATTTGTACATTTTGCATTTTATTTGGCAAATTTTGAAGTATAGTTGGCCAATGTTAAATATAAATGTTAAAGACCTTTTTCTTTCTTTTGATGCGCCTAACTGGCAAAAAGCACATATGACACCCCCCCCCCTACCCTAAAGAAGACCTCTTCTGGACGGCCCTGGGTAGGGGGTGTTTCTTTGGCATCTAGTTGTGCATGAGAATCTTCTTAAACTTATTGTTATAGTGTTAGTTGAGCAGTATCCAAGAAGAAATTCAAGTGTTAGTTATAAGTTCAAATATGGTTTTTGTGATCAAAATTAAGTTTGCTCAAAACACGTTCAAAGACTTTGCATAGAGCATAGTAATGTTTGTTAAAATAGATAAACAGATTTAAAAAAATATTGTTTTGGTAATCGACGTAAAGGCCGTTTTCCACAGGACGAAATATTCGCGCGAAGCGAATTATTTCGCTATGACGAAACGCCGCACATTGGGCCAGAAGGTGGACAAAATGAGAAAAATTTAGTTGTCTAATCTTGAAAACTTATTTAATTTTAGTTTATTAAATCCCTTAGTTACCAGGACATTTGAATATTGAAATTAAAAAAAAATAAGAAAAAAAACTTAAATAAGTAATTTACGGTGACATTAATGCTATGTTATATTTCAATTACAGTACATCTATGTTTTTGAAATTTTCAATTACTGTACATCTATGTTTTTGAAACAAATAATTAGTACATGTTTTTCTAGAGTATTTAGAGATAAGAAAAACCAATGTGTGAAGTAAATATGTCATAGCATGTTATCTCAGTTATACTTTGAAAATCACATATTAAAAAAAAAATCTTCATGAAATTTATTTTTTGCCGCACTATAACTATAATAATTACCTTATTTTGCCATGTGCTGTCTTATATTTATTTAAGCTATATGATGCTTCAATCAAGATTTAATTGATTGCTCGTCTTCTTAAATCCCCGTTCAGATTTTATATATGTTTTAACTAGGTTGTTATGGTACTGAATTTTACATAGCTACAGCTCATTTTTACATTAACGTTGTTTTAACAGTATTTTATCTGCGCTAAGTACACAATATTGGGAGTATGTATTAAAATGAGATTAACAATTCTTATAAAGTTTTTTTTTTTTTGGTTGCTATGGCTGCCTTACTTTGCATAGCATATAAGCAACATATTTTCGGTAGTTGTCAGTAATTTAATTTCTAACACTAACAGTACTTTAATTACTTTTAATTTTAATTACAAACACTTGTAGTAAGTTAATTACTAACATGAATTAGTAGTACACGCAACATATATGTTAAAACATTAAACTTTTAAAAACAAAATTTTTGTTATAAGAATTATTTAGAAATGGCTTTGTTAAACTTAGACATTCATAATTTTCTCCAAAAAAATCAATCTTAGTATTTTAAAACAAAATTTTATTGAAGATATATTGAAATTTATTCAGCCAAAATTTGCTGAATTTAAAGACGTTGATTTTAGACATAATGTTCAACGATTTGTTTACTTGTATAAAAAAAATTATTTTTTGCTGCTAGTAAAAAATTTAGAGATAAATCTATTATTAGTGCTGCCAAGAACTTTTTAAATATTTCAAATACAAATAAAGCAACTATATATTCAGCAGACGAAGCACTGGCTTTAATAACTGATGCCAGTCTGACAAAAGCTTCCTATCAATTGATTAGAAGCGGAGCCTTGGAGAAAGAATATATACCCTCTACCCCGCTTACATTGATGTCAGAGATGCAAAATTGAAATGTTTTTCTGAAAATATAACAGTGGAGTACTATTCAGCTTCAGTTCCTTTAAAAGATTTAATGTTTCATACTTTGCAGAGAATCTGTGCAGTTCAGGAACCTGTGCTGAGGCACTTGATAATAAACGACAAAGCAATAAAAACAATGACACTTACGTCTAAGGCTGGTTTTGATGGTGCTACTGGCCAAAGAATTTATAAACAAGTTTTATCAGAACCTTACATGAACAGAGATTTAAATTGTGAAGAATTATTATTAAAAACTTGTCTAGCCCCATTGGATTTGGCTGGATTTAACTCAGTAACAAAAAGGTGTCTATTTGGAGAAATCAAAAGTTGTCATCCAGAGTTGCTTGCAAAACGGAATCCAAGGAACCTTTGATCGAAGAAAATCAGTACATTAAAAGTGAGATAGAAAGCATGGGTATGATTTTATTAGAGGTTTGCGGTTCTTTTATTGAAGTGAATTGTATTAAGGAACTTACAATCATTTATGGAAAAGTTCAAACGATATTATTTGAAAAAACTAACTCATACCAATGCTGTTTAGAGTGTGGTGTCTCTCCAAAAAATATGAACAATCTTGATATCCTTAATATAGATTATACTAACAGAGAGTTCAATTACGGTTTTTCCATTCTTCATGCATAGATTCAATTTTTTGAGATGGTTTTGCACATTGCATTTAAAAAAGAAACAAGAAAGTGGCAAGCAAGATCTAAAAAACATAAAGAAAAGGCATCTTTAGCAAAATAAAAGATTCAGACTGATTTTATGAACAAAATGGTACTTGTTGTTGATTTCCCTAAAAGTGGTGGTTCTTGAACAATCAATGATGACAATGCCTCAATGCGTGCTTTTGAAGCATATGAACAAACAGCTGAAATTCTGGGTATTGATCAAAATCTTATATTCAGATTTTACATTATCTTGGTAACACTCTCTTAAAGATATGAAATAGACAGCTTAAAATTCAAGGATTATTGTTGTGACGCTGTTAGACTATATGTGTCCCCTTTATCCAGAGTATTACATAGCTCAATCAGTTCACCAAGTATTGATACATGGACATGACATAATTAAAAACCTTACATTACCCAACGGACTTATGTCAGAGGAAGCTCAAGAGGTTAGAAATAAAGACTATATAGCAAAAACATTATTAATCTGAAAAATCAATTGTTATTTATTATAGGTGGGTCGAAAATCCGATAGAATATCCAAATATCAATATTCATCTTTGTAACTAAGGAAAGTATCTGGTAACTAAGCAATACAAGTATCCATAGCAACTAAATTAAAAAAATTATCACTTTTATAATAAGTGTGATCTCATATTGGTACTCATGTCAAATTTAGGGAATATAGCACTCATAAAATAAATGCATATAACAAAAATAGGTTGTTGCTAAGCAAAATAAAGATATCCATAGCAACGAAATAAAAAAATATACCTTCATAAAAAGCGCAGACATCATATAAGTACTCATTCCAATTTAAAACCTCTTTGTCACAACATCGAAACTCTTTAGTAACAAGTTCCGTATGAGTCGTCACAAAACGTTCCCCCTACTCACCACCACCACCACTAAAGCATGATGTATTTTAAGGACGACCCCTACGAGACTGTTTTTTTTTTTGGTGTGAATTTCAATTCAAAACAATTATTACAAATAGGCACTTCACACGATTTTACTATTATCATTATCTCTGGCTATAATTAATATCAAACTACGCTGATAATAAAAACATTTTCAGAATGAGTTCGTTTTTTAAATTTCGATAGCTGGTTTCTAAGTTATGACAACTTATTTTTGGGCTCAATAACGCCTATTTTGCGTCAAGATTTATTGAGTTATCCTTAAGGATTTATGGAACCAAATTTTGGTGTTAGATTTTTTTTTTAAATGCTATGTATGAGAAAGAGTTTTATTAAAATACTTATGCTAAATTAACTTTATTGTTTTCTTTTTTACTAAAGAATCAAAGCATTCAATTCTTAAAATTATTTTTCTCATATTAGAGGCCTTAGGTATGGATCCCACTGCTGGTTTTCCCCATACCAAATTTCTATAAAACTAACAAAAAGAAACTAGAATTGTAAGAGTAATAAATTCATATACATTTATAAAAATCCAAATTTCGCAGAAAGAAATGACTTTGTAAACCATAGAAATGCAATGCCTTGCTTTGTCCAACCATTGTCTGAAACACTCCATGTACATTTTTCTGGGGCATTTTCAATTTAAAAACTCGAGAGAGACTTGGGAGTTTATCCTTTAAGTATAAAACGTGGTGGAAGAGATTTACCTATTGCATTGACACAAGCTATTGTTAGAGAAATAATAAGAGGATCTGAAAAAGGTATAAATGGTAAAAGGTATAAATGTTTGTAAAGTGTCGAAATACTTTTCCATTCTTAAAAATGCGTTAACGGAAAACAACCTACTTCAAAAACCGCATAACATTTGAAATATAAATGAGACTGGGATGTAGTTAGATTATTGTTCTGGAATAATAGTTGATGAAAGAGGAGTTAAGTATCTACTTTGTCGTCAATCAAGTAACCGGGAAACAATCAGAATCATCTGCAAAAGGCACAAAGATTTAACTCTGGTTGTTTCTCTATTACCTGATTGACGACAAAGTAGATACTTAACTCCTCTTTCAGCAACTATTTTTCCAGGACAATAATCTAACTACATCCCAGTCTCATCCATATTTCACTGATGTTTAATAGCTGCCGTACCTTCTGGTTGAAGTAAAGCTAAATCTTTGTGCCTTTTGCAGATCCTGCGCCACCATTTTTATATACGCCATTTGTAAACCACTTCTACTCCATCCGAGCGTACGTAGTTTATTGATAATCCCTTGCTGTTTTGATTTTATAGAAATATTTGACATAATTTCATTTAATAGAAATATTTGATATTATTAATTTAATGGAAATATTTATGTAAGCTTTTATCTTTTTATTATATTGAAATTTTACATAGTATTTAAAAAAAAAAAAAACTCATTCTTTTTTTTTAAATCAACTATTTTATGTAAACGTTTCTTTTTAGTAATATTTTCTAATTATATGAACAGCAAGTACAGTAAAAACCTCAATAATCCGATTTAAAACTTAAATTATTCTAACTTGATCGTTATAAAAGATTTTGGATTATTTTTTTTAATAGATAAACGTCGCAACAAGACAAATTGAACGATATGATAATATTTTTTTTGTAATTTAAATTTTCATATTACTTAATTTTCAAAAACCACAGTTTTTATACGAAATCAAGAGTCTATGCCCCTAATTTCAGATTAATACTAACAGTAAATTAATTAAGTTAATCCTCTACTCAAATACCCGTTGTTCTTTTAAACTCACAAACTCTTAGTCTGCAAAGCGGGTGATGCTCTTCAGTGAGTTGAACTCGTCTTTGCGGGCCTTAGTAATGTGGCCTCTGTATGGAAATTAGCCGGAGGAGGATAAACCACAATATCTATTATTTTGACGACCAATGCATGACCAATTAGTGCACTGCTCGCATGCAAGCTATTAGTTATCTGAACTATTCACCCAATAAATTTCATTAGAGTAACAAAAACGATCATCAGATACTAAAATTCTATTTGAAGTTTGAGTTAATTGGGGGTCTTGTAGTTTGAGTTAATTGGCTAAACTACCAAGTCTAAACTTGGTAGTTTAGCCAATTAACTTTGTTTCAACTTTTTTTTCCTTCTCTTTTCTGTTTATTTTCTGCTTTTTGAGTAACAGTGACAACCTTTTTTTGTCTCTCTAACCAATTTCTTTGCCACTTGTTTGTCTAATTTTTGTTTTTTGTTACTTGTTCAACTTCATTGAGAGCTACGGTGTCTGTCGAAGTCATATTGTAATTAGGTGGTCGCTTTATATTCTTAACTTTTTAAACTTTTTTTTCAGAGTTAGTGTCAATAGATCTCTGAGCATATTTAATACAGATTTGTTTATACCTTTTCTGATTTGTAGAACGGCAATATTTAAAGTATTAAGGCTTTTAAGCAAAACTTCACGATTTGACATTCTTGATGTTGTTTTTCGTTTATTGGTTGCATTTTCCAAAACTATTTGACAAAAGTACTGTTAAAGAACCAAACAAATGTTCAATATTGTTGTTTTCGACAGCTTGAGACACGGCACCGATGCAAGTTTTTTAAAAAGAAACATGTGAACTATTGAGTGGACATATATCAGTATGTTGAAAACCACTCCGTACATTTTCAGGTTTAAACCCACCATTTTAGTTAAGATCCTTAAACATGATAGGAAAATGTCAACTTGTTGGTGATATCGATAAAAATTTGAGCAGAATTGCTCAAATTTTTATTCACGTTAAGTTAAACAATTTGCTACAAAAACGCTGAGTTATTTCTCAGCTTTACATGAATAAAAGTTAAACCAAAATTGGTTAAGTTTTTAATTACGTAAAGCTGACCAGTTACTGACTAAAAGCTTTTTTTTATTCTCCCAGCCCATTATATAGAATACTCCAATTAATAATTGGGCACTCTTTAAATTTTTTGTGTATGTCCATTAATCCTTCAAAAGCAAAATTAACGTATCAAAAGTGAAGTTAAAGCATTGTTAATACAACTGCAACAGTTAATGTATTAACAGCAAAAGACCAAACTACGATATTCCTCACTGCAATATTGTAATTTACTTAAATGGCAGTTAAAACTTTTTTTTGTTATCTTAGTGTCAATTAGTGCAATTAAGAAAACTTCATATTACAAACTAGGTTAACTTGATTTCAAATACGGTGTTATAATAAATTACTTCCAAGAGTAGCATAGACATCTAATAGCGCAAAAATGTCATTTATTTCTAATCAGGTTATATAGCTAAAATAAGTGATGCAAGCTTTAATTAAACAAAAAACAAAATTTTAAAACTTTTTGAAATTTTTGTCAACAACAATAGTCACCTTCAATTAAAGGATATGGTATTTTTGTCAACAACAATAGTCACCTTCAATTAAAGGATATGGTATTTTTGACATTAATTGGTATTTAAAGGTATTTAAAAGTAAAAAGTTATTAAAGAAAGTAAGTTTACTTTCCTTTATTTGTCCTTTATACCACATATATAGGTATGATATAATGAGAATTAACAAATAAAAATAAGCTTTATTACAAAAGCTCTCTTTCTTTTTGTAAATCAAGTTTATAAAAAAATTTATTGGACATAAATTTACGGTAATTGAAAATATTTCATTTCATTTATTTGAATATTTTAATATTAGAGTGTTGAGTTTTAATGTTGCCATTATTATTACAAAATACATTCATTTAAAAAATACCTTAACAAGTTGTGGTAAGTACGATGAGAGATTAGTGGTCACCATTCCATTGAACAACTGAAATAAATTATCAAGAACTTTTATTGCTTTGAAAGTAAGTTAGTAAATATTTTACACTAACACAAATAATTTAAATAACAATTATATAAAAAAAACTAGCAATATAACTTTTGCACCATTTTTTAAACTACCTACAGACAAATGTATAGCTTGTTTTTTTTTTGTTTTTTTTTTTCTACTTAATTTTAGGTGTCCCAAGAAGTTCTTATGGTCTTGTCGCAGTGCACGCAAAAAGCATTTAACTAGGAAAGATCATGCTTCCTTTTGTACCTGATTCAATTGAAGCTACTCAATTGGTATTTTAAAATACCAATTGATTGAACTAAAGACCCTTAAACAAAAAAGGGTCCCTAATAATATAAAAATATATATATATTTTTATTTTATTTATTTATTTTTTTTCATAACTATCCAACCTAAAATAAATTAAAATTATCAAAAAATATCAAATATTTATAGCAATTTTTGAAAAAAACAACAAAAAAAATTATAATAAAATAAAAATCATACATTCCTAATAATATAATCTAAAAACAAACTTTTTTCATAAAATAATTCGCGTTTTTGCTATTAATATTTTAAATTTCACGCGTAAAGCGTTATCGAATAACTCAGGCGGAAACAAACCAAAACATAATTTTTAAGTAAATTTTAATTACTTAGATGCAAATTTTTATTATTAGTATTTTTTTTTTTTTTGCATAAAAAAAACAAAACAAAATACTTGTAATAAAAACGTTTTTGTTGATTTTTATTATAGATGGGATCAGAATAAATTATTTCACAGTTTTGATCACTTGCTAAATATACAAAGAAATCAGCGTGAGAATAGCCAATAACTAGTGTTATATTTGTGTGCAATATTGATGACTTTTCAGTGTGTATGTGTTAAGACAAAATTTTATTTCCTAAAAAAGTTTGAGCAGTTTCAGCATATTCACATATATTTTTGCATGAATGTCCATAGAAATTTAATTCCAAGCAAAGCAAAACCACAACATGTACAATTTATTGTACCATCTAGGCTTGCTGGAAGATAAGGTGCTTTGATTGATACTATTAGCTCGGTTTGATAACATGCCCAGTTTGGTAACATAAAGTTTTTAAGAGTTTTTTTTCATTTCCCTGATATATCTTTTCAAGCATAGGACTCAAACATGTTACCCCATTGAATTGATTTATTTTTAGCATTATTTTTATAACCTACAATTTGAGCACATAAATTATATGCTTTTTTTGTGTTTTACACTTCCAAGTCAACGTCAAATTTTGTTATGACAGCATGAGCAATAGATGGCGATATTGCTCCAACTCTATATGATTTCCAAAGTAAACTTTTTGATTGAAATATCGTAGCTTTTTTGATAAGTTCTGCTTGAGATGTTGTAATTGAAAATGTCCATAAAATTTTTCAAGTTTAAATGCTATTGATTTATTATCATAAAAATATTCTATCTGAGCTACATATTGCTCAATGGTAGGTGGTAACACTTTGTTTTTAGTTGCATTTGCAGGTAATTTTTTTTATAAATTATTCTCACTGTATATCTGTCTTGAGGCAAATTATAGCACTTTTCCTTCTGTGGATTCTGTATCTGCTTCCCGATCTTTCTTTGTAAATTATGATTGCTTTAAATAACAAGGACAAGTATCATATAAAGATCGACCAATTTTTATTACTTATTATTTTTTAAGCTTGATTTGACTTTTATAATGGAAATATTTTGTAATTTATCTGGCTCATGTAATTTTCTGTGTTTTAGTCCTCTACTTTTGTTTTGCTGATGTGCAAGTTATATTTTCTTTTAGTAGCATATGCTCTTCTACAAACAACAACAAAGCAATTATATGTTTTCAGCTTTCTTTCTTTTAGCGACACAATTATTTAAACTCAACCATGATTTATATTCTTCATCATAAGTTTTTGTTTGAGGGACTACAGCTTCTTTTAAACAAGAAAACTGTTTAAAGCTACTGAAGGTTCATTATCTGAAGAATAAAAATAATGTCCTTCTTACAAGGCTTTAAAGCAGTGAGTGAGAAAAGCATACGTTTCAATATCCATATAATAATACTATATGGAAAATAAATCAATGATATAATAATATGATATGAAAAACTCTATGACATACAGTTTGTGCTTAGTAATAATTTTAACACTTCTTTTTCTGACACTTATTTCCAATTTCAAAAAGATGATGAAGCCATAAACCTGATTTTAATTTTTGAAATTAACTGGATTTAATAACTTCAGTTTCTTCTTGTAAAGTTTTTTTTAATGGTAATTTAAGTTTATTAGCATTATAAAAATTTTTGAACAATTGTTTTTGTGAAGGACTTTCACCTAGAGGAAAATTCCTTTCTTACAGAATTTCTTTCAGTTTACCAACTTTTAACTTATTAGTATTGGTATTAGTATTTGTTTATGCTGTGACTGGTATTGCTACCAGTGATTGTGGTTTTAAAGCTCACTATGACAGTTGAGTCTTGTGGTAGTTTGACTTCCATCGATCAAGTCTTGCTTTAAATGAGTTGACTGAATTAGCATTAACGATATTTTCTGGCAGTGCATTCCAATAATTTGCAGCTCGATTTAGTAAAATATTTTCTCTATAATTATGTACAGAAAATTTTTTAAAATACATTAGGTTATGGTCACGAGTACAATTAGATTTGAAGGATTTATTTTCTTTAAATTCAACTTTATTATAACCTTTGAAAAATTTAAACAATTAAGCTATTTGATCTTCATAGCATAATTTATTGATTAAAGGTACCAATTTAGTGGCACGACGCTGTATTCTTTCCGAAATCGTAATATCTCGTTTTTAGTGGTGAGCCCAAACTGGTACAGTAAACTCTAGGAGTGGTCGAACAAAGGAAAGATATAGGGATTTTAGCAATTCTGCATCAAATTGAACAAAAGGTTTTTTTATTATACCTAACATGCGGTTTGCTTCGCTTGCACTCGATAAGACTTGATTTTTCCACTTCAAGTTATCTGAAAAAAACACTTTGAGGTTCCTTTCTGAATCTGATATGTTGAGTTTACAACCACTTAAAATAAATTGGGTATCTCTTATTTTTATAGCCATAGTGCATAACTAAACATTTGTAAATATTAAAGTTAAGCAACCAATCTTGTGTCCAAACGTACGCAAAGTTCAAATCACATTGTAATTTATTATGTAACTCATCAAAAAGACTAATCGGCATAATTTTTGTGTAAATAACTTAACCTATTAAAGTAATTACTTTTTTTTCTATATTTTTACTTCCAACAAGGCTGCAAGCAACCACTATTTGAGTTGGAAGTTACTGGAAAAGAAGCGATGAAATTTACAGAGCAAGATAACAATTAACAGACAACTTAAAAAATTGCAACTTAAATGAATCAGGATAACAAGATGAAGGAAACAAGTTCAAAAAACTGATATTCGAGGAAAAAACCTAGACGAATAAAAATATTTTGAGCTCTTTGGAACAATCACAATAAAAAGATGAGACTTAATAGAACGACAAGTAACACAAGAATGAATTTTAGTACAAGATACTGAAACCAGCTATATTTACAATGCGTTTTTGCAACTTGTCTAAGAGAGAACGGGCATCATTGGAAGATCTGCCTTAGATATGATAACAGTATTCCATACAAGGGCGGATTTGAGATTTATAGAGATAAAGAATAGAATCCGGAGTAAGAAAGTGGCTAGCACGATAAAGATATGCAACTTTTGCAGATGCTAATTTTGCAATGGATTTGATAAGTAGTTTCCAAGAAAGATCGGAAGTAAGAGTTAACCCTAGAAGATGAAGTGTAGATGACTTATTGGATACATTATCGTTCATTCATTAAAGTAATATTAATAATAATCTTTACCATACAATCATTAGAACTCTCGATTCTAAATATTTTGATACATCAAATTTTAAACTTGAACTTAAAACTACTATAAATAACATTACTGGCATGCATACCTACATCATATGTCATGCATGTCTACATCAGAAGTTTACTTATAAATATAGACAAATTCAAAAACTTTCTCCTTGAATGCAAGCATACTTTTAGAATAATCTGCCTTACAGAGATTTAGTGGTCTGACTAGGCTAAAGAAACAAACTCTGACCTCCGAATTCTAAACTATAGTTCTAAACAGAGGAGAAATTTTTAAGAAATGATCTTTCAAACTCTTATGGCAATAATGAGGTCTTTATAACGAAAGTTACTATCACTGGGTCAAAGAACTTTCTAGTTTTTACATTCTACAGACCACCCGATGGTGATTCTTTTAAATTTTCGAATTAAATAAAAAATAAAATTAGAAAAATTAGAGAACAAAAAAAAACATAAGTATTTTAAAATACAACGAAAATGAAATTGCTAAAATATTTTTGACAACATCTTTAAAACTAGCATATTCTCAATTATCAACAAACCTACTAGGGTAACTTCCAAATCTATTACTGCTATTGATAATATATTAACAAACTCAATACAAGATACTTTTCTAAAATCAAGAATTAAAAAAACAAATTCTTCAGATTAATTTTCTATATACTTTTCAGATCAATTTCATATATACTACAAGCAATACAATATCATGTTTGAAAAAATTAAAAAAACATTTTATATAACTTTAATTAAATACAAAAATTTAATGGAGACTTAAAAAAGATGGGACATTATAATGAAAATAATTGGTAAAAGTAAATCTAATTTTAACAGAATGACTTATAGAGTAAAAATTAATGAAAGTGAATCAAACAATACGCAAGATAATTCCAACGAATTTAACAACTACTTTGTCAACACAGGTGCCGATCTTGTATCAAAAATTCAATGCCCAAATAATACATTTAAAGTTACTTAACAGACTCACTAAACAGGCTCATTAAACTTTAATGAACTACGTCAAGACGAACTTGAAATAGTTAGGAAATCAAGTCACTTCTGCTACAGGATGGGGTCTCAGTGGCTGGTAAACTTCAACTCAGATATAACTCAATTTTTTTCAGCTAATCGTTATCGTAATATTCTAGATTTTTCTATATTTATGAACGGTAATGTACTCGATGAGTCATCTCCCCCTTCATCTTCTAGGATTAACTCTTCCAATCTTTCTTGGAAATCATATCTTATCCATATCATATCCATTGCAAAATTAGAATTTGCCAAAGTTACATCTCTTTATCGTGCTCGACACCTTCTTACTCCAGATTCTATTCTTTATCTTTATAAATACAGATATTCCATATCTGGGGCAGATCTTCCATTGACGCCCTTTCTTATTTAGAAAAGGTGCAAAAATGGGTTGTAAATATATTTGGACTTGCTCTTACAGCCAATCTTCAAAAATTGTAACATTGTCGTAATGCTGCTTCTCTTTCTCTTTTCTATATATACTCTAATGGGCACTTCTCTAAAGAGCTTGCATCTCTTGTCCCTACTATTAAAAATCATTATCGTGTTACTTATCGTTCAATTAAGTCTCATCCTTTTACTGTGACTGTTCCAAAGTGCTCAAAATATTTTTATTCAAAATTTTGTTTCCTATTAACCCAGTTTTCCGAAGGTATAGCATGATTTTTAAGTTCAAGGAAACTTCTTTTGTTAACATTCCATTTGTTTTTAAAATTTTACCTATGGTATTCCGACCAAAACAGCCCTATACCTTAACATTACACCCACCATGTTTTAAAGTCAATAATGCACAGTGTTTTATTATACAATCAACATTTTATTTTAGACAAACAATCTTTTACTAAAACCAAAGATTTAAAACTTCGACACTTTGGTTCGCGTTTACATTCATTGTAGGTCATTTTCTTATGTAGTTTTGCCCACTTTAGCACTTTAGCAACTTAAAAATATTTATGTATATATGTATATATATATATATATATATATATATATATATATATATATATATATATATATATATATATATATATATATATATATATATATATATATATATATATATATATTATTGAAAAAAATTAAAAACCCTGAGAGAAACAAAATAACAAAGGGCTTTTATATTTAAACAGACCTCAACCATTCTAAATGGTTGAGGTCTGTTAAATTATATGATGAATTTGAAATTTGTTGATTTTGCAATATAAAAGAGAAAGTTAAAAGGCTGTATAAAGGCACAAGTAGTTTGAAAAAAAACATAGTTCAAATTTTATTAAACGCACAGAGTATTTAACTTTAAGATAACGTTGCAACGGCGGATTCGTCAAACGTCTACTTTGAATTAATATCATATTGTAACTTTTTATCTTCAAAAAATAATTAAATTTAACATTATTTTTAGATTTCAAAAAAACGCTAGAAAATTATGTTTGATAGAACTAAAATAGAATCAATTGTTCAAAATGTATTAGCTGCATATGTCCTCATTTCGATTTCAAGTGAAATTACAAAGACAATTCAAATTTGTTACACGTACTGCTCAGCATTTGTATAGACGCTTTAAATAAAGAAAATGCAATTATGTATCCTGTTTCTGTACTTTATTTTAATATGGATGAAGAGCTTATAATTTATTATAATTTATTCTCATAATAATTTTAGAGAGCAATATGGGATGGGAGGGGAAGGGAAAACAGTAATAAAAATTTCTGAATTTATCAAATTATTGATATGTTTTGTTCGTTTTAATAGACTACATAATACCATTTTCAGCCAATAATGGTCTAGTTAAATTTGGGTGCTGAACAATATATACCTTTTTTTCAAAATAAAACCCAAAATATAACCTAAAGGTATTGAAAGCTGATTGTAGCTGCCATTTTTTCTATGAGATGATCAAATATGTCTTGAAAATAACATCAACAGGTGGAAATAAAAGTATTCAGCGAACTTTAATTAAACACAAAAAATTTCAAAGAACTAAAAGATTGTATTATTTTTCTAAAACAAATTTATTACGAGACTCTAATGCATGCAAAATTTACAAGATGGCCTAGTTTTTATATGGTTTTTCGTGAGGTTTTCAAAACCATGGCAAATCTTTGATGTTTATTTTATTTGAAAAATGAAAAAATGCGACCACAAAATTTGAAAAGTGGTGCGATAAGGAAAAGTAAGTAAAGTAAAAAAAAAGATTGCCAGAAACTTTTATTGCATTTTGTAAACTTACTTATATATACATTTCGAATAAATATATATTAATTTTGGAGTAAAGAAACACAAACATAACAGAGTTAGATTAAATATTCAAAAAATTGAGATGAAGTACTATAATATGGAAAGAAGTTCGCTTTTATTGAATATATTGTAATTTATTTGCGCACATGTCCAACGCTGCTAAAGTAAAAATTAAATACTTTGAAAACACTGTATATATGAGAGCGTTTAAATAAGTGGTATAACTTTGAGATTAAGTTTTTAGAGAAATCTAAAAGTTTAACATTGAACAATTTGTTTCTAATATCAATGTCTGTATTGCAATAGTCGAGTATTTAAATATGGAAAATATGGAGATTTATTTCTCAAGCTTTGCTTTTCTGATGATGAAACCAATATGTATTTGCGTCCGCAAATACAGAGAAAGAAAAATATCTTGTATTGAGTATTTAGTAGAATTTTTATTGAGCATTTTAGCCATTAAGTATTTTGTCAATAGAATTTCATCAGCAAAAGAATTTCATCAGAGTACTTTGTTGTGGGATAAAAGGAACCGTTAATTACGCGATCGTATTAAATCCGAATTATTTATTTGCAATTATTAAAAAGTTAAATACGATAAATTTTGCACAATCGCTACTGGAAATAAAAATTATTAAAAGCAGTTAAAAGCAATGATAAAAAAAAACGCTTTAAAGATAAAAATTAAAACTTTGAAAAACGTATTAAAATTAAATCGCATATGTTTGCTATGAGAAGCAAATAATATTAATAAAGAACAATTTTTTCAGGAAACAGTAATAGATATGTTAAAAAAAAATTTCTAGAGCCTAACTGATGCCCTTATCTATCTCTATAAAATATAGGTTAGTCTTGCAACTTCTACAAATTCCAGTCGGGTGTGAATTTATGTTCAATCTGAATGCAGCATTGAAAAATTTTTGATAAGTTGAATCAATAAACCATTTTTCTCTAAAGGTAGAAAAAAATTCCTACAGAAACAGATCCATCTCCTATATTCTGATGTAAACAAATTATCAGACAATTGACGTCTGGTAATTTTTTTTTAGACGTCATAGACACAAATATCAGACTTCACTTTGACAAGTTTTTTAATTGATCAATTTAGTTTAAGTTTTTGACATATTTTGTGTTGATTCTTTTGACATATTTTGTGTTGATTCTAAATTCAAATATTTATTTGAGGCAGACACAAGGCGATTTGGAAATTATCAAAAAATAATATATATATATATATATATATATATATATATATATATATATATATATATATATATATATATATATATATATATATATATATATATATATATATATATATATATATAATAAGAGTAATAAACAATTTTGAGAATAATGCAAAAAAAAAAAAAAAAAAAAAAAACAACAACCAAGCTTTACATTAAACGACTCCATTATTTAGGCGCTACATTTTTAATTATTCTTTTATAAAAGATATATTTATACTATAAGATACGAATTGCATGTTAAATATTTTAGGATATGAATTTTAATAATTAACAATCAGAGCGTATCAGCTTAAAAAGCTTTTAAGCTGAAGGCGTTGGTCACAATAATCTTGCGAAAATTTCTTTTAAAAAAGAAATTTAGTATCAATAGAAAATCGTATTTATTGATGTTTATAAAATAAGAATTTAAATACTCTCATACATAATGTCTATATTAACAAAATTAATATATATATATATATATATATATATATATATATATATATATATATATATATATATATATATATATATATATATATATATATATATATATATATATATATATATATATATATATATATATATATATAAATATATATATATATAAATATATATATATACATATATATATATATATATATATATATATATATATATATATATATATATATATATATATATATATATATATATATATATATATATATATATATATATATATATATATATATATATATATATATATATATATATATATTTATATATATATATATATATATATGTATATATATATATATATATATATATTGCTCCAATCTAATGTGATCAGTGTCATCATATTTAAAAAGCAAAACTTATATATATATATTTTTCACTATCTTTAATTATATATATAAAAATCATTTTAAACAAAAGTATACACTGCAATTAAAATATTTATTTCAAAAAAAAAATTAATAATAATTCTTACAATTAGCACATACAAAACCACACAAATTCCAATCGGGAGCGGTGTGGCGTTTTCTCCATAAAACGTTTCTTTTAAAAAGTTATTGATTCTCATTTTTTGTTTCTAAAAATGTATCAATAATTTTATTAAGCATTTTTAACTCTTGGATAATGAGTATGTGCAAAATAAAGTGACACAACTACCTAACAATAATATAAAGACACTACTACCGAACTGAAAACGCAAAGATTGCAATGTAACGTTGTAAAGTACAGAGCTTGTAGAAAAAGCTAACAAATTAAAAGTTTATAATAACAATACCGAAAATTCAATAATATAACGCTTAAGTTGAATGTAATAAAGTTTTAAACATTTTTAAAAAATGAACAAGAGTAATAAACAATTTTGAGAATAATGCAAAAAAAAAAAAAAAAAAAAAAAACAACAACAACCAAGCTTTACATTAAACGACCCCATTATTTAGGCGCTACATTTTTAATAATTCTTTTATAAAAGATATATTTATACTATAAAATACGAATTGCATGTTAAATATTTTAGGATATGAATTTTAATGATGAACAATCAGAGCGTATCACGTTACCCTTTGAATTTCTTAATGCGTATTGTTAAACTTTGATAATAAAAAAGATATTTAATAAAAAGTTACTATTTTAAAAAACTATTTTTAGTTCTATTGTTATAGCATAAAACTATAATTGTCTTTAATATAAAACTTTAATTTTTCTTATTAAGTTTGATAAAGATACAGTATACTTATTACGGTTAGTAAAAACTTATATTCACAGCAGGTATTTTTATTTAAAATAATTGCAATAACGCAGTAACAATTTAAAATGAATTACACTGTTTTACTAGTGTTGTTACGACTATTTAATAATTCGACTGTCGACTAAATCGGAAAATATATTTTATTAAAGTCGACTAAAATCGACATTTTTGAAACCGACCAAGACGACTAAAAGTCGATTTAGTCGAAGTATGGGAATAATTTTTTTTATTAAATAAGTAGTAATAAAAATTATAAAGCAGTTTATATTTGCTTTTTGTTTTTAATTATTATATCATTTAAATAATAATTGACAAAACATCAAAAACATCAAAAACATCAAACACAATAATTGATAAAACATCAAAACAATATAAGAGAAGAGCTGTTCCGACAACAGGACAACCTTTTCCCATACCCCAATGATTTAGAGACCATCTTAAATACATACTATATATCAAAAAGCCATTACAAGCATATTGTAATGTGATTGTATAGATGTATTTAAATTGAATGAAAAGATTTAAATATTTTGAGATTTTCATTCAACAAAATTGACATTCAGTCGATTATTAAGAAGTGCTTAGTCGATTAAATCGACTACTCGATTTTTCAAAGTTGACTAATTTTGACTTTCGACTAGTCAACTTTTTGTCTATTTAATCAAAGTCAATAACGACACTATATTTTACATTAAAACTAGCATTTAAATTAGCATTTTAGGAGTCAAGTAATTTAATGACAATTTTTTTCAGCGATATAATTTTTATTAAACGATTATTATTTTCGAATTTTTTATAAAATTTTGCTTCTTTTGAGTACCAGGTTGACCTACTTTTGAAAAACTTTTTTTCCCCAAAATATTAGGGTGCCGGTAATTTTCCCAATAAAGTTGCGCCCTTTAAATCTATCACAATCATTCTCATATTTGATAGTATCAATATTAATAACTATTAGCAATGTTTAGAGCCTTAAACAAGAAAAAAAAATTTTATGACCCACCCTAGTATATATATATATATATATATATATATATATATATATATATATATATATATATATATATATATATATATATATATATATATATATATATATATATATATATATATATATATATATATATATATCTATATATATATATATATATATATATATATATATATCTATATATATATATATATATATATATATATATATATATATATATATATATATATATATATATATATATATATATATATATATATATATATATATATATATATATATATATATATATATATATATATATATATATATATATATATATATATATATATATATATGACCGTATGGTCTTTTCGTCGAGTAAGACAGTAAAAAGACGTTGCATTTTTGCGTTTAGTAAATAAAAAAGTGTTTCGCAATAATAAAGGAATAACAAGATTTAAAGAAAAAGAAAAAGAAAAAGTTCACAAAAAATTTCTTGAAAATAATTTGACAGGTAATATAACAGCAATATACGCTTGCAGATCGTAAATAATTTAAATACAAATTATACAATTAAAATCATGCATTACAAATCATATAAACCGATATAAATAATAGATAAAAAGATTTTCAAAAGGTTTTAAAAGCACATTTGTATATCATTCAACTTTTTTTAAAAAGATTTATAATTCCATTCAAAAGAAAAATCAAAGTTATTTAAGATAATTATGTTCCAAAAATGTATCTTTTGGAACATGTCTTGAATAACTTTGTCCACGAAATAATACGCAAAATTTAAAATGATTATTTTTAAATTTAAAATGATTATTTTTAAATTTACAATGATTAGTTTTCGAAAATGTTTGCATCATAAAAATCATTATTTCGTAATTATTTTTTTGATTTGTTATAAACGGTTTAAGAAAATGAGACAGTGATAATTTCGTTTTACATTTGTATATAAAACAGAGAATATTATATACGTTAAGTTTATATATGTTTAAAACACTCATCGACCATAAGAATTAACTAAACGCGCTATATGTTTCTAATGACGATGAAGATATATATATATATATATATATATATATATATATATATATATATATATATATATATATATATATATATATATAAATATATATATATATATATATATATATAAATTTTTTGGGACACCCTAATATATATATATAAATATATATATATATATTTATATACATATTAGGGTGTCCCAAAAAAATTTTTTTTTAATTTTTTGATGCAGTCCCTCTTGAAAGTTTCTTTGCAGTCTCTTAACAACCCATAATTTATTTTATTACATTTGAAAAATATTTAGAGGTCCCCCAGGGTCATAAAGTTTAGCGATGTCGCGGAATTTTCGTTAATGGCATTTGATGACTCGACATCATCGAGTTTACAGAATACAGATCACATGTCTAATCGATCATAAAAATATAGTAAAAATGATAAGTTTCTGGTAGAGTTTAGAATAAAATTGGTTTATAGCACATCTTTATATGATTTCAAGCACAAGCAAAGCCAATTTTAGCTTTAAATATTTTAACACTTAGCAATAGAAAACGTAACTTTTTTATGCTCGTTTGAACACAATTAAAGACAATAATTTATTATACAAAATGGCAACAAGGTTTTAACTGTTCATTCTAAAATATGATAAATAACTTCTAAAATCTAAATGTCCACAAGATTGTCACAATTGCATTTGGAAAAGTCTTGTCTGTGTTTTTCAACAACCTGAAGTAGAAATTGTTTCTGTTCTTCATTCTTTGTTATTGCTGCATTAAAATTTTGGATGAGAGCAACGCCCCGCTCAGCACAATCATAAACACATGGCAAGTTATTGACAAGTTGACGTGGCATTTGATGGGAATGGTTTTCGTGCCACTCTTCTACTGGAACATCGAGAAAGTTATCATCAATGGCAGTAACTAAGAAGAAACTTCGAGAAATGAGTAATTCCGCTGTTGTTTTTGGAAGAGACTTGAGCAAATGCGATCCTCGATCACTTTTTATTGTCGACACAAGCTGGGTTATTTCTTTAGAAGACATATGCTGAGAGAACAAGGAAACTGTTGCTAGCTCTTGGCTAGCAACAGTTGAGTGACGCTTCATCATCTTCAAACCTTTTGTCTGCAAAGCAGCATCTTCATACGTAAGCAGCCTTTGAATCAATTGAATGTCATTTAATGGTGCATCAGCAATGGCTTGACTTGAAAACCAAGATTGAATAAAGACATTGACTACAAATCTATTAAATCTCTGAATGCCCATTATTCACGAGCAGTCATGTATAACAAATCTATTAAATCTCTGAATGCCCATAATTCACGAGCAGTCATGTATAACAGCTTTATTACCATCAAAAAGCAATTCTATCTTCATTGTATAAATCGCCTTGGCCATCCAACGTGCTCTGTGAACGGCACCAGCTTTGCGAACTGGTGCTGCCACAGCGCATTTTAAACCAATCATATAAGCCCCCAGTTGGAGGAATTCTCAATAGTCATCTCGTGGATGGCTGAGTTGAAGCTGCTCAGCAATTAACTCCTTCAGATTGTCACTTGCACTCACCAATGGCACTGGTCGTGGCATTGACTGACGGTGGCCCAACTCTGACCATTACTCTCGGAATCTTTTAAAAATCAAAATATCCGGTCCAGTTGACGGACCTAGACACACTCCATATGCATCAGACAACAACACCTCAAACATGTGGTGGCGACATGCCAACCATAGCAGATTGCGACCGAGAGCCTTCTCCAGAAGAGTGCAGACTCCACTTAGTCTGCCAGTATTTGAGGCTGTTGTATCAAAGCACATTCCAATGACTTGTTGATCGCACTGCCATGATTTGAGTTGGTCAAAAACTGCCTCCGATCCCACTTGTCCTGTTTCAGAAGTCAACTTTGGTACTCCCAACAGTTTAAAATTTCCTTCAACAAGTGAAGAAACAAGAACTGCCAATCTATCAACTTGGTTGGTGTCTACTCCAGTGATGTCAGGTAGTAGTTTTGCCATCCCAATGAATGACGGACTTACTAGGTAGAAAGTCATTCTTGATCTTCCGTGCAGAATCACAACGAAAAAGCTGTCTCTGACGATGAACTGTCCTTTTTGAAAAAACAACATATGTCGTGGAGCATCCAATTTCATTAACCGTTGATGCAATCATCATGGTTGATTTACGAATGCTGCTGTTTGTGCAGTCTAACACTTTTGAAGTCATCACCAGCACACTTGGATTGCTTGGTCGGTCTGTCATTATTTGGAAACTTTACAACAAGTTCATCCATAGATTCTTCATCATCTGAGGAGCACAACTTCGATGATTCTGCTGTTTCCTCATTTTCATCTTCATTTTCAATATCTGCCTGCATTAATTGCTGTCCTGCTGAAGCTGCTCTTTGCTGGAGTACTAATCGTTCTTTACGTTTTGCTGAACCCTTATGGCGGAAAAACATTTTATTGTCCACAGATCCAATGCATCCGGTTCTAGATTCTTTCTGCACCTTAAAAAACTGTCGGTCTTCCTCATTCTTAATAAGATTGTCAGAATCAGCATGACTGATATCAAACAAAATATCCACCTTTTCATTTTATTCTTTTTGGTTCTGTTGATCCTTAGCATTATTCCTTGAACGATGTTTCATTAGTCCAACATGCTGTGAGTAAAGATCTTTAATATTTTGAACAATATCTGGTTTGTGTCAGACCGGTAATCTCGATTTCATCCAAAAGAGCAGTAGTTAGTCGTGTACTTGCTGTCAGTTTCTGCTTCCTCTGGAAGTAAACAAAATTCTGCATAACATCACGACCTGAAGGAAGGCGAGCTCCGGTTATAATGTCACATGGATGGCCAATCAACCAGATAATGTCGGTACTTCGAGTTGTAGTAGGTTTACACTTTGCCATTGCTCCACAGTCTTTATTCTACAATAAAAGTAAAAAACTTGTAAAAAGTAAATATATAAGATATCTAAAAAATCTGTTTTTAATAATTTTTGTTAAATTTCTGCTTAAAACACTTGTAACTTGTAGAATATAATCTTTACTAGTATTTTGTTTTACATGTATAGGTATTTGAACAGTGTCAAATTAGTTTTAATTGAATAAAAGGCGGGGGTGGATTTTAGAAAAGAAATTACTTTGGTCAATTTTTTCTCCATTTCTACAAAAATTCTAGACCCTTGAGGGACCCCTAAATATTTTTCAATTGTCATAAAAAAATTTAGTTGTTGTTGTGGGAACTTTTAAGAGGGATTTTATCAGTGATAAACGTGGGACACCCTAATATATATATATATATATATATATATATATATATATATATATATATATATATATATATATATATATATATATATATATATATATATATATATATATATATATATATATATATATATATATATATATATATATATATATATATAGTATATATATATATGTATATATATACATATATATATATATATATATATATATATATATATATATATATATATATATATATATATATATATATATATATATATATATATATATATTGTTTTTTCTATCGCTACCACCACACACAACTCATAAACTTCAACCATTGGACAGTGGATTTTTAAAGCCAATAAAAACCTTTTTATAATGCATTTAAAGCATCTCATCTACAGAAAAACGGTGTGTTTCTTCAGTAGCAAGTAGGTAAAAAAGAGTCTCAACAAAAATTTTATTTTTTTAAAATTTTTTTAAGTTCTAAGTTCATAATTTCAAATAATATGGTAATATTGTTGTGCAATAAAAATAATTTATGTCGTCGGTAAACGTTATTGTCCTCAGGCTGGATGCTTTATGGAGATCATTGACATATATAAGAAATATAGGGAAAACTCCTTGGCTAAGGCAAGACGAAAAGATTTTCAAAAGAATATTTTTAATAAAATTGTAAGAATTTATAACGACGTTTTGGTTGATAACGTCGAATCCTACTGTTTTATTTGGTTTATTAGTTTTAAAAGCAGCTTCAAATTCCTTAAAGGCTATTTCAATGCAATTAAGATTTGTTGTTTTTTAAGGTAAAAATTCAAAAGTATTACTAGTATATGGGATATTTTTTGCTAAGTTAGGCCCCGCTGAAATAAAATGCGTGTTTAATTCAACAAAAATATCGCTTAAGCATATAAAATTTTATCATTAACTTTTATACCATTACGCAAAGCGCCTGATATAGTTTTAGCTTTACCAGTGATTTCTCTCAAAACTTGCCAAGCGCGTTTTAAGTTGTTTTTGTTTTTTCAAGTAAGTTAAAGATATATATATTTTTTAATTTTTTCTTTGTCTTTCAAATTATCCAGCATAATTTTTGTAAATAATATTATTTTTAACTGATTTGGATTTAAAGTACTTAATATATAATTTTTGTTTATCTTTGGAAGATTTTATTAATGCATTGGTTATCTAAGGAGATGTTTTTTATTTAGTTTTTGATTTATTTCAATTTTAGGAAAATTTGCGTCATAAATAACGTAGAGTGTTTTAAGAAAATTGCTATAAGCTAGTTTTGCGTAAGATCAATATGTTGCCAATAAAGCATTGATAATTGGTCATTAAATGATGCTAAATTTGTTTTACTAATGCGTTTACAAAAGTTTTTATTTTTTAATTTAATATTAATTTGTATCTGTATTTATTGGAGAAAAAAATCGGAAAATGATATATGAAAATCATATTGCATTTAATGACTCCTCTTATAAGAAAATGATTTAAAACATCGTTCGTCATGATGTTGTCAATTAATGAATTCGTTGATTCAGTTATTCTTGTCAGTTTTGTTATCAGCGGAAACGCTCTATTTTTAAAGTATTTTTTAAGTAAAACTCTTTAATGTTGTATTTGACGTGATACAGTAAACAATCCAAATTAAAATCACAAGTTAAATAGTTTAACTTCTTTTCGTGGTTACTTCATTTAAAAAATTATTAAAAAGTTTAATTACGCTAGTTGGTTGGCGATAACAGCACTAAAAAAGTATATATTTATATTTTTTGTGGTTAATATTTCGATTGTTAAAACCGTCATTGTTTCTAGATCGTCATCAGAAACGGTCAAGCCTATTAATAAACTGCAGGTTTTCTTTTACATAAATAAAAATACCAATGCCACGTTTTTTTATTTTACGCTCTAGTGAAATAACAATGAAACCTGGTAAAAGAAAATTTTAGTTAGAATTGTCTTCATTTGAATTGCACCAAGTTTCTGTGATGCATATTACGTTAAAAAAATTGAGTATATCCTTTATATTATTTAAAAAAGCAATTTTTATTCATACTTCTTATATTAACTTTATAATAACGCTCAAGAAATAAAAAAATTAAGAGCAGTTACTCTGCAAAGAACGAGTCTCATTAAAACAATTGAGATCTGGGTCAGAAATTTCACCAATCACAAAATTATTTGTTTGGAAAAAAATCAGAGAAGTTATTTCAAAATTTAAGTTCACTTAAAGCCATTTTAGTAATTGTTAGTAATTAACAAACAAATAAAAAAATTTCTATCAAAAGTCACGCGTTATTATTTTATTATAAATAACCTTTGCAAAATTCCTTTCCTTTCGCTTCTAAAAACAACTTTTTCCTTATTTACGTCGGTCTTTCACTGAAACCATCGTTGACATTAATGTGATCTGTCCAAAGTTTTGATTTAAATAATTATCGCTTTTACATACTTTTAATTTAAAAATTTCACAATAATTTTTATTTTTTTCTTTTTTTCCCATTCTATGGGCTCTCTAAATGTTTATATTTTCTTTGAAACCAAGTTTACCTTTTAAAAATTCTTGCATTTTTTTCTTTGCTTTCTTCCCAGTTTTTGTTCTTGCTCTCTGGAAGACCATTAAATCTGAGTTTATTTCGCCGACTTCGATCTTCCAGTTCAACTAGTTTATTCTTCACTCCAATAGTTTCGTTTATAATATTTTTATTTGTTGTTGTTTTCGTTTTAGGTTCCGCAACATCAACTAAAATATGTTCATATTTTTCGCTTGCAAATTCGACCGATTTTTAAAGTTCATAAACTTCTTGTTTTAAGATTTTATTTTCTGCCTGAACTGCAAGTATTTTTTGTTTCATTTTTCGAATTTATTGCTGAAACATTTCAGTAGTGTGTTTTCTTGCATATCTAAAAAAATTTTTATTTGAGTGATATAAAATTTTGCCGTTTTAATTTTAGTAGCTTAAAAAAACACGTCAGTTCGCTACAGAGTTCGTCATGGCAAAAAGTAATCATTTCTCGATTAATACAATTTAATATTATCTGCAAACAGCTTAATGCTACAATTTCCATCGGTGTAGTAAACCATGTCGTTATTAAATATTAAGAACAATATAGATTCCAGTATAGTTCCGTGTGGTATTCCCTTTGTAAATGGAATTTTTTCGGAATATGAGCTAGCAACACAAACACACACATTTAGAGCGTTTTGTTACAAAATTTTTAATCCAATTAAACAGTTCGTATTTAATAATATAGTGTTGCCATTTGAGCATTAGTTTAGAATGAGTTACCGTATCAAATGCTTTTTCAAAATCAATATAGAGCATGTCAACTATTTTTTTGTTATTTACGACAGTGCAAAGAGGGAAGGAGATATCGGCATAAATGCCGAAAAGTTGTAAAAACTTTTTTATTTGCAATATTTTAAAATTAAATACCCGACAAAAAAAAATCTGTCGTTTAAATATTTTTCAAGAGTCCATGGAAAGTTTTCAAGCTTGTCCATTTAGAAATTAAAAAAAATAATAATAATAAAAGTACTTATAAAATTAAATTTCTCGTTAACGCAGTTTTTTTTTTAAATATAATTAATTTTAATATCAGGGTAGAGGTACAGGGTATTTAAGGATTTTTTTTTTTTTGCTTTAAATATGACAGTTAAAAATACTACAAAACATAATAAAAAAATTTACATAAATGGTTCAAGATCTTTTTTCCCTCACGATTCCCCACTATAGGATTATTTTTTTTACCGTGTCTTAATATTGTAGAAGGCTTCTCATAAAAAATATCTTGCGCCAATTAAAGTTTATCAGGTTTTAAACATACAACTCGTTTGTCATTTTTAATTGTTCAAAGCACATTGTTGTTAAGTATGAACTCTAAATAATTAATTGCAATTACGAAAACTACAAAAAACATTAAAACATAATGCTATTCCACTTTATTAAGTAATTTGGTTTTTTTATTTATGAACTTAAACTTATTTCAGCTGATGATCAATAATGTTTTTAATTATGTAAAATATGAATTCTATTTAAAAACTTTAAAAAACTATAATTACATTTTTAACTTGAAATTTACTTCTACCAATCACTATGAAAAGTAAAGAAATTATTCAAAAATTGTTTCATGCTTTGGAAAACAACTTAATCAAATCAGTTACCGACCTGTTGCTTATAAAGTTACAGGGATCTCTGACATAGACTTCAAATTTTTTTCTAAACAGTTTAACAACAAACAGACACAAGTATAAATCTGAGTTGCATAACAAAATCTGGTTAGAAAAAGAACTACAAACATGCTATGCATTTTTTGAAACATATAAACTAGACAAGGGCCAAAACTCAGGCTTGGCTTTTTCTACTTCTGCTCACAGTTTAGGTATGATATTTTATAAAAATTAAAGTAATGCATTATGTTTTTTACTGTTTAATTTTGTTTTAGCAAATGTGTATAGCAAGTACAATCATTTGATATTTTAATATAAATTAGTTGTCTACGGACCACCTGGTGTAAATTCCATATAATTCACCCAAGCTTCTGAAAAAACAAAAAAGGTTAGTGTAGATAAAGCAAATATTGCTGACGAGTGAGAGGAATTATTTTACTCACTTATTTTGAAACTAAAAGAGGAAAAAAGTTTCTGTAATGCGAAGTTACATTAACCTTAATACTATTGTCATTTTTAATTTATCTTATTTATTAAAGAAGAAAAAAAAAAAAATACTTAGGGGACAATTTTTTTTAGTGCATTGTATTCACCTCACTCTTTAAATTTAGATTTTTACACTTAAAGTTGTGAAGCAAATATTAAAATCAGAGAAAGATGGTGCAGTTAATTCAATAGCAATATATACTGGAGAGGAAGCATTAGCGTTTATTTTGGACGGCCGACTTAACAAAATTGATTACCAAACAGTTTGTATTAGAGCAGTTTCTAAAAGAAACAAATTGTATCAAACTTAGTGTAAAGGATTTATGTTGTAGTGGAATACAAACTACTGATTATCCAGCCTTAATTCATTTACAGGACCTTATTGACAATGTTACATACAGCCCGGTGGGAAATCGGCTAGCGAATAGCTAGCTATAATCGTTACGATAAAGACAGCGATTCGGCCACGAGGATTGCTAGCTTTAGCGTTTGCTAGCGTTTGCTAGCTTTAGTTAGCGAAAAGCTATCGATATTTGTAAAGATAAAGACAGCGATTTGGCTTCAAGGACAGCTAGCTTAATAAGCTAAAGACTCACAGGCTATTGTAGCTACCGTCATATCGTAATAAAATCGCTTTCAAAAATTTTTTTCATCCTCATTTGTTCCAGTTAAATTTTGTTGAAAAATCTGGCGAATCACAATGGACTAATGAAAAACCATCCTCTACACTTTACTGCCGTCCAGTGCAATTTCAATATTGAAAAGAAAGTCCTGAGGTTATTGCACAAGAATATATTTCCTTCAAGAACAGTAAGTTGAAACCAACGATCTTTAATTTGTTTGTTATCAAACATATGTTAGAATGCATAATGGTTGAGGGAAAATTGGCTACTATAGTTTCGCCTTTAAGTAATTCTTTTTAAGTATGTAATATTTTTGGACTGATCCCTTCAAATATAAACAATCTAAATTTTGTTTTTACAAAAATCTGAAATACAGTTTCCACTGAGCTTGGATTGAACACATTACATGCATGGATTAGGTGGTTTAAATGCTACATTCATATAAGTTATAGAGTTGAATTAGGAAAATGGCAAATTAGAGGAGAGGATGATAAAGAAATTGTTATAAAAAAAAAATTATTGTTCACCAAAAGATAAAAGATCACTTAGGTTTAATTGTAGATGTACCAAAAAGTAATACTTTACTCAAAGGACTTTGATGGGGATGCAAATCTAATGGAGGATTTTACTGTTACCCGAAGTACAAGGAATTAGCAATGCAAATGTTTATAGTATAATTTATTATTGCAACTCTGAGTTTCATGTGTTACCACAATTATCAGGTAAGTTCAATTTTTCTACGATTTGTTTAGTGAACGTTACGGTTTATATTCGTATTTTGGATCTATATATATATATATATATATATATATATATATATATATATATATATATATATATATATATATATATATATATATATATATATATATATATATATATATATATACATATATATATATATATATAAGTTTAAATCCCCCTTTATTTGACGGTGTTACAAACTTTATATGGTCATAATTTTTAAATATTAAAATGTTTTACTATGAAATTTAAAATTTCTCGATGAATATAAGTCTAATTTGAATTATTAACATGTTACTCTCGCGTTTGGGGCAGGAAGGGGGGCTAAGATCTTGTTCCCATTCTCCTATTACAGTAAATTTTTTTCTTAAAAATTTAAATAATAACATTGTAGTGTTGCTATTTCATGCTTGTTTACAGGTTATTTATATCAAACCTAATAACATCAAACATTATTCATCAAATAGAACCTGCAGACTGCTTATCAGCACTTGTGATTGCAACTGATGAAGAAGCAAGAAATTGTATCATTGAAGCAATAAATTGTGTCATTGAGGCTTTAGTTCTCCATTTTTTGTTTTAGTATTTTACCTTTTATTTCTTATTTTATAACAATAAATTTTTTGTTAAAGAAATTCAATATTATTAGTATTTTCTTTTTAAAGTTACTTTGAGGTGATTTATGTGTAACAACAAGCAATGGTAATAAATAATTTTTCTTTCCCTGGGCCTCTACTTCAATCCGGCTTTGGTTATCTTAAACTGTTTTGAGTCAGCTTGCAATTTGTACAAGTGTTTTTGGTTGCGTAATGCTTGTTTGTTACTTCTAATAAAACTTTTAATAATACTTTTAATTTTTATTTCTTTGCAAGTTTATATTTTATTATTTTATTTATTTAATTATGGTATCATTTAAATCTTTATTCTTACTTTATAAAATTAGTGTAAAAGTCGATGAAAGCACTAAAGAAGGGAAACGATACGTTAAAGCAGAATTTTGTCATGCGAGGCAGAATCCAACTATTATCGAACTGTTTTGAATCAAGTCATTGTATCAGATAAAAAAATTTGTTGCCTAAAAGTATTATAAAATTTGAATCTATTTTTTAAACTGATTTATACCAATTATATGTTTTTGCCTAATAAAATTATTGAACTTAAAAAAATTTAATAATATATAAAATTATTATATATTATTCATTTAATATAAATAGTTTTTTAACTTTTTAATGTTAAATAAAAATTGCTTTACTTGAAAAAAAACTCTTGAATTTACGAAAACCAATTTTAAATAATTATAAAAACGCGCACTAAACGGGAAAAAAATGTAGGTTTAATATGCGATTTCCCGTCGAAAACCCAGACTAATTCCAGATGGTATTTAGTTGGATACCGCTGACAAAATCACGATGGGAACCATGTGGGATACCCAGATTGTTCCCAGCATTTACCCCAGTTGGGTCCCAGCTGTTACTCAGTTACACTGGTTAACTGGGAAACAAGTTGGCGTCAGCAATGTTTTCTTTTTAAATAATTTTAGTAACTTAAAAAAAATGAAAATTACATACTCCAGGGTTCCCACTATAAAAACTGTGGCTATAACTAAGGATTTTAAAGAAATATCTTACTAATTTTTTAGGAAATTTAGTCGTGAGCGGCAATTATTTAAAAGAAAAATTATAGAGAAAACAATTACAATAAAAATTGAACCTTATTTTTTAAATGAATAAATTTTAAATATAAACAGAAATTATTATAAATTATTATGTTACTTTATATATATATATAATATAAATATAGGTTTGCAAATTATTAGTCAATTTTATTTTCTAAGGTTTTTAAGGTGGTACATAGCCAGAAATTTTGAAAAAAATCTAAAAAATTATGACTATCGTATTTGATGTATAATTTATGAGGAACATAGATTTAAAACTATTTTTTGAAAAAAAATAACATAAATAGTGTTTTAGACAGCTTTTTAAAAAACTAATAAATTTTTCTGACATAGCAACGTCCTTAGCAACCATCTTCTTGCCTATTTTACCTTGAAATTATGGAAAACTATATTACCAGTTTATGACAATGAAAATGCTCTTTAGCTGCTTGTTAAGTTAAAGTTATTAATCGTACTTTCAAAGCACAAATTCGTTTGCTATAAGTCTTAAAGTTAATACTTTGTTTATATGTGGTTATAACACTTTTTGTAACAACAGTTTTAATTTTGAAGTTTTATTAAATAATATGCCAAGAACTCGTTCTAGAACAAAAAAGAGATCGTTTGCTTACAATCGGTAAACACAAAAAGAAGATAATCCAACACTTAAACAAAATTTAGCATCTGATTCTTTGCTTTCAACTCGTAACTCAAGTTCAGGAAAAATAAAGTTTGACTCTATTGTTCCTGTAGACAAAGATGATTACAACATAATTAATTTTAGTTTATTAAAATCTTTAATAAAAAAAAATACCTAATTGCTTAGACTGTGGCAGTTATGTTAATCTTGAAAATAACGAAGTAAAGCGACAAGGATTTTGTTTAGAACTATAACTATTATGTACTTCAGATTCTTGTCGATCGCAAAAAGCTTTTAAAACGTCCAAAAGTATCACTTATATTCAAAATGAAAACAACATTACAAAATATTGTGGCAGAAAGTTCTTTTCTACATGGTGTTGGCATTTAGAGATGTGCCAACACCATTTTTTCTACATGTAGTTGGCATTGGTAGAGGTCATAGAGCTATAAAATCTTTTAGTTCAATATTAAATATGCACCACCTATTTCTTTAAAAGCCTATACAAACATTAATAATGTTTTGCATGGTATATATACTAGTGTTTGTAAAGCATCCATGACCAAAGCAGCCAAAGAAACAGCAAAACTAAGAGAGCAGAAAAATGAATAAACAATGAACTGTACAGTTTCCGTTGATGGTTCGTGGCAGAAGAGAGGACACAGCTCTTTAAATGGAATTGTCTTTATCATTTCAACGATCAATGGAAAGTGTTTAGACTATGATGTCTTATCTAAAAGTTGTCATGGTTGTGCTATGTGGAAGCATAAGAAACGATCTTCTCAATATGTGGACTGGAAACTTAATCATGCTTGCCAGTCAAATCATACAGGTAGTTCTTGATCCATGGAAGCTTTGGGGGCTGTTAAAAAGTTTTCTCGTTTCATTTCTGAAAATAATCTTATATATAATGAATACATTGGTGATGGCGATACTAGTTCGTTTAACCAAGTAAAGTTATCTAAACCTTTTGAGAGATTCCAATTACTTAGCTAGAATGTATTGAACACATTCAAAAACGTGTAGGTACTCGTTGCAGAAATATTCGTCTAACTTATAAAAGTAAAAAGTTATCTGATGGAAAAGATGTCTCAAGAATAGGTAGACTTACTGATAAAGCTATCAATACTCTTCAAAATTACTTTGGTAAGGCTGTAAGCAGAATATTGGTGATATTTATTTAATGAAAAAATATATATCGGGAAACTTTGTTTCATAATACAAACATTTTGGATGAAAATATTAGGCATCAGTTTTGTCCACGCACCAAAGATACCTGGTGTTTATGGCAGGCTGACAAATTAACGGGTATTAAAACATACAAGAAAAACTTAAACCTACCAATTACAATTAAAGATTTGTTAATGCCAGTTTGGCATGATTTATCAGCAGAATTGCTATTGTTAAAATGTTTGTATGGCCAAACTCAAAATAGAAACGAATGCTTAAACAATATGATCTCGAAAAAATTTCCAAAGGAAATTTTTGTGTCGCGAAAACTTCTTGAAATCGGTACTTGTTCAGCAATCATTGAATTTAATGATGGTAAATCTGGTTTAAGCCCAATAATGCAAATGCTTGGACTGCCAGTTTCACAGTTTATGCATAATGCATTTAAAAAAAGTGATATAGAGCGCATAAGAAATGTTCATAGAAAGTCATCAATCAAAGGCGTAAAAGCAAGAAGAAAAATAAGAGCCATTAGAAAAGGGTTTCTAGATAAAGAAAAAGAAAATGAAGAGATACCTGCTTATTCAGGCTCATATTAAGTAAATCGTAATATTTTTTGTCAGTTTATCTTTATTTTTGCAATTTTCTCAGTATTTAATTTTACCCATTTTGTTAACTTTAAAACATGATATTTCAAGATCAGGATAAGCTTTTAGGTTGAAATATTTGCTGTGTATTCTTAAGCTTTAATGGCAGGAGTTGAACTAAAACTATTATTTTATACACAAAACTTGTCATCTTATAGAGCTTTTTATAAATCCTAACTACTTTGTATTATGACTTGGTTTTAGTTCAACTCTTGCATTACGATACTATTTTGTTTACAATATATCATCAAAATATCAATTTTTCATTAATAATCGAGGCAAAAATACTTGATTAACTACTTTTTTAATTTAATTATTTCTAAATAATTTATTTTAAATAAAAAAAAAAATAAAAAAATTGTTGTGCGTTGTCTTATTTCCAATTTTATTTTTTATGGTTATGTACCACCTTAAGGACGTTTAAAGCGGTTTTTACTTTATTAGAACATTTAAGGTTTTTAAGGAATAAAGGGAACCCTGTACTTGCTCAACCTTCAGTATTTTAATGTTGGTAGCTCTTTAAAAACTGAATTTTCAAAGAGCTAGCAAAATCTTTATTTAAATATTTTTTCAAGTCAATTACCAAATTTTTATTTTAATATTAATAATATTTGTGGATGGGGCTAAAAACCCGCATCTTGATAAAAAAACATCAGTTTAAATAGTGGAATTAAAATTTAACAACTTTTAACTCTATAATAAGTTGTAAATTTATTATAGAGTTAAAAGTTACTAATAAATATTATAGAGTTAAAACTCACTAATAAATTTCTTTAATTAACGCACTTTTTTAATTAATAACTTTAAGTTAATTATTATTAAAATTCGTTAATTATAAAGAGATAAGTAAGTTAAAAAATAAAAAAATAAAAAATTTATAGATTAATTAGACGTTTTTTTCTTAAACCGAAAGACAATGGAAAACTTGACAATATATAAATATATAAAAGTTCTTAATACAGTAAAGGAAACTGCAACTTGAACTGGCTGCCAAAAGACAGTTCAATGAGCATAAGATTGCGTCGCAGCCAATAAACAAATATCATGTCCAAACACTAGTAAAGATGAGTAACGATTGTTTTCAAAACGAAAAGCCAAATCATCAATCAACTACAACATCATGATCTCAGCTGAAACGTACGACGTAGTCGACAATATAATGAATCCTGAAGAATCAAAAAAAGAAATTGATATAAAATTAGCAAATTTCTTTTTCAGAACTGGAATATCTCTTCGTCTCGTTGCATCTAAAGCTTTTAAGAATTTATCTATCTTATGCATTATCAATATCGTACGCGAAAACGCCGTCAGGTTTGCTTCTTGATAAAAAAACAGCTATCATATCTACAGGAAACTTGTAAATGAGGAAATTAATTAGGAAATGGTTTTGAAGCGTTTTATATTCATTATCACCTCAAATATGTAAATTGCCTATATGATGACACCGGAGTATGCAGCAGAACAAATTTTATTTTGGTGAGGTAAGAATGATATTATCAGTTTCAGAAACAATATCAGCAATTTCAGGAATAGCCTCCGAATCAAATCCAACAACTACTGAGACAGTTAAAAGTGAAACAATTGAATATGTTAGCGAAATGATAATACTGACAGCAAAAAATTATCGAAATATTGTTGGTCGTCAGAAAAATCCAGCAGTCTTTTAAGTTGAAATTTTTTTAAATGATTTGTTCATCAGCAACAATAGAGAGGACTTAATCGATTTTTCGATTTATTCATTGACGATTGAGAAATTGCTTAACAAACGTAAAAAAATTAGTTTTCATATATACCAGTAGTGTTTGGATGGATCCATACGTCGAAAATGACTGCATTTCAAAGGAAGGAGCATTTCTCAACGAGTTTGAGTGTGAAGAAACTATAAATGAGCAAATGCAAAAATTAATTAAATTTATTAATAAATTTAAAATAAATTCAAATTAAATGACAATATTTAGTTAAATTCACATACCATCCATCTGTTAAACTTGCATGCGCATCATATGCTTATAAAGCTTATAACTTTTGAATGGTATGCACTTATATATTAACCGGTATGCGCAAAACTTCAGAACCCTGATACATATCGCGAGGTTAGAATTATTTTGTTATATCTCCATGTTTTTCCAGCTGAGAAACAAAAGCTCAAAGTTTTAAATGGATCTGCAGACCAAAGAACACAAAAAACGTAAACAAAACCAATTTGTATTAGTTTTCTATACAGGATGCCACAGTTTCAAATAAATTGTTTTAAAATAGTTAAAGTGCAGGTGTCTGAATTACTAAATTCTGATTTAGAGATAGAACAATGGAATACACACTTTTGTTTATAAAATACAATATCATTTTGTTTTATCTCTATTTTCTGCTAAAAAAACAAATACAAACTAGTATTTTTTGTATATATATTGTGGCAAAATGAATGTATATTTTGACAATTAAAGAACTACATACCCCTTTACATACAGCCCTGTTTGTTAGAATAAAATTTTATTTTACAGTAGTGAACAAATTACATAAACACGCTATTTTGTCTAAAATTCAATTTAACAGAGAAGATAAGTAATATATTATCTAAAGTATATACCAATATCTTTACAAAGAACTTAAACTTAAGTTATAAATTCTAATAGCATAACATCTAAAATATATTGTACAATAAAAAGATATCTTGTAAAAAATTATATTATAAAGTATAATTAGTTAACCAGTACCACTGGTTAATCCATTAAAAACATAACATTTGAGTAAGAAGCCCATTTAACAACATAACATAAAAAACATAAATGGTTTGATAATAAAATAAATTATTTTAAAATACTCTTATAAAATGAATTATTTACAAAAACCGTATACTAAATGAATAGCATGATGATTCAAGGCAGAAACCATTAGTAAAACTGCCATGGCAAAGATCGTACATTGTTAGAGGCTTATTTCATGTATATGATCTGAATGGTAGATGCTTTATTTGGATATAAGGACGAGCCAAAAATTACAATAGGCTTTAATAGCTAAAAAATGTTTGAAATTCAATTTCTTCATTTGGTGAACAGAAAATTTTTTTTTTTTTTGAAAAGCAGGAATTGCTCTGATCAAACCTGGGAACTAAATAAGGTAGGTATGGGTATTAAGGCCCACGTAACAGACTTTTGGTCATTTAGGCTTTAAAAAATAAGTTTAAAAAATATTTTCAATTGGTGCTTAAGAATAATCATTCCTTGATGTAAAAATGTTATCTGCATATTAAGGAAATAGTTATAACAAAAGTTATTCATGTTTTTGTAACATGCTTTAAGTGGGCCTTATTACCCTCCTAGGGGGGTAATAAGGCCCATGTAAAAAATACAAAAAATAAAGAAAGAAAAACCAGAAAAAAGTTTGGAAGCATTCTTTTAATGCATAGTTTATCTCACATTTATAAAATAATAAGTAATCTTGCATATTTATATATTTTAAAAGAATCAATTTTTTGTACAGCAGTGAATAACAACAGAAAATAAAAAGTTCAATAAAGAAATGTTACAAAGAAAAACATTAATCTTCACAGAATGGACGTACTAACTCTTCCTCATCTTCAGAATCATACCCCATGCACGCCTCATGGTACCATACTTTACTGACTTTTGCTGGCACAACACACAAAACCAATCATTCACATCCACACTTATAGACTTACTTTTCTTTGAACTTGATTTTCCTTTGACCTTATTCTTTTTATTAACAGCTTTAGAAGTAGAAGATTGAAAATCTTCTTTTGTCAGGGCTTTAGCAACATAGTTATAATTTTTTTTGCGACCAACCATAGCCATATTTTTTGCGACCAACCATAGCCATAATGTTCTTTTTAGCAGGACTCGGCATTAAATCATTTAAACTTGCATTAAGATTAATTTTAGGTTGATCGATTGAAACTGTTGAGGGACTGGGTTGGGTGACTGAAGCTGGTGAAGGCCCGGATTGGATGATTGAAGCTGATAAGGAACCGGGTCAAACGACTGAATCTCCTAAAGGACCGTGTTGGATGACTGGAATTGTTGAAGGTCCTGGTTGGACGACTGGAGTTGTTGAAAGATCAGATTTAGTAAGACACGTGTTAAAAGATGTATCATCAATTTTTGTCAAAGTACTTGGCAAAAAAGTAGTATCTGGAATGGCATTCGGGTTAAAAGGATAAATCCCAGTAGCCCTGAAACCAATTGTAATAATCCCAATTGACATGCACTTGTTCCATGCTGGTGTAAAACGTTTTCCAAATAGAGATTTGGTTATTCTTCTGTCTGGATATGTCTTCAAATATTTCATGACTTCTTCATCCCAATAGGACTCGAAAGCTTTAAAGACAAATTCGTCCATGGGCTGCAGTTCATGGGTAGTATTGCTTGGTAAGCAAAAGATGTGAACCCCATAGCTTTCCGCCTTTTCAACTATTCTGATATTAATACGGAAAGCAGCACCATCAATAATTAACAGAGTCTCTCCACTTGTTTTATATTTATTGAAGTGGTCAAGCCATAAAAGAAATGATTCGATGGTCATCGACCTCTTCTCCGTTATTAATGTAGTTGAACCTGGAGGCAAATTGTCACTGAATTCACTCTTCATACGAATACCTTTGAAAAGCACCATTGGAGGTATAGCACATTCCATAGAATTGGCACAGCCAACCACAGTCACATTTTCTGCATGTTCCTGAGCAACAAGATGAACTCTCTTCGCTCCCCGTTGTGCTAAAACAGCTTGTTGGTGATGAACTGTAAGTCTGACTCCTTTTTCATCCATGTTGTAGAGCATTACTGGAGTAATAAAAAAGCCATGCAATAACATTAGTTTTTCTAATTTGGTGAAATAGTCTTTAACAATAAACGGATTCATTTTTTCAGATTCAGCTCTTGCTGGGTTCATAAATTGCGCCTTTCGGCAGCTAATTTTTGGGTAGCGCCTTAAGAAAATGTTACACCAGTCTCTACCTGCCAGTTTTTCGTTGACATTTAAGCAATGATTGTTTGCTTTGATAAACTCAAAAACATATGCCCTCAAGAGTTTTGGTGTTATTGGCATGGCAATGTCTGACAATTTGAAAATTATTGATATCAACATTTGCTCCTGCTCACTAGAAAGCGCAGTTTTTTTTCCTAAAGACTTTTTCTGGGATCCTGTACACAAGTGGTTTCGTAGAGTTCTACGAGGAATTTTGTATTTTATGGCAGCTTCTCTTTGCGATGCTCCGTTTTGCACAGCTTTGAAAGCCTCGTGCAATTGACCTTTTCATTAGCAGCTGCCATTTCCAAAGACAATATTTTAAATATATATTTTTTTAATAAATAGTATTTAAGTCTATAAAAATAAATATATAATTTTTTCTTTTAAAAAACAACATTTTATGAATTGATTAAAAAGTAAAAAATAAATATTTTCAAAAGTAGTAAAAGTAAAAAATCTATAAATTCGAGAACAACGTTTTTGTTATTAATATTTAACAATTTTATTTATTTACACTAAAGTTTGTTGTTTATTGTTTGTATAAATTACTTTTCTTAACTATTTCTTTTATTTACGCTAAACTTGAGTCAGTTTCACGTTGTTTGTTTTAATTACTTTTGATTTCTTTTATTACGCTAAACTAAAGTTTAGCGTTATTTCTTTTATTATTTTATTTTATTATTTTATTAAAGTTTAGCGTATTTCTTTTATTATTACCGCTTAAATTAAAGACAATATTATATTATTTACCGCGTGTTTGGGCCTTATTACCCAATTTTTATTGGGCACTATTACCCGCTTTGAACCTGTTACGTTTATAGATTTGTTTCAACGCTTGCATAAATATTACATGTTGAGTAATGATAACGAATAAGTACTTAATGCAAATAAAAGCACTTGAAAAAAATAGAAGCATTATAAATATTTAAAAATGTTAAAACACGTATCTTAAAAATTAGACTTAAGCAATTTTTGACAAAACCAACAAAGTAATCTTGCTTTGTCGAACGCGCGGTAAAGAAATGCTGATTTTTTTTTGCTGCCAGTAATAAAACCAGATAACTCTAATATTTTAATGTCGAAAAGATGTTTCACAATTTATTTTTTCCCTAAGTTTGGATTAGTGGGCCTTATTACCCGCCGGGCCTTAATACCCACACCCACCTTATTTCATAAGGACTATGGACATTATCAACCTCTTGTATGCTAATTATTGAATTCCCTGCTTTAAAACTTTTGTTAAATTACTCTGATTTTTAGTAACCGTATCAAAAACTGACGTAACACGATAGGAATATGACTACTTTTTTGATGATTCAATGAAGTTTCTTCTAAAGTTGTTTAGTTCAGTTTTTACATGTTGTTCATAGGCCAAAAATCAACATACATACGTGTTTATTTTGATCAATGATATTTTGTGTATATTTGAATTTACAAGAATCTAACCGTCTATTTTTTTTGGTTATAGACTTGCATGGAACATTTTCTCCCTTTCTATTTTTTTATGACTGATCAGATTGTCTTAGCTGCTTTCTCTCATTCTGTATATATATATATATATATATATATATATATATATATATATATATATATATATATATATATATATACTTTTTTCAAAAACCTCTTTATTACAATTACATTTAAAAAAGTTAAAAATATTTTATTAGGGAGTGTAACACCAAGCCTCCATAAAATACAATGTGTAATATAATAAATATGAAAACAAAATAAAGCCTCTGCTAAATTATCGTTGAAAAAAAAGCGTTGTTGTATTTACACCGGATCTAGTACGAGGGCATGAAGTAGCAAATTTAAGTAAGTTAATGTAGCTAATACAATCATTCGGAGTGCAACCCTGAGAAACGTGAAGCAGATTTAAATAATTAAGTATAAAATATGTTTTTATAATTAGGTTTAAATCATTATTAACAAAAACAATTGTGTTTTCAATGTCGCTTGGCATTAAAAATTGTCAATTTTCGTGTTGGCATCGACATGTACCTCTCATGGTGTAATAAACTACATCACTCATTTTTACATCTGTAGCTTGGAGAATGTAATTTGGTGGATTTTTTTTATTTAGAAAAGGATTTATTTATAAAAGAAGTTTTTGAAATAAATCCTTCCTTATACTCATTATAAAGTTATAAATGAGCGCCACCTCCTATACACTGGCTGTCGCTGCCGGCTGATGGTTTGTTAATCAATCTTGAAAGTTTATCTTCATTGCTATCTTGGATGCGATACTGTGGTAGCCACTCATTTAATTCAATTTCTTGATCTGATTCAATAGCATTATATTTAGAATCTTTTCATGGTTTTTTAATATTTATTTGTTTTCTCGAACTAAAGAATATTTAAAATCAAAGAAACCTAAAGTGTCATCTGGTGTTAAGTATTGCCTTGCTCCTTATTTATAGTAAGTCATTCTTTATAAGAATTAGTGCTTTTTATTTTTTAGATATCTTTTCTTTATATAAGGTTTGTTTATAAACTTAATAATTAAAGCACCAGCAGCACTAAGTCATAATCTTTTTGCCTAAAAATCTACACGTAATATCCAAGATAGTATTGCTCCAATGATACTTGGAAGGGCGGCAGCAATTTTGACAGAAATCCACCTTAAACCGTTAGCCAGATGATTTAAATTTATTAGGTCCAGGCTTAGAATCAGACTTAGGTTCAGGACCTGATTTTGAAGACGTTGGGTTAGGAGCACTACCTAGTTTAGTAAGACTTTTAACTATAGATTCAATAATTGCTCCTATTGCTGTAAGAACAGCAAAAGTTGTTACCCTTTATTTGCATAAAACTCTCCGTATTTTATCAACTAAGGATAATTCTCTATCATTAAGTAATCTATCAATGAGATCACGAATTTTAAGAAACTGGCTTTAAGACTGTTTTTGTGTTTATTTGGCTGGTAGTATCGTCAAGATTCCTTTTAGTATCAAAATTGTTTTTTTTTTTACATACTCAAGTTCTTCTTTTTGATCTCTCAGCATCATTTGGATATTTTTCTTTTATCTCTTTCCTATTATTTTGTGTTCGTTTAATTTTTTCGCCATATTCTGTTAAATTTAAAAAAGTTTTAATAACTCTGTCAAATTTAAAAATTGTCAATAATAGATTTTTTGACTCGTAAATTCTAGCTCGAGCTCTGGTATTTTTAAGTTTGGAGAAAATATAAGGTTATTTAAACTACTTGACACAGATAAACTAAATTTGTTTCTTGTTCTTATGTTTAATCAAATTCTTCTTGATTTTTAAATGTTTTATCAAGCGCATTTTTTAGTGAATTAATTTTATTTATTATATCTCTCGTAAGTATTGGCTTATTCATATGCGTAGAGTTTTAGTTTTACCGGATGGGTATAAACTATTTGGTAGATGTTGAAAATCTGTAACAAGAAATAAAATGTCTTTTTAATGAGCATAAAAATTTATTTTCTCAAGTATAATGTGTTCATACGTTTAAAGGCACACATTATAAACTCGTCGATCAAGTGATCAAGATCAAGAGTGTATCGCGATGGCAATTTAAAAGAACGAGGCGATTCAATTGCTCTTGAGACATTGTAGTACGCAAATAAGTCTTTAAACTACGAAGATAAGGAAAAGAGCGTCATATGTACAGGAGGTAACAGACATACATAGTAAAATCATCACCAGCTTCATAAACTCGAGAATCAGTGGAATTAATTAAGAAAAAAAAAACCATCATGGTCTACAAGCTTGCTCAAAACTCATTCAAAATTGTTTTATAATATTCAAAGTATTCTTTGTGAAAATCCTAAACGAATCCTGCATTTAAGCACTGATCAATGATCAATTTTTCTACATTTGCTAAATGCTCAAATGTCTTAGTCGGTTCGAAATTTTTTTATTGCGTCATGTGTGCTTCCAGGCTATTTTGCAACAATATCAATGAACTTTCCGTTATAATCACACACCGCTTGGACATTGGTCGAATGATTTAATGATCTATTGACATAAACATATTCGTTCTTGGGTGGTTTTGTATGCAAACGTGAGTACCGTCTATTCATCCAGTTATTCTTGGAAATTCTGCCACATTATAAAAACTTACTCTGCTCTCATTTAAAACGTGTGGATCAGTTGGGTACTTAATGTATTCACTAACTCTTTTTGCAAGACTCAAAGAAACTCGGCGAATAATTCTAGAAATAGTTGGTTGACTTAAAGCTGCTGTAGAATCACCAATCACAATCTGGAAAGATCCTGTTGCATAAAATCAAAGTGCGCATAATACTTGATAGATTGGCGGAACACAAAAACTTTGGTTGTAAATCTGTTTTCAGCAAATTTTCCAAATAGAAAATAGAAGCTCGACGAAACCTAAACCTTTGATATAAGTCAACATCATCATAAATATCAAGTGGGTTGGTTCGGTCTCTAAATAACCTTTCACGTTTAAGACCTCGCCGGACTGCTATTTCTTGACGTCTTACTTCTGCGAAAACTAAATGCATACGAACGAGTAGAGGCATTGTCATTGAATATTTCTGTTCTTACTACTTTCAATTTTATTTTTATTAGACCATATACGTGTTATTGCGACAACAATAACACTGGCAGTATCAACTATGAAAGTTGAAAAAAAACGTGCAGCCAGAGGAAAAGTGAATGTCTCAGAAGAGAAATGGTTGATAATTTCAAAGTTTGAAGAACATAAAGATGTTCTTTTGTCTAAAGATGGAAAGGCGGAGATAAATAAACGAAGAAATCGTATATGGAATGAGGTAATCCTTTACATTATATATATTGAATAAAAAAATTAGTTTAGGCAGCATTATAAATTTTGGTACTTATGTGTATTTTAGATCATCGATACTGTAAACAGCTTCGGATTTGATAAAAGAACAGTTACCAGTGTGAAAGGTTTATGAGACAATCTTCTTAAAAATGCCAAAAAAATGAGATTTCATCAACAACAAAAAATTCCGACGGAGGGAGGACCAGCAGTAATTTTAACAGAAATCAGCCAGAAAATATTGGATATTTTTTGGTTTGGAAGGGGTGGAAACCAATAGCATTTTGTTTGC
>NC_061165.1:16035299-16045299 GCF_022113875.1 Hydra vulgaris
ATTACCTCAGCATTTTAAAGATATTCCATCAATTGCAATTGATTCACCTAAAAAAAACAACAAGTAAAGCTAATATTATTGTTTGAAATTTTAGTTATCTTTATACAAAGACTCATCATATTTTTAAAGTGACTGATAAAAATGGATTTAATTAAAATCACTTCATTTGTATTAAAAAATTAATATTAAAGCCTTAATCATACATTATACAAGAGTATTTTGTAATACAATCTAAATATTTGTTGCGATATGTAATTTTTTTATCCAAAATTTAGCTTCTGTAAGCTTTAAAAATTTTTTAAAGAAATTATTGATGAATTTGGAGCTATGGGTACTAATGTTTTTGTATTGTTGTAATGTTTGTATTCATTCCCTGTTTGTTTCTGTAAGTCAAAATTTTAAGGTGTTTCCATAATAAATTCTGTTATATCTGAAATTTAGTGTTAGTCTGAATAATTTAATTTCTAAAATCTGTTTTGCATTGCCTGTCTTATAACATCTTTACTTGGAACAAAAACCATGTGGTTTAAAAGTGAGCTAGAAGCTTACAACAATGAAGAAAATATTGCATTCACTAATCCTAAAAATATATTAAACCTGTCAGCAAAATCAGCTGTCAATAATCCAAGTATTAGCATCATTAAAAATTCATCTTTGCTGCATTACATTTATTTTGGTCTAAGTAGTTAAGGATTTTTTTAAATTTCAAAAAACAGAAGTAAATGTTTTTTTAATATCACTTTATCTCTTTTGATTAATGGTGATACTGCACTAACTGATGAAACACATTGACAGGTGTAAGGCCAGTATAAAAGTTGCAAGATCTATTATTTTTAAAATAAATGTTTGTATACAAGTAAATTGCAATAAAACGATTTGTTTGGATTATGTTTATATACAAGTTTGTCTGTTTTCATAGTAATAACTGATGTGGTTGAAGTAAATTTTTCATATAAATCTTTTTTTTTTATTTCGTGCTGAAGTTTTTTTTTATAGTTATCAATTTCCTTTTTTAATTTTTGATGCTCTATTAAAAAACAACGCTTAGCATTAAATTCAACATAATTTAATAGATCATTTTTTGAAAAAGTTGTATTATATTTACATTTAATAATATCAGTCTTTGAGCATTGTAGCCCAAGTTAAACGAAAATTATCGATTTTTAAACGATAATGTTCTTTCAGGAAAATCATCTGAACATGTTTTCAATCTCTTGAAAATTCTATATGATATAAGTTCAGTATTTACATTTTTTTTCCACTATAAATTGAACCGTTGAAATAATGTTTACGATTTTACTTCCATTTCTGCGCGCGCATAAAATTTATATTGTATTTTTTGTCAACAATGATTGAAATAATGGGTAGGCTCTCCTATTCCGACGCTGTCCTTAAGGTCCGAAAATGTAAAAAAACGATTTTTTTATTTAAAAGAGAACCTGTCTACTCCTAACCCTTAGTCGTTGTTTCCACACTCCGCTGCATGTTCTCTCTAAAAATCAGTCGGTGTATGTGCACACCGCAGCGCGAATCCCTATATATCCCATTTCGCCTATTTTCTAGAAATACAAGCTCGCGGACGCAAAGGACGCTCAACGTCAGAATAGGGGTTTGACAAGAGAGCCTACCGAAATATTGACGTTGAAATAACGTTAAATAATCAACGTTTAAATTGTAACGTTGATTTAACGTTGAAATAACGTTAAATAATCAACGTTTAAACGGTAACGTTGATTTAACGTTGTAACATAGTTGAACAACGTTGAAACAACGCTTCAACCGAGTTTCAACTTTGAAACAGCGTAATAATGCCGGCTGGGCGTAGATCTCAATGTAAAATGGCTATTTTTCCAACGCACATGCGCAGTATACATACGCATGTTTGCTTATCAAATTTTTTAGCGAAAAAAAAAAAAAAAAAATTATTTTTGCATTTTTTTTTATATAATTCGTATAAGTTGTTGCATCCCAACGGGCATTTGCTTTTAAAAGTTACGTTCTAAATGTCTGTTAAACGTATTTTAAACGTCTTTTAAAGAATGTATAGAAGACGTTCAAAAGACATTTAAAATACTTTAGAACTTAAAGGTGAGTTTCCACTCATCCGTTTTTCTACGGGAAAGGTAAAGGGAACGGGAAAATAATCACGTGAGCATGCGCAGTTTTCTTTCGGGCAAATAAAAAACTTTTATTACGCATGCTCACGTGATTATTTTTTCCTTTTTTTTTTATTTTGAGTCGCTCTTAAGCTTGAAAAAAATCCTTCAAGAGTTTAATATATAAAATTATATATTATTAGAAAATTTTGTATAGCAGTTTGCATTAAAAAGCGATGTGGGTCTTGTTTCAAAAACCTTTGTGTTTGCGTTATAATGTAATTTAAATATTATTTAAATTATGTTTGTTGCATTGAACGAGCAAGACGTGTTTATCGAGCGATTAATTATTTACAAAAATGGACGTTATGATGAAAAATATAGAAAAACTTATAAGCAGCAAACTTGATGAGCAAAAAAAAAAAAATCAATAAAAATAAAAATAAATTTTTAGTAACTACTTGTTACAGGCCACTTAATGGCAACATTATTAAATTTTCTAACTATTTGAATCAGATTTTGATAAAAAATAACAATAATAAAAAAAAATATTTTGCATAGGAGACTTGAACATAGATTGTTTAAAATACAACGAAAACACCAACATTAAAACCTTCCTTTGACAATTTATTTCTGCTCGGTATATTCTCACTAATCAACAAACCCACCCAAGTTACCTCAACCTCAATTACAGCCTTAGATAATATACTGACTAACTCATTTTTAGACTTATCCATAAAAACAGGAATATTTAAAATTGACATATTAGACCACTTTCCAATATTCTTCTCACTTACACAAACCTCAGCGTCATTAAATAATTCAAAAATCAAAACATATAAAAGAAAAATAAACGAGTCTTCTATTCACGAAATTAAAGAAATCTTATCAAAAACAAATTGGTAAAATGTTTACTTACAATGCGACGGAGGACTTACAAATTCTGCTTATTTTTATTTATTAATTTTATTTATATTTTAATTTATTTATTTATTGATATTTTTCTTGAGAGTTACAACAAACACTTTCCAATTATTGAAAAAGAAATAAAAGTTAAATATTTGAGATGTCCATGGGTAACAAGCCGAATAAAAAAATCGTCTAAGAAAAAACAAAAACTATACAATAAATATTTAAAAATTAGAAACGAAAAAAATCTTACTGTTTATAAACAATACAAAAACCTATTTGAAAAAATTAAAAAGAAATCTAAAAAAATGTATTTTTCTAAACAATTACAAAAGCACAATGGTAGTATTAAAAAAACATGGGAAATTATGAACGAAGTTATTGAAAAAACTAAAATTAAGCCCGAAATATTTCCCTCCAGAATTGAAGAAGATGGATTGGAGTATACAGATAAAAATACCGACAAATTTAATAATTTTTTTGTAAATATCGGTCCTAAACTGGCATCTAAAATAAACAACTCGAACAAATCATTTAATAACTATTTTACTGACCATTCTAGTTCTCTTTTAAAAATTTTCAAGTCATCAATTAGAACTGGAGTTGTTCCAAACAAATTAAAAATTGCGAAGATTTTACCTATATTTAAAACTGGAGATACGGCATTGTTAACCAATTATAGACCAATCTCAATTCTTCCGGTGCTTTCCAAACTCCTGAGAAGAATAGTGTACAACCGAATTTATAAAAATTTAACAGCCAATAAAATTCTAAGTGAATGTCAATACGGCTTTCAAACAAATCATTCTACGGAGTATGCAACCTTAGACCCAATGGACAACATTAGATCATCTTTTGATGAAGAAAAATTTGGGATTTGGTATTGGAAGTTTTTATTGATCTTACAAAAACTTTCGATACTGTCAACTATGAAATTCTGCTCGACAAAACGAGAAAGTACGGTATAAAAGACCAAACTATTAAATGGTTCAAAAATTATTTAAATAACAGACAACAATGTGTTATAATAGACGGTATCACTAATACAAAGTTATTAAAAATAAAATGTGGTGTCCCCAGGGATCTATTCTTGCACCTTCATTACTTTTTATCAACATTAAGGATCTCCCTAAAGCCTCTACAAATCTCGATCGTATAATGTTTGCAGATGATACCAATCTGTTTTACTCATCTACCTCTATCAACGATCTTTTTGATAAAGTCAACATTGAGCTTCAAAAACTTAAAATATGGTTCAATGCTAACATGTTATCATTAAACGCACAAAAAACTAAATATATTTTATTTCACTCAAAGTTAATGTCCCTTTATCGACTACAAAAATATGCCTCTAGAATAATACATCATAAGAGCAAACTGACCCACGCTAAACCCATATTAAAAGAAACGAAAGCCCTAAAGATTTACCAAATTAATATCTATGCTAATATATTGTTCATGTTAAAATAAAAATTAGGATTAGTTCCAAACCGATTTAAAGAAAATTTCTTTCAATCTAATATTAACAAATTTAACACATAAGCAACTGGTAACTTTATTGTACCCCGGAAAAGACAAAAAAAATCTCAATTTTCTATTTTTTATCGCGGCCCCTAATTTTATAACAAATTAATTTTGAATTATACCTCAATTTCTCTTGCTGACAATATAACTTCTTTAAAATCAAAACTAAAAAATCATGTTCTCAATACAGATAATTACTTAGAAATGTTTTAGTTCTAATGATAAGTTAATATTTACGCTCACATTCAAACAATCAGCAATCAATCAAAAATGAAAATGTATTTTTTTTAATTAAAAAATAAAGCTATAATTATTATTATAAACCACAACACTAGTACCATACATAGTATAATAAAAAGAAAAAAAAAAGTCTACATCAGTAACATTTAAAATATTTGTTTTATGAGAATCATAATGTTTATATTTGTACTTTACGCAATACCCCAAGGTTCTCGATGATAAGACTAATCTCAGTCTTCTACGAGTTCCCTACAACAGTCAAAACCCTTATCAAGTCATAGCATATTTAATTATTGCTTCCTACGTTTATCTTAACTTTGTTTTGTAAAATTTTATTTTTTTTTTTGTATTGGAAGTATATTTTGTTTATGTTATTGCAGTGTAAAAAAATTTATAATTAATATATAGTTGTGAAAATTTTAAGGAAAAAAAAATTAATGTATTCCTTAGCTTTAAACTAGATTAAAAAGAGATTTCTTATAATTGCACGCTACATTGCAATTTTTTCTATAATTTGCTAAAGTCATATGTATTTAAAACGGAAAACGTTTTTTTTTTAGTCTTAAACGACTAAAGAAACGATTGGATGGGGTAGATACAAATCGTACTTCTTTCTGTAAAAGAACAGTTTTCTTGTCACCTTCTCTAAGCACTGCCTTTACTGCTAAGACTACAACTTTTGTTAGCTCTGCAACTACTGCATTTTTATTTGATACTACTAAACCTTCTATTGGTTTTAGCAGTACTTTTACAAGTTCTTATCCTCCGGATCCTATCAGTACTGCTACTATTTCTACTTTTGTTAGTTCTGCATCTACTGTTATTTTGACAATCTCTAGCTTGTTATAATGTTTTAAAAAGGTCTCATACTTTAGAAAAAATAGTTTTTCAAAACCAAACTTTGTTTATTAAAAAGCAAATCTTGAAGGCCATATTTTACTTTATACTACAAAAAAATATTTTTAAATAATAAATTACCACAGAAACCTGACGTAAAACTACGAGAAAGTACGTGAAAAAATAGGGACTGGTACTACTAAACTGCAGGGACGACTCTGCGAATATAATATAAAGTTGAGAAGAAAGTTCTTAAAAAATGCCGACTGCTTTTGTATAAAAAAAACTTGCGAGAACGGATTTCAGTTGTCTACATAAAAACAATAATTATTCTAATAGAGTTTATAGATAATATATAGGCTAAATTTTAGAGGTTAATATGACTTTTTGCTTTTTTATTACTTTATTATGACATTAATTAGAATAAATCATAGTAGATAGTGTAAATTTACATAGCCAGCATTGGTTAATACAACATTGGTTAAAATATAGTATAGATAGGTTTGGATTTGAATAATTAAACTTTGTACAATCTATTTTTAAATAAGATAATATATGAACTTGATTTTTAAAAATTAGACTTTTTAAATTTAAAAAATAATATATTACTGGAAGAAAATGTGTGGTGCATAATGAAATTAATTAAAATAATCTGTTGTATATATTACGTAAAGTATTTTAAAATGCATGCACACAAATTTTTTTTTTTTTTTTTCGAGCACATTTTTTTTATTAAAGCCTCAATAAATAGTATACATTTAACACATTGTTCAGTTATGGGTGGTAAATAATTAACACCTTCATTGTTTTTGTTTTGTTTTTTTACACACTCATGGGGCAATCCCTTTTTAATTACATAGCATGAGCCACGGCGTTAGTTTTCAGTGAGAAGGGGTGGGTTTAAAGTGTTAGTATTACAAAAAATTTATCCTTAAAAATTTATCCTTTCTAATATTACAAATGCATATCTTGTAGATTTTATTTTTATTTAAAAAAAAAAAAGACAAAAGCAAAACAAGGTGTAATTAAAAAACTTCCCAAGCTGATATTATTCTTTACGTCTATATAAGTGGTTACACCAGCGTTGGAAAAACTTGCTCTTATCATGGGAAGTTATGAACAATTAGATATTGCTAATGATTAACATAAAACTACAGAAAAAAATTACACTCTACTATTTGCACCATTTACTATTTTAGGTCAGCCAGCTAGCCTAAACAAGTTTCTGATACTCAACTATGTGACCTAGAAAAACGTGGCTCTTAATAAGTTAACATTGATTTTCATCTAACAATGCTTCGAAATGTCAGTTTTCAAAGGTTTATTACAAATGTGTGATGAAAAATAGAATCATTGTGCCTCGGTCATGGCTTGTTTACTTGGTAAAATATGATCTGATATTTTGGCTGTATACTTTATGAAAAAAACGAAACTCTATTTTGTTGCAGTACTTGATACTACTTTTGTAGTACATGATAAGGACTATTAAAGAACTTAAAAAGGTATTGATAAATTATCCAAAGATAACTAAGAAATGCAGCTTTTTCTTAAAGATAAGCAAATTTTGAAGGATGTCCTGTCAGAAAGAAATTTGACTTATACAGGTTCCAAAGAAGTACTTTGCTCACCATGTAATAAAAGTTATATCCTGTACTGAAAGAGCTCCTAAAAAGGATTGCAAAAAACATGATTACTATTTTAGAAAGTCTAAAGCAAGTTAACCCAACTTATTGAAAATAAAGTAGAACAGTAAAATTTGCAGAAACTGAAAAAAAAAGTAAAGTTCAATGCAATAGTTCTGAACTTGTACAGTTAACAGTGGTTTTGCGTTTTGTTCTGTTTGGTGGTTAATAAAGTCACAATAAAGGAAACATTTTATCCAAAAATTTTATTTTAGATATCTTTAAGTAAGTAACAGCTCAGAAAAACAATTTTATGACACATTTTGAGTGAGAAAAGAAGTGGAAACTGATTTATAGAGTCGTATGATAATGATTCTGATGTGAAAGGGAAGAATTCTGGTGTCAAGTCACATACTCTACAAATAATGCATCAAGCTCTGTATGTGTCTTGTGCTAATCACTCTTTGAATTTAGTTGTTGTTGACAGTGCCAAACTGTCAACTAGGTCTTTGTCACTACTTTGTGTTCTGTCAAGATTCTATACTATATTTTTATCATTCACACAGCGTTGGATAAATCTGAAATAACACGCGGAGTTTGCAGTTAAAAATCAATGATACTCGTTTAGAAAGTTGGACCAATTTTATTTAACCTCTGTGGTATTGTTTTCGCAATGTTTTGATTTGTTAGTTTTCGTATTATTTTTTTTAATTACTTTTAAAAATAAAGAAAAATATTAAAAAAAAAAAATTAAACCAATATGTTTGTAAAATCAACCAAACCAAATGTTTGGGCTTACTTAAATGGAAAAAATATATAATGATACTTTTTAGTACCTGTGTAATGAAGTTAACTTATAAAATAAACTTCCACATCCCGGAGGATTTAAAAAAAAATTTCTCAACAGTTACGCTAGGCAATACTTGTTAGAAGTTAAATTAATTATGTTAGATTTAACATCTTCATAACTAAAAATATATATACATATAATGGCCTATATAAAATAAAGGCCATATGTATAGATATTATTTTCGAACCATAGCTATGCTTTGAGCAAAATCAAAGAACTTAAGAAAAAAATTCAAAAGCTTAAGTATGAAAACTCTATTTTGCAAATACAGCTAAAATATTTATGAAAGAAAAAATCTTTTCCTCGTGAGGTACAAACTATGACGTCACCCAAAATATAATTAATAATAGATTCTTAAATTATCCTTTCGTTGACAAAAAAAGGCCTACAGCTGCAAGAAGATCATAGTTAAATGCCAGTAAATAAAATAGTCAACTCTAAATCTTACAAAAAATAATCAAAATTAAACCCAAAATCGTTAGATAACAAATTTTTAAACTGTTTGTATGCCAATGGTACATCTCTAAAATAAAACAAATTTTTGCAACTTTCAATAGTGGTTACTAAACAAAAATAAAATGTCATTTTTGTCAGACTTGGTTTAACGAATAATATTTTTAGAAAAGACAGATCCATTCGAGGTTTTGGTATAGCAATTTATGTTAATAGTAGCTTTAATATAAGTAAAATTGAATGTTTTTAAATAAATTTAAAAAGTAAATCAAGCCCTCCAAACGATTTTCTTAATGAAACTTTCCTCTTTTGCCTTTATCTTGCACTTATCATTCATAAATTTGTTTTTATCACTTGCATTTAACATTTATAAAATCGTAAGCAATATTTCTTATCTAAAATCATTTATTAAAAAGAAAAAGGTTTGTAGAAGTAATCATTACGGGTGGTTTTAACTTTCATTACATGGAATAAAAAAATGGATATATACCTTAAGCATTAAATCCAGTTTAGATAATAAATTTTAAAACATTATGTGCATTCTTAGTCTACATCAGCTTGTTATATTTAACCAGATAATCAGTGAATCAGCCAATATTACTTACGAGATTATTATTGGTTCACCTTTAGGAGCAAGTCTACAATGTTACTGCACTCTATCCTGGTATTATCAACTAGCTAATGATTGCTATGAATATAATAATATTGCTAAGTCAAAATTTGTGTGCAAAAAAGGAAATGATATTATATTTAACAATTACCTATTCAAACAGAACTGGGAAAATCTAAACCAAGCATTTAGACAAAAATAAATGCTACCAAACCTTTTGCAGTATTTAGTGTAAAGGGTGCGAAGAGTTAATTTTATGCAACTCCTTTAAACAAAAAAGTGTAAGCTACTCTGGTTAACCCAGGCACTTTTATTGCTAATCAAACAAAGAGAGAGCTCTGGCCTCTCAACCATAACAACAAGTGGAAAATAGTTTGACTAATGAATTTTAATAAATTCAAAATTTGTTAAAAAAATAAACTCGAGTTGGTAACCTCTATTTTGAGCAGAACCTAGCTAGCAACAAGAATAATCAAAAAAGACGTTTTTCCAGCTTTATTAGCTAGCTTGAAACGAGAATGAAACGAGAAAAAGTATCAAAGGCTTAGCTTGTAGCGAATATAATTCAATTTTTCTGAAACGACATTAGGAGTAACCCATTAAACTACAGACCAAATTTCATTTCCTCTGTACCATGTAAAATAATAGAAAAAATGGTGAAAGAGAAAGTTAGTATCTAACAATTTATTCTCCGAGGCTTTATCTGCTAAAGTCTTTTCTTAAAAATCTAGTTAAAACTATAGATTTCTTTACCTACACTGCACGTCGTAAATTTCCTGATGAAATTTGTTTTCTTGATTTTTCTAAGGGATTGACAAAGTTTCCCATAAAAGGTTACTTGAAAATGTTGAATACACGG
>NC_061165.1:16050299-16161143 GCF_022113875.1 Hydra vulgaris
AGACTTTTGGAAAATCTTCAACAACATTGTTAACAAGGGTAGATCTAACATTCCATCTCTCATTCATGGGACTGATCTTATTACCTCTCCCAGGGATAAGGCAGAACTGTTTGCAAAGAACTTTTCTTCTAATTCCACTCTTGAATCTTATGGACATTCTCTTCCTTCCATTCCAGTCAAACAGGTTGACCCATTGTTAGACATTCAAATCACTCCGGCTTCTGTTGCTAAAGTCATATCTCAATTAAACTCGTCTACAGCTTGTGGTCCAAACAACATTCCTGTCACAGTCTTGCAGAATTGTTCTCCAGAACTTTCTTCAATTCTCTCTAAACTATTTAACAAGTGTTTGACTGAGTCTTGTTTTCCTGCTTGTTGGAAAATGGCATCTGTGGTTCCAATATTCAAAAACTCTGCAGAAAATTCTGACCCCTCCAATTATCGTCCGATCAGTCTTCTTTCTGTTATTAGCGAGGTCTTTGAGTCTTTGATCAACAAATTCCTCACATCTCATCTTGAGTCAAATAAACTGCTGTCAGACAATCAATACGGTTTTCGATCCTCTCGCTCTACGGCCAACTTGCTAACTGCTGTAACTGAAAGATTTTATCGTGCATTAGATGGAGGCGGTGAGGCTAGGGCTATTGCTCTCGACATATCTAAAGCTTTCGACAAAGTTTGGCATGCTGGTCTTCTCCATAAGCTTGCTTCATATGGTGTTTCTGGGAAAGTTTTTGAGATTATCAAATCATTTCTTTCTGACCGGTTTATTAAAGTCATCCTTGAAGGCCAACACTCTTCTTTATTTCCAGTAACTTCTGGGGTTCCCCAAGGTTCCATCCTGGGCCCTGTTTTGTTTCTTATCTACATAAACGATCTTCCTGACAACCTTTCATCTAAAGTAGCTCTTTTTGCTGATGACTCAACTTTATACTCCTGTCTTGACAAAAAGTCTTCTCTTTTCGATCGCCTAGAACAAGCAGCTGATCTTGAATCTGATCTCACTTCAGTAATAGATTGGGGTTCACAGTGGCTTGTGAATTTCAACTCTAAAAAAACCCAATTGCTTACTGCAAACAACTACCGTAGTATGGTCAACATTCCTATATTAATGAATGGCAATCCTCTTACTGAGTCGTCCTCTTTACGTCTTCTTGATTATCGCTTACTACTGACCTTTCATGGAAAACCATATATACAATCGATTGCTAAATTAGCTTCTGCTAAGGTTGCTTCTCTTTATCGTGCTCGCCATTTCCTTACTTCTGATTCCATTCTCTACCTCTACAAATCTCTTATTCGTCCCTGTATGGAATACTGTTGTCATATTTGGGCTGGTTCTTCTAACGATTCACTTTCTCTTCTTGACAAGGTCCAAAAACGCATTGTAAATGTTGTTGGACCTGGACTATCTGCTAAGCTTGAACCTCTTTCCCATCGTCGTAAAGTTGCATCTCTTTCTCTTATCTACAGATAAGAGAAAGAGATGCAACAGATATCTACAAATACTATCATGGTCACTGCTCAAAGGAGTTATCATCTCTAGTTCCATCAACTAAAATTCATTCTCGTTTTACTCGTCATTCAGCTAAGTCTCATTCGTTTACTGTATCTGTCCCAGCATGCTCTAAAAACTTTTATTCATCTAGTTTTTTTCCCCGCACTTCAATCCTTTGGAACTCTCTCCCATCTTCATATTTTCCTGACTCCTACAACCTTCAACTTTTCAAGTCTTCTGTCAACCGTTTCCTTGCTCTATAACTCTGTTCTTTTTTTTCCTAGTAACTTCCAACTTAATAGTGGTTGCTTGCAGCCTTGTTGGGAGTGAATGCAAATAAAAAAAAATATATATATATATATATATATATATATAATATATATATATATATATATATATATATATATATATATATATATATATATATATATATATATATATATATATTATGTATATATTACATATCTATTAAATATGTATATTTTATACATATATTATATATATGTATACAAATATATATATACATATATATATATATATATAATATATATATATATATATATATATATATATATAAATATATATATATATATATATATATATATATATATAATATATATATATATACATATATAAATATATATAATATATATAATATTATATATATATATATATATATATATATATATATATATATATATATATATATATATAATATATATATATATATATATATATATTATGTATATATTACATATCTATTAAATATGTATGTTTATACATATATATTATATATGTATATAAATATATACACACACATATATATATAAATCTAAAAAAATATATGTATATATATATATATATACATATATATGTATATATATATAACATATATATGTATATTGTATATGTATATATTACATATATATTATATATGTATATATATACATATATATATAAATATATACACACATATACATATATGTGTGTGTTTGTGTATATGTATGTATATATATAATATATATATATATATATATATATATTATATATATATATATACATATATATATATATGTATATATTACATATATATTATATATGTATATATATACATATATATATAAATATATACACACATATACATATATGTGTGTGTTTGTGTATATGTATGTATATATATATATATATATATATATATATATATATATATATATATATATATATATATATATATATATATATATATATATATGTATATATATATATATATATATACATATATATATATATATATATATATATATATATATATATATATATATATATATATATATATATATATATATATATATATATATATATATATATGTATATTAGGGTGGTGCTTAAAACAACTTTTATGAGAAAAAACCTAGCTGGTACCCCCCTAACTGTGTTTTCACCTCTTACAATACAAAAAACACTAGGTATAAAATTTTTTTGAACAAAAAATATTTTTAGGGGTAGCTCAAGGCCCTCAAAAATTTGACGGGTCCCTAATATTTTGAAAAAAAAACTTTTTCTAAAGTATGTCAACCTGGTACTCAAAATAAGCAAAATTTAAAAATATAAAAAATTTAAAAATGAAAATAATTTTTTATAAAAATAATTTTTTCAGGTATAAATGCATAAAAACTATTGTTTTTAAGCTGAAAATGAAAAAAGTCAATATTTTAAGGTTTTTTGAGAATAATTTTTTTAGGCATGTTTTTTATGTAAAATGATTATTATTTTTGAAGTTTTTTTATAATATCGCTTCTTTTGAGTACCAGGTTGACATACTTTAGAAAAAGTTTTTTTTTCAAAATATTAGGGACCCGTCAAATTTTTGAGGGCCTTGAGCTACCCCTAAAAATATTTTTTGTTCAAAAAAATTTTAAACCTAGTGTTTTTGTATTAGATAAAACACATTTAGGGGGGTACCAGCAGGTTTTTCTCAAAAAAGTTGTTTTAAGCACCACCCTAATGTATATATTACATATATATTATATATGTATATCTAAACATATATATATAAATATATACACACATATACATATATGTGTGTGTTTGTGTATATGTATGTATATATATATATATATATATATATATATATATATATATATATATATATATATATATATATATATATTATATATAATATATATATATATATATATATATATATATATATATATATATATATATATATATATATATATATATATATATATATATATATATATATATATATACATGTATAAATCTAAAATAAAAAAGCTTTTACTTAGGATATTTTTTTAAAAACTTGGAATATTGAAAATTTTTATGGAATATTGAAAAGTATCATTCAAGTATATTTGTAATTATATTTTTTGTTTTATAAAAAATATTAAATAGTTTATATGTTACAACAAAATAATTACACTGTCATTGTTTTTGTTACAATTTTGGTTCACAATTAATTTGATAGAATTTTTTTATATCTTATTGCACCGAATTCTTTGTTAGTAGTTAGAGTATTCTTCATAATAAGTTAAAATCACCATATAGTTTACGTTATAAAATAGAAAAAACGTTTTTTTATCTACTTATAAATATTTAATAGGCTGAGGGGGTGTGGAAAAACAATAATATCTAAAGTTCTTACGGTCTTATCACAGAGCACTGAGGAACAGTACTTAACCAGGTAGTTCAAACCTCATTCTTTACCAATAAATTAGTAAATAATGAGGCCTGAACTTTCTTGTTAAATTTTATACAAATTATCTTAAATTTGATTCAAATGTAGATTTTTTACGTAATGGTAGAAAGGACTTTAACCCTATTACACTAAACAGTTTAAAGTCATCAATTAAATGTGTTTGGAGAACTAAAATCTTTATTATTACTCATTTTAATTAGGTGTTTTGTATGTCTTTTACAGCGATAATCGGTTTGTTTACTCGAAATTTTTTGTTCTGTATATTCTTGTGAATATATTTTGCATAACAAATGTTGAGTTTCGAAAACCGTGTATTGTAAGGGATTTGGGGCAATGTCTTAAATTGGAATAATGACTATGGAATATATTTCTGTGAAAATAATCTTTCTACAGAACACATAGTGTCCTCTTTATTAAAGTTTTATCAGAATAGGAACAGGTTACTAGAGGCGTTCTGCATGGCTCAGTTCTTCTTCCATCACCATTTACAATCTATATTAATGATCTCCCAGAACACATAGACAGTAAGAACATTTGCAAAATGTATGCAAATGACACAAAAATCATCAGTATAGTTAACACTTCAAAAAGCAAATTTTGTTAGCAAGCTTATATTGATATCATTTTTAATTGGTTTCAAATATGGCTCATGCAGCTTAACATCAAAAAATCTACACTTATCCACATCAATCAGACCAAATCTGTTCTTTACAACTATATAATTTATAAAAATAAATCAAAAGGATTAAAAAAACAATCCAGTTACAATTGTAAACGCTGGAAAAAGACCTGAATAATTAATTTTCTGATAAACCGAAGATCAAGAGTCAAGCATTCAGCGCTGCTAATACAAAAAAAATTTAAGATGTTTTAAAACATATCTTTGTTTGTAAAATATGGAAAAATCTTTACACAACTTATATCCGTCCTTATCTAAAATAAGCTATCACCACTTGATGTCTTCATCTTAATAAAGATATTATTGCAATTAAACAAACTCAACATCGCCTCATAAAAATTCCGCATGAGTTAATACACTTTGACTATAACATAAGATCCTCATAACTATTGTCATCGCAAGCGCTTTCGTTGCGAAATTTATAGTATTTTTGAGCCTTAAAATTTTCTAAAGTTAACTTTTTTTGTCTCGCTTATCTTTTTAATATTACTTTTTATTTTGAACATTATTTGAAAAGTAAAATATTGACATTTTCGTGGTAAAATTGATATACCGAGCACAAATAACATAGAAACGAAAATTTGAACTAGTTTTAGTGTAAAGAGGATTTCTGAGATTACATTTATAAAAAAATTTTACCCCAATATAAAAGTTGATTTTTAGTGTTTTTACTCACCCTTGGCCCACAACGCATTTTGCAATACGACTTAAACCTTTAACAGTCAATCGGGTTTATCTGAAAAATAATTTACGGGTTTTTATGCTCATTCTCTAAGTTTATGCCGTTGTTTACAACAACCCTAATCAATATGCAGACGTGTAATTTGGAGGCGAACATTGTATGCTTATATTTTCAGTAAAGCGTTGAAGTTCTTGCTAAAATATTTTTATATAAATTTGTGATGAAAAAAGAGTCGCAAATGCTATATTTTTTTCGACAATGTTGGAATTTTTTTCGATAATGTTGGAATTTTTTTCGACAATGTTGGAATTTTTTTCGACAATGTTGGAAAAGATTCTTGCTATTTGATCAATATTTTCGATTAAAATCTAATTTTTTAAATTAGATTTTAAAACTTAATTTTAAATTCTTAAAGTTAAACTTAAAATTTGGATTATTCTTTGTCACTACCTCCTAATCTTATGCTTAACTTTGTCACTACCTGCTAATCTTATATGGGAACGCAATTTTTGTTGTTTTACAAAGGCTTAAACTGCGCGCAAGACTTAATTCTAAAAAATAACATGTTATTATTACGATTTGATATACTTTTGAATTTTTGTACAATTTTAACTTTCTCTCTGACAAATATTAGGCATAGTGGTAAAAAGAATATTGTGTACTATCTAATTTAGTATCTAAAGTCGGTTCAATACGCTGATGTGAGAAGGACAACTCTCTATGTTATGAAAGTTTTAAAGATTGTTTTTGTTTTTATACCCTAAAACTGTTTCAATTTCGTTTCCCAGCTTTACTTGACAAAAAACAAAAAAACAAAGTTCAAATTAGTTTCAACTATATTTTATATATATATATTTTTTTTTTTTTGTAATATGGTTTTAAAAGAAACTTTGCAAAGTAACCATATTACGTCTATTAGAAATATTACAGACGTGAGACGTCAATAGAATGTCGTAGGGAGTTCTAATGGACGTATAGAAATACTAAATTAGTCTTCGTATTACCGTTCGGGTTACTCAATAAACGATTTTGATTGCTGACAGTAACATTAGTTTCTTAAAATGAGTTATTTTGGCTATGGGTACACTTCCTAAAATATAACTATATCAAATGTGAATGAACTATACAGTTTAAAAAAATGCTGTTTAAGAAACTAAATTTGACCGTTCAAGACATCAGTTTCTTCATCCCCATTGCTAGCTTTTTTTGATGATAAATTATATTGGTTAGATTTGCTTTTATGACGACAAGTTTTTATATGTTTTAGCAACTTGAAAAATGCTTTTTGAAATATTAGAGTAACGATAAAAACTATAAAGAGTTCGACAGCAAGCGCGATAAGTAAAACTGTCGTTGGAACCATCTTTGGAAGAAGGCCATCTAAAAAAAAATGAAAGAAATCTATTTAAAAGATAATAAAAGTTTAAAACTAAAAAAAAAATATGTTTACTGCATTATATAAATTCAGATCCGTTGTAAATATTTTTGTCAAGTGCTAGGATTTTGTCATGTGTTAAGATAACAGTTATGTCAACAAGCAAGCGTTAGTGTTAGTATATGTAAGTTTTTTTTGTTGTAAATGTAAGAATTTAATGAATATTAACAGCACTTTTATAAAACAAATATTACAAAATGTAATTTGATTTTTATTTGTATAATTTTATAAATCCAAAAAATAACCTAATTGTAATTAAGTAAAAATAATACTTGACAAAAATAATGTTTTTGTCACAAAATTAAAATTCTTTTCACGATTACTTTTTTTTTAATTATTATTATTTATTTTTTTTAGTTTAACTTTTTTTTAAAAAACATTTACAGATATATTTAGTAAAGGATTTTAAGAAACCATCATTGCGCGTTAATAAACTCCAAAATAATAAAACCTCCTTGACTTTATAATATTACGTTTTTTGGTAATTAAGATTTATTTAATTTTAGTCGCAATTTTGAAAATTCAAATGAAAATCTTTATTTGTTTCCTAATCTTTTGCCTGAATGATTTTAAAACATACTTATGTATGTGAGAATGTGTGGGTGAGAGAGTGTGTATGCGTGTAGTTGTTTGCGTATGTGGATGATAAGATCCCACTGAATTGATATTACGCAGTTCTTCAAATAATTTTGTCCAGAGTTTTGTCCAGAGTTTGGCAAGACAGAATTTACGATATTTTTTTTTTTGTAGTTTATACATTTTAACTATTTCATTAGATGAAATAAATAAAATGTGTAAACTTGACTTACTAAATAGTAGATTTAGTAAGTCAAGTAGATTTACGTTGCTGGTCCAGACTCTGTTATAAATGTTTAATGTAATTTGGTTAAAAAAACAATAATTGGAACTTTGTCCGTTTTGTACCTGACAGAATTAACAAACTCAGGCTTTTATTAAATAATGTGGATTTATCATCTATTATAATGGTCTTTGGTTCTTTAATTTCAGTTAAGTATTTAGAGATTATGATGCTGTTTATACTTTTTATATTGCCTCCAATTGCTTTTCTTTTCTCTCCAATTGCTTTTTACTTATGATTTATTAGAGTCTTTTACAATTCAATCGTCTGTAAATATAGATATGTATGTATACATATCTATATTAATAAACATGTATTTAAACAGACTATGGCTTAATCTATCTTTTTATATACTTAGTTTATCATTTATAATAAGAGATAATAAAAATTTTGCTGACAAAAGCTGGAAATAAGTACTTTTGCTGGAAAAAAAGTGCTTTATTTTTTTCTCCAACTTTTGGTTCTCCAACTTTAGATTTTTGACAACTTTGAGATTATATTTGACAACTTTGAGATTTTTTTTGACAGCTTTGAGATTATTTTTAACAACTTTCACGGTTGTTTAGATGTAGAAAGTTATTATACGCATGCGCTGTGTCAAATATTATATCTTTAAAGATGGTGGCGGCCTTTAGATACAAAAAATTTTTCTGAGTAGCAACAACATTTTTAAAGTTTTACTAAGTAGTTATTATTTGCATATTTTTGATAGAATGAAATAATAATAAAGATAATTGAATTGTTGATTCAAAAATGATAAAAACAATATAAAGATATTTTAGTATATAAAAAACGGTGATTCTCTGCTACATTTATCTGACTGTTAAAAGCGTGATTTGTTTACATTTTCAAAACTCTTTTTCGAGCGATACAATTTAATAATTTTCACTTTTTTATTTCGAATAGTCTTATCTTGATTTGAAATTGTTTTCAGATCTGAGTATTCAATTTTTTTCTGAACAAAAATAGAGTTCACCCAACACTACTTTTGTCCTAAGTTATAGATGTATGATACATTCATATTAATGTATATAGCTAAAAAAACATATATATATAATTATATGTGAATGATTATAATGCAAAAAAATAGGCTAAAAAGTCCATAAGTTACTTATAAACTATGTAACTTAAAGTATTTATACATAAGTTGTATATAAATTTACTGTAACATATAAACTATATATAATAGTTTTTATAATACATCATAATCATTTAATATATTTTATATACAATTTGTATCCAACAAATTTGTGTGCATATTTTGAAATAGTACTGATGAAACACAAATAAATTAGATATTAAAAAAGCCTCACAATGAGTGAAGTAATACAGCATGAAACTCCAAAATCATGGTTGAGATTCTCTGAAAAAACATGTTACAAATCTATTTTTATTTAAAACCAAGGACTATCTTATTGTCAAATAGCCAATAAGTTAAATATTAAATATTCAGTTGTTGCACATATTTGAAAACCTTATACTGAAACAGATAGCATGGATCTGGACAATCTGGTGGGTAACACAATGAGATAAACATTTATTAATTTGCTTGATGAAACATGACAGTAAGTGGTGAAATGTTATATTCTCAGACAAAATAAATGTTAAGGTAGATATGCAAGTATATGTTATTGCTTCGTGTTCTGCTATGGCAATCACCTCAATAGTAACTTGATTTGAATTGTACATGAAAACCAACCACGCAAGGTAATGGTAGCGTAGACTTGGGCCTGCATGAATTATGTAGGACATATATCCTATTGATTATTTGAAGGTTGACTTAATGCTAATAGAAAAATTGAAATTTTAGATAATTGCCTTCTTCAATCCTTATTTGAGAAAGGTGGTTCTGCAAAATATTTGAAATGCTTTTTTTAATGCTTTTTCTTTTGTAAATTATTGTTTTAATATATTCTTTGAAATATATTCTTAACTTTTGTCCAATTTTTTTTTTTATTAAAATAAAATGTTTCATTATTTTTTATTTTTTGGTATCTAAATCATTATGTGAAGATCATTTTTTGAATTTTCTTAAAGATTTTACTTATAATATTTAAAAAATAAAAATAAAAGCATTTTAGTTTTTGATTTAGTTTATTTTGAATGTAATGTTTTATTAAAAATCGGGACAAAAACCATGTGTGCTCTAATTTAAGGCCAATTGTAATATTGTATTAAATTGTGACACAAACCATGTGTGCTCTAATTTAAGGCCAATTATATATATATATATATATATATATATATATATATATATATATATATATATATATATATATATATATATATATATATATATATATATATATATATATATATATATATATGTATATATATATATATACATACACATATAAATAACTAAAAAGTCTTACCTACCCCAAAAAACTAATTTAAGGTCATGTCCTAGACATATATATATATATATATATATATATATATATATATATATATATATATATATATATATTATATATATATATATATATATATATATATATGTATATATATATATATACATACACATATAAATAACTAAAAAGTCTTACCTACCCCAAAAAACTAATTTAAGGTCATGTCCTAGACATATATATATATATATATATATATATATATATATATATATATATATATATATATATATATATATATATATATGCGGCAGTGGTGTAGTGGTAAGAGCGCTCGCTTTGTAAGCGAGAGGTTCGGAGTTCGACTCCCACCACGTCCCTGGAAGTACCGCGCTCAACTTAGTTTCTCCGCGCAGCGGCCTTGCTTGTCAAGGTTCGTGTTTCGGAGTTAAAGATTTGAGAGAGGGTTGTACCACGAAATACAACAAAAAAATAAAAAACACAAAAAAATGAGTAGCCTCCTCGACTGTAGTGGCCCCCTCGGGCCTTGGGGAGGTGAATAATGTAAAAAAAAAAAAAAAAAAAAAAATATATATATATATATATATATATATATATATATATATATATATATATATATATATATATATATATATATATATATATATATATATATATATATATATATATATATATATATATATATATATATATATATATATATATATATATATATATATATATATTAGGCCCCTGCTAAGCTTAAATATTTTGAATCAAATCAAAAAAGTGATTCAAGACTTGACTCAAAAAATCTCTATTTATTTGAATAAAATCAACCTGCTTTTATTATAAACTGCTTTTATTAATAGTTTATAATGATATTATGACAATGATGACAATGCCTTGATAAAATGCTTAGTTTCTCTATCTTATACTAAATATATCTTCACTTTTTCATTTTAATTTAATTGTATTATAGTGCCTAAAAGTTATGACCATATAAAATTAACAGCCCCCTCTATTTGATCAAACTTCACTCATTTAAATACTAAAAAAATATTATAAGGTATTTTATTAATTATTATAGTTATAAATAGTTAGAAAAGGAAAAAAACTTAAAAAATTTGAGACTCAGTTCACGAATTGAATATATTAAAATATGAATTGAATATAATAAAAACAAGATGTAAATATATTAAAAATTATATGTTAGGCCAATTTGCATGGGCCTAACATACATATGTATTGAAATATATATATATATATATATATATATATATATATATATATATATATATATATATATATATATATATATATATATATATACATATATATATATATATATATGTATATATATATATATATATATATATATATATATATATATATATATATATATATATATATATATATATATATATATATATATAATATTTATATATATATAACTTAGTAAAAACACTTATTTAATATTTGTGCTCTTCTTATTAGATAATTATAACCAATAATTAAATAATTAGATAAGTGTTTTTATTAAATTATTATTGCTCTATTCTTTAAGAACATTGAGCACTCTATTTGTAGAATACACTAATATAATTTATATATATATATATATATATATATATATATATATATATATATATATATATATATATATATATATACATGAAAGAAAATTAATCAATGAACAAAACAAACAAAACATTCTTTACTTATGACTGGGAGTGTTTGAACTATTTTTTTATAGAATATGGAAATTTGTTTTATTTTTTATTTGTTTATGGCTCTCCATTGACTACTCTTTAACCGCAATAACTACAAATACCTGTTTTACATACATACATATATTACATACATACATATATTACATACATACATACATACATATAATATGTATGTATTAATAAACACACTCTGCCTGCATGTCAAAGACAAAATTAGATATGTGTTTTTGCTAATTTATCATTACTCTGTTACAGCACTGTATTTTTAAAATACATTAACATATATATATATATATATATATATATATATATATATATATATATATATATATATATATATATATATATATATATTATATATATATATATATATATATATATATATATATATATATATATATATATATATATATATATATATATATATATATATATATATATATATATATATATGTAACTAATATCAATGTAATTATGTATTGTGACTATAGAGTAGCCTAGCAACAGCTTACAAAAAGTTAATTTTAATAAAATATCTCTTAATCTTGAAAAAAATTGAATAATAATATTAGTAAACATTCTAAGAAAGATCAATAGTTCATCTATCTGAAAAAGTAAAATTTAAAAAATTTCTACGCTCAAAATATTTTTAAAAAGGATTTGAAAACAATAAATAAAACACACTAAAGAAGCTGTTGCTGTAATTACATTTTATTCATTTTTAGAGGTTTTTTATTTAATTTAAAACATCGTATCGTGTACTAGAAGTTACTTTTATTATAATTTCCTTTCAATAAACGGCTAAATGCATATTTAATAGCTAAAAATTAGAAAAGTAGCTCGTTGTCAATGAGAATTTTTTTTATATTTGTTATCCGTAGCCTTTTTTTAAACTCTTGAAATATGCTAACTTTACTGCGCTTGCGTATAGTAACTTTCCTCTTATTTAGTAAGTCTGAACGACCGTGTTTAAGATTATTTTTGACAATTTTGAGATTGAAAACCTGCAACTATAGAATAACTATTTTTAATAAAGTTTTTTTTTGTTAATTTGAAACTATTTTCCTCTTTGCTAGTTTCTCAGAGGTAAGCAACTTGTGTTGTAAGAAAATCTGAAAGATTCTTACACTTTAGACCTTAGCATAAAAGTTTAATTTATTCTTGTCACCTATCATTGAAAGCTACTACTGCAACTCCACAACCACTAGCAGGCAAAATGAAGAAACGCATAAAATTGAAACTTAAGGAAACTTAAGATTTACTTCAAAGATTAATTAACTTCTGTTTGTCATTTGTCATTTTTTGTTTCATTTGTCATTTTTAAAATAATCTTTGGAGAATTATTTTTTTTTTTTTACTTTACTTTAACTCAAGTTAATTTAAATTAATATGATTTTTATAAATTTTTATTTTTTAGAATTAGTTTTTATTTATATCATTAGTAAATTTTACATTATGATTTTTTGAACCTTATTCCTGATAGTGTTACATCTGTTACTGACAATTTATGCGGAATAAAATAATATAAAAATGCTTTGCTTATTTTTTTGAGAATGAAATTCCCCTCATATTAAAAAATTCTCCTGAACAAAATATCAGAACAAAGAGTAGCGCTGTCTATACACTATTGAAACATATATATTATTATATATATTATTAAACATATTAACCATTTGAAATACAATATATATGTCTTCATTTTATAAAGATTTTATTACGATTTCATAAAACTTTGTTAGCTTCTATAAAGGTTGTTATAAAACTTTTCTGCGTAACTTTTTTTCTTTCTGAGTTTTAACTATTTATTCTTTTAATAATAAAGAAGTATTTATAAAAATGAAATAATAAAGAAATTATAAAAATAAAGAATCAGGTTACCGTCAATTTTTTAATTCAAGTTTGTTAAATTATTTTTAAAGCATTGAGCTATAAATTGTTAAAATGACAAAATTTTTAAATACAGCCCCAATATTTCGAACCTCCAAAGGACCAAGAAATTAGTTCGCGTTAGTGAATGTTCGAGTTATTGAGAGCATAATCCTTAAATAAAGGTTCAACGGGGTTTCAAAATTAGTTCGAATTACTGGAAGTACGAATTATCGAGGGTTCGAGGGAGTTTACTGCATAATCTAAATCAATGGTCAAACACAAAAAAACAGCAGTTATATATAAAGGGCAATATCAAATATAATATTAATAAAAATGCAAATGATTTTCATTATTCAATTAAGCATAAACTGATTTTGAGTGTGTATCAAGCTATAGATATTTAATCAGATTTACATCACATTTGTTCCGCTACCGTAAATTTAGAAGGTATAACCGTAAAGATTTAGTCTAGAATTGAAAAAATTAAAAAATTAAAACAATTACTTTTATTTCCAATGTTTCTGCTTTTGATATCTCCATGATTCAAAGGATGCTCGCACATAGGTATATCCGGCTCGCAGTCACATGTTTTGTTGTTCCACCTATAAGTAGATGGAAAACCCTGCTCATATTTGTAACTTATAAGTTAAATCTAAAATAATTCAAATTATTTCTGTTTATTAAAGACCGGTTTACTAAGGGCTGTTTTTTTGCCGAGACAATGACCCCTTATGGCAGAGGGGTCGCTTAAAAAAAAAAAGCCCTGTTGCTGGTCTTAATTTTATAAAGTTACTGATTTTAAAAAATTACTAATTTTACAAATAAAAAAACTTCCAAAATTTCAAGAATCTTGCACTTATTTTTTTAGAAATAATTTATTGCTGGAAACTTGCATTAAATGCATACAATCACAACATGTTTGAAACGCACTATGGTATTTGTTCTATTAGCCACTGTTATTTTACAACATGGCTAACTTACCGTTAGCCATCGGTCAATACGAGAACTGACCGTTAGCTATTTGTCAATACTAGAAGCATGATGCACAGTAAGGTTGAATTTTTATCAACTTTTAAATTTACCGGTAAATTGATAAAATAAAAAAATAAATATCGGTAAAATCGGTACAAAATAAAAAAATCATAGAAACTCGTATAAAAATTTTTTTTGTTTCAGAATAAAGTCTTTATAAGATTCATATCTAATATCTTTATTAATAATTTTTATATTGATAAAAAATATGAGCTTTGAGGAAACAAGTTTATTATGTAAATTGTCATTCATTAGAGATCGAATTTTATCACAAATAATCCTGCTGCAGTTGGTGGAATAGTCTCCAGTACGTTTAACAAAAGTTCAAAATTAGCAATTTTCTTTCCAGTAACTTCATAAACCAACATTTCTTATGAAATGGCTTTGAATTCGTCGTTTGAATTGTGGCACTGCTTTTTGGCTGAATGCTGAATTGCTTCCGCGAGTTCATATTTAAATGAAAGCAGATTTTCATCAAGATTTTCTGAGCACACACTTCTAGTTCAATTTAAAGTTATCTGTGTTTGATGGGAATATTCTAGACAACAAATCTTTGGCAGTCTTTTGAAGTACAGATTTCAAAGGCTTCATATAAATTTACCGACATAATAACAAATTACTTAATACCCTTATGCTTACCCTTTATATTTCATCATCAATGAAAATCAAATGTGGTGAAACGTCTTTCAATACTTTTTTGAGTGAATCTTTAACTTTGAGAAACTGTTGAAATATCGACAGTAGACTGTTCCATTTTGTTCTGCAGTCAATGAATTTTCTTTTCCGTGCTGTTTCTAGATTTCTTCTTGGAGGACGTCAGTTTTGACTGGAGATTTTCAAAACAGCTTGACAATTTTTTGGACTTTTATGATGACAGATTGCAAGTGCACTTTCACTTTTGGAATGGGAATGGTTTTATCCATGGCAGCATAAAAAAAAATGACTTCAGTGACAGATTCGGACTTGTCATTACTGAATTCATCTTTGTTGCTTGTTACTAGCAATGTGTTGTTATCGATCTTTCGGAAAGGTTTTTTTGTACAGCACTTCTTGAACTGCCAATTTAATTTCACGGGTGTAACACGTTTGATACTCAGTTGAAACCAGTTTTCCAAACTTAACCATCATGGAGCTTCCATCCGTAACTGAGCAGAAAATACTGTTGTTAATGTTTAACCCGAAATCGACCACTTTTTTTGTTACAACTGGTACAGATATATCGTTTCACGAATAAGAGATTATTACAATAATAATAAATAAATAGTTTTTTTCTTTATTAGAATATATCCCATAAAGATATATTTCATATATCTTTAATAGAAGGAGTTTTTTTTATAAAAAAAAATAAATTAAAATCTTAATTCTAGTTTGTTTTCCTAGTTTTTTGCCACAAAGTGACATCACATACAAATTGAGGCTTCGACGATTTCCGAAAAAGCCTCGTCTATCATTTTTAAAGGTCTAAAAAGCAGATGACGTAATTTTAACCATCAGAAATTATCAAGAGAAGGGCAAACCTAAAATTAAAGTTTCAAGTTTTCTAATTGGATGAGACCGTATATTGCGTGTTTTTTCAATCTTGTCAGTTTTTTTAAATTTAACAACATACATACAAAAAATCAAAACAAACCAGCTTGCGCAAACAAAACTTGTAATTAACAAAAAAGTTTACTTATATTACATACAATCCAGAATAAAACGTTATATAAGTTATTTATAGTAAATTTATTACATTTTAGAAACAATATATATATATATATATATATATATATATATTTATATATATATATATATATATATATATATATATATATATATATATATATATATATATATATATATATATATATATATATATATATATATATAAACAAATAACATATTTGTTTATATGTATTCTTTATATAGGGATGGTTAAGCGCAACAAAGTTAAAAAAAATAAGTTTTATATTAAAAAACGATTTATATAATTTTCCTTTGCAAACACCAACACACTATATTAAAATTTTTAAGTGCTGAACTGCAATTATTTTTAATTTTTTTGGTTTAGTGGATTTTGTTAAGAGCTTTTATATTTGCGTCTAATTATCTCATTTTAACATATTCGTTGTATTATTCTTACTGCAGCCGTTTTTCAAAACCCCTTTAGGTAAAAAAAATCAATTTTGACTTTTTTACAAAACAAGTTAGTTTAGATGTCTACAAACTTTATTGAAGCAAAAAAATTAATGTAGCAAAAAAAAACTTTCAATTGTCAAAAGAAAATTTAGAATTTTTTTCTAGCTACGAGCTTTTTTTTTTTTTTTTTGCCTCCACAGCAGCATCATCTGGAGTAGCAGGACTGTCTTATTAAGTTTATCTTTATTAAGTTTCAGACACCTTTTTTTTCAGACCATCCGCAGCTCATTAGGACTAATTACCTGAGCACGTTAACAATATAAGTATTTCAATCATGACACATACGCAACAATTTTTTTCTCCAGATGTTTTGATATTTTAGGAAATTTTTCTCGAATCTTTCTCGCCACTACCTCGGTTGCAATGACTGCCAAGGGTTCCGTGTCAAACACGCTCGAATGAGACTACAAACACTATTAAGTTTGGCAATAATATATAGAAAGTTTACTATCTTTGTTTTTTAGGTTTTTGTTATAGAGACAAACAAATAAACAATTTGGAGGAGTTCTGATTAATTTAAAGGAAATCAGTATACATAGCATTAGGCTGGGTGAATAAAAAAAAGCAAGTGCTTTTACTCAGTTATTAGTCAGTAATTAGTAAATAAAAATTTCAGCAATTTTGCTTAGCTTTACGTGAATAAAAATTTGTGTGAAACTGCTGAAGTTTTTATTCACGTAAAACTGACCAATTACTGAGTAAAAATAATTGCTTTTTTTAATTTACCCGGCCTATGAGGAATGATATGTGGCGATAAAGACATCATAATAAAATTTTAAACAATAAGAAAATTAATATTCTATTAGATGCGGCTAAAAACCATAACTTCTTTTAACAGCAAAACATTATTCGCAAAGGTAGCAAAGAAAAAAAAAAAAAGAGGATTTCAAATGAGTTGTTTAATTTATAGTATAGTATAGTAAAAATCATTTACCTAAAGTTACCGACATAAATTTACCGGTAATTCGGTAAAACAATTTTACCTATTTACCGTTAAATTTTTGGTAAAAGCTCAATCCTATTGCACAGAAGCAGTAAACAAGAAAATTAACAATAATTTTCTATACCAAATGTTTGTTATTGTTTTGATTTATTGTATCAGATATTAATTTAAAACGTAAGTTTAAATATTTTGTGATTAAAACGTTTAAAGTATTTAAATATTTAAATATTTTATTTAAAATTAAGTCGTTTAATAAAATAAGATAAACCCCTAACATCGACATAATTAATGAAATTAGAGATAAACCAATTTAAAAACAAAGTTGAAAAAAACTGAATTCGAAACTGTATAGAAATTTTACCTTATTTGATGACAAACTTTGAAACAAAGAAATTTCTGGTTCATAAAGTTTAAATTGAAGCAATTAAAAGTTTACGTTTTGTCAGTATGCACAGTGGGTCAGAAGCCGGCAAAACCATACAAAAAAGTTTTTAAATTTTGAAATTTTGATAAAAAGCCAATTTTGCTTAATATATAAATAAGCCAGAAATTATATTTTATTAAAAAATAATTTTTCAATAAAACGCCATATTTGTTGTTTATTTCCTTAAATACTTTTTATCAATAACAACAAAAGAGTGTGAAAATTTTATTTTTTTACATCTTTTGAAAACTTTGATTTCTTATTTTAAAGAAGTTTAAGTTTATTTTTTAACTTATAAATGACTTATATAGTATTATGTTAATATTTAAATCACATAAAAAAAAAATATTTTTTGCATTTTGTATAAATATTTTCAACAATGCAAACATCAATAATTTTGAGTTATAAGTTTTTATTTTTTTCTAAAATATCATTTAAAGCCATCGGATCAACCTGTATCAACGGCTTAAAATGATATATAATTGAATACCAATATGACATTGATCTTGTGGTATAAAAATTGGCTACCTATAGCTGCCTAAACGAATACACTTTTAAATTCAATTAACTACGTCCACGTTTCTTGTTAATGCGTTTTTGATCGATAACAAAAAATTTAAGAAGATTTAAAATTTAAAAACTGCAGTTTGACTTTATAATAATTTTTATTTAAGACATAAGTTTAAAATTAAATATTTTTGTATTTTTTAATTGCTTTCCAGTAAATTCCTCGTATTTGCTCAATGAACATTTAGATCGCATTGAAACCATTATTCCTAATTTTTTATGCTACCGTTTTAAAGTAATAAAAACTCAGAGACTGTGATAAAATATGAATTATATACTTCTACGTAGTACAAGTTTGGAACATAATATTTATTATTTATTTTATAATTTCCGAAAATAATAAAATTATATGTAATCGATAAAAAACACGATAACAACTAATGAGAAATAAAGGAAAGGAACTGAGTTTCATAGTTACTGCTCGTAAAAAAATTACTTTATTAAAAACATTTTAAATTACTTTCTTTCAAATTAAAAGTATTTTATTGAACAGACAATCTCTTAAAAGTGGATAGGAGATGTCTTATGAATTATATAATGGAAAATAATTTACTACAAAATGATTATTTACATGCAAAGATTTTGAGTTTTGTTTCCCAAAGCAATTTTGAAGAATCTAATGATAACTTGTCAATTATTTCGAAAAAATCGAATAGAACAAGTGCAGTATTTGAAAAAAGATATAAAGTTTGGTTAAACCAAACTATATTTGACTGTAAAAAAAAAAAAAATCGAAACAAAAACCTGTGGTATGTTTACTTTAACTATGTGTAAATTTATTATAATGTGTATAATTTATTTGTATTATTATTACGACGATTTAATAATTGATAAAATAATATCATACTTTAAGGTGGACGCCCTTCGATTTTGTTTGAAGATGCGTCTGTGAGAACTAAAGATCGCATAATTAAAGAGCTTTTGAGTAAATATAATTTAAACGAAATTATTTGAAAAGGGATAAAAGGTTTATAGAAGCAAAAGTGGTTAAAAAAATATACAACAAAGAATTATCGCCAGAATCACTTACTTCAGAACAATCATTAGCGCTAGTCTTAGATGCTAATTTATTCAAAGAAACTTATCAGCATTTAAGAAACAATGCTCTTCCATTCAGCTCTCTATACCCATCCTATCATATTGTAAAAGAGGCTAAAAATTAATGCTACCCTGAAAACATTTAGGTCAGTGACTACTCTGCAGAGGTTCCATTACAAGCTCTTCTTTTTCCTACTGCATCAAGAATATGTTCAGCTTATAGTGTTGTGCTAAATTCACCTGTGCTTAAAGATTGTACTAAACTATTTATAATATACAAAAATGGTTTTGATGGTGCAACAGGACAATCTGTTTATAAACAACTGTCAGATGTTTCTAGTGAACTTTATACAGATAAATCACTTTTCATAACTTGCTTGGTTCCTCTAGAACTATATTGTTTCAAAGATGACAAAAAACAGGTTAATTGGAGAAATCCGAAACCATCGTCAACTAATTACTGCAGACTTCTGAGATTGAAATATAGAAAAGAATCAAATGAAGTAATTCTTGCAGAATATGAGTCAATTATGGCTTCTATTAAAGAGATAACATTATCTGTTGTACCTGTTTTATTGGAGGACGGTACAATAAAGGAAGTTGAAGAAAAAAAACAATATAGACTTTTTTCACCGCCTTTTATCTGCATCTAATCCTTTAATTTGCACATTAAGAAAGAAGATACATAACAAAAAAAAAAAGTCTATCATCTGGTGTACTTGAACTATTGCAAGAGCCAACGATAGAATACTCTGCGTAAAACATAAATTTAAATAATATCCTTGTTGTTAATTTTTTATAAATGGAAAGTAAATGAGTTTTTTAATAATTTGCGTAATTATGTAATAAAGTTTTTTAAAAACAAATGTTATTTTTTCCACAAATTATGTTTTTCAATATAATAAACTGTTTCTAATTTAAAAAAATTAAAAAAAAAATTGGTTTTAGAGGTTTTGGCTAGAAAATGTCACTTTTGACCCACTGTGGTATGGTAGAAAAGTGTATTTTAAAGAATTTGATATCAAATCAAAAAAAAAAATCCTTAAATTGGGTGAAAACAAAACTGTATTTGCATTTTGTATTTTAAAACACTAATTGGTTTTTTGAAAATTATTAACGCAATTTTATACGCAAAAGTTTACTTTTGCGTATAAAATTGCGTTAAAAAAAATATCCTCACTTTCGGTTTCTCATAATGGATGGTGCCCTCTAAGTTCAACTTCTTTAGAAGTAGTTTTTGGCGACTTGTGTTTATTTTTCGTTACTGTAGTTAGAGTTATTGTTAGATTTTAAAATTTTATAAAATTGGAGGTAAAAATAATAAGTCATAATGATCCGCTCACGTGACCAGATGTAAAATTAATGAACTTTTTATTTTATTATAAAAAATAATAAAAGTAAAATAATAAAATGAATGTCCAATTATCAAAAAATGAAATTTATTATAGGTGCTCGTAAAATTTGAAGCAATTGCTTGGCGTTTTATGAGTTAAAACTTTTGTTATTTAAACCTTTTTCTTTAATTGCAATTGCTCGGAATAAAATCGAATAAAAAAAGTCAATGAATCGAATAAAAAAGAATAAAAAAATCGAAAAATAGAACAAAAAAATCGAATAAAATTGAATAAAAAAGCTCTGAATAAAATCAAATAAAAAAGAGCAATTGATCCGAATAAAATCTTTTGCGCAAAATAAAAGCAATTGCTCAAAATTTTTATTCACATTAATGACCAATTACTCCAAAAAACTCGTAGTTAAAGTAATTGCTCATCTTTATTCACCTGGGTTATTTTTTGATATATTAACATTTAATAACGTGTGCAGTTTATAATTAACAATATTTATGTTAAAATCTTTGTCGAATAAACAGAATCTTTTTAAACAGAATTGAAATACTTATTTAATTCTTCTTCAATAGACATTTGATTGATGACAATTTTGCCTTTACAGCTCTCGGTTGCTCTTCTTTGGGTTTTTACAGATTTTTTTTCTCATTTATATATGTATGAAGTAACTTTGGATTTAATTTATAATTATTACCAATATTCCTCTCAAATGAATTAATGTTTTTATTTATTTCTTTTTTTGATTTCATTCTTTAACCGATCATATTGCGTTCAAATTGATTTGTGTTCCCACTTATTTTAATTTTTATTTTGTTTTAATTCAGGAGTAATCCATTTGTTTTTGTCCCTTTTTTTATTATTGACTATTGGGATTAACTGTTAAGTTGTATAGTTTCAATTATAAAAAAATAAATCATGCATTTTGTTTATTGATTTGTTTTTAAATTTACCTTTTTAATCAACATTATCAAAATAACTCATAATTTACTTTTTTATACAATTTGAATGATTTCATTTGTTCATTAGTAAACTTATGTTCATTTATTAGATAATAACGCATTAATAAATGACGACCCTATTCGACATTTATTTTATCGTTTATTTCAAACTTAAAGCATACATGTGATTTAAGTTTATTTTGGCGTTTAATTGCTTTTTTTAAATTTTTACGGCCTAGTCATTACTAATTCCAAAGTAGTATTTTACTGAGTCAATGTTACTGAGTTGTTTACTGAGTTAATGTACTGAGTTGAGTCAATGTTACTGAGTCAATTTTACTGAGTCAATGTTATCATTATTTAGTTTTTACACTTTTTTCTCAAATACACTCTACTATATACACTAAATACACACAAGTATACTATACTCTTTTCTCAATAGCTTTGATTTGTACCGTTTAGATTCAGTCGAATCGGTTTTATCTTTTGTCGTTTTTATCGTTTCGTAGAATTTATCTTTTATCGTTTTTATCGTAGGTTTTATCTTCCTTTTTTCTCAGGCATTTTTTTAAACAGAATTCGTTCCAATTTATAAGTTAAAATAGCAATATAAGGAGCTTTACATCATTTTTTGACTTTAAATTGAAAGTGTTTTTGATTTTGACTCAATTGCCTGTTAATCAAATCATGGTCAAATCTGGAAGGATGGCTTCGTGGAATCCATAAGTCAATGCCGTTTGCGATTCCAAGAATATGGGGAGAACTAATGAACCATTGTTTAAACTATTATATCTGCATAGTTTATATTTCAAAACATAAAAGCTGAAGATTAGGCTGACTCAATTTTATCCAAGTATACTAACTTCAATTAAACCAGTTCTGTACAATGATCTTCAATTTAACCAGTTCCTCATAATTAAACCAGCTCCGCACCACTAGTGAACACCACTCCAGCTAAATTCAAAGAAGTAGCTTTATGTCATTCTGAAGAAGATATGCCAGATGAAGTCACTGATGACTGTGATTTAAGGAAACCGAATAATTTTTCTAATTTCCCTAATGAAAAAGAATTCGATGTTTAGAGATGTAAGTCTCACTAAATCAAATTCCAAACTTCTGAAAATTTTTTAGATTGAAACCGCAAAATATCAAACGAGACAATTTGCATGCTTTTATATAATATCAGAAAAACATTTGCATGCTTTTATATAATATCAGAATCACTGTGCAATTGTCATGACGTTCGTTGGCTTTTTAATAAAACTGGCATTGTTTACAATCCTGAAAAGTAAAGGTTATCCTTTTACAGCTCAAAAAGAAGTCTGAAAGGAGATTTGTTTCGTAAGAGAAATTGATTTTCTTCAATCCAAGTAGCTCATTCCGTTAATCTAAAGAAAGACTACAAAAAGGTGAAAATATTGCTTGAAAAAATCAACTACAACAGTTATAAGATAGATGTTTGTGGAAACGTTAAATACTAACATTTTTTCTTTGTCTACAAAGAGAATAAACGAGGTACTCGTGTTTTCTTTATTTTGAAGATATCAAGGCTGTGGATAAGCACTTTCTAGGATGGGAGTGGCCAGTAATAGAACATTTACAACCTATTTCACACAATGTTATAAATTAACTCCTTATTGAAAAGATCTTACTTCCACCCCTTCACATTGTCTTGTCAAACATTATGTCAAAGCATTAAATCCAGCTAGTGCTAATATATTTGGCTCATGTTACCAAAAGTGTTAGATGCAAAAATGTTAACTGTTTTTTTTTGTTTGGTCTACAGAATAAAGTTACGTTGCCACGTAAGGAGCTAGGGTAAGAAATGGCTGCAGTTGAAAAAGAAGCGTAAACTGCGTTAAATAATAATTTTTTCTAGGCAACAATAAGAGTGATAAGTAGAAAAAGCTTGTGGAAAACTTAGTTGTATGGTACGCAGATATGAAATGCAGAATGTTAATAAAACTGCATTACCTTCATTTACATTTGAAATTTTTCAGACCAAATTTGGGTAATGTAAGTGAAGAGTACGGAAAACGTTTTCATCAGGGTATTCTTAAGATGAAAAAAGATACCAGGGCAGATGGCATGCAGTTATGATGGGTGAATACAATCTGGTGTTTGGTACGCAATGACAATAAACTTCATAAAAGAAAACCATGTTCTACTGTTCACTTCTAATGTTTAATAAGATTGTCAGAGAATATTACGTTACAAAATAAAATAACATTATGTTTTATATGTGTGTAACGTGATGTGGTATTGTTATTTGTAACATAAAGCAACATTTTTTAACTAGTAAACTCGTTAAAGGTATCAAACGAATGAAATATGCAAATGTATGTGTAATTAAAACAATACTTTATTTAAACAACGAAAAGCAATCAACGATAACAATTAAAAAAAAATCAATAATAACAATTAAAGAAATCAATCAAATAAAAAAAACTTTTTTATTCTTGTGATAATATTGAGTCGTTTAGAGGTGCTACAGGTTGAGCTTGGGACACAATTAAGGAAGTAATTGGCACGAAACAAAATGACGGAAATAGTCTTCCTATAAAGTTAAACATTAAAAATAAAACTATTTCAAATAAATCTTTAATTGCTGAAACACTTAATCAATATTTTGTCAGTGTTGGTTCCACTTAAGCGTCGAAAATAGAAACTACTGAAGTAAACTTTGAGTCATATCTTACTCCTAATAAGACCTCTAAGATGTATAATTATGAAATTACTGAAAAGAAACTCTTAGATTCAGTATATTTTTTAAAACTAAACAAAAATGTAGGGTTTGATAATATTAGTAGTAATGTAATTAAAAAATCAATAAAGTACTTAACAATCCCTCTTTTACATATTTTTAATCTCTCTTTAAAACTAGGCATTTATCCGGAGAAACTAAAAATTGCGTGGGTCATTCCTATTTTCAAGTCAGGAGACATATTTAATCCTGAAAATTACAGACCAATTTCAATTCTTCCTTGCTTCTCCAAAATCTTAGAACGAATTATGTATAACCGAATTTTGACTTTTCTAAATATATATAATATTCTATATAACAAACAATTTGGATTTCAACCAGGGTATTCAACTGACCATGCCATTATTAATATTGTTCACAATATATATAAAGCATTTGATGAAAGTAAGTTTACCCTAGGAGTTTTTATAGATCTTAGCAAAGCCTTTGATACAGTAGACCATAGCATTCTTATAAAAAATCTCGAAAGTTATGGTATTAAAAGTACATATTTAGAATGGCTCAAAAGTTATCTAAACAATAGAAAACAATACATAGCACACGAAGAAATAAAAACTGAATACTTGACTATTACTTGCGGTGTTCCCCAAGGCTCAATTCTGGGTCCACTTTTATTTCTTATTTATTTAAACAATTTCCATAAGTTTTCAAACATTTTAAACTCAGTTATATTTGCAGATGATACAAATTTTTTTTATTCTAATGGAGATACCAACCAAATATTCCATTAAAACATTGGCAACTCTAAAATAGTTAGAGAGTCATCATTGAAGTTTTTAGGAGTGATATTTGACGAAAACATGACATGGAGAGAACACATAAGAACAATTAAAAATAAAACTTCGAAAAATATTGGCATACTATACAAAGCTAAGCAAATCTTAAACCAAAACTGCTTAAAAATCTTATATTTCTCCCTCATACATTGTTATATAAACTATGCAAATATTGCATGGTGCAGCTCTAATGTTAGTGAAGTTAAAAAATTGCTTAATAGACAAAAACACGCTGTCAGGATTATTTCAAATGCAGGTCGATTCGCACATTCTAAAGAACTATTAAAAAATCATCACATACTCAATGTTCTTCAGTTAAATCTTTATCAAATTCTTATATTTATGTACAAACTACATAATAAATTAACTCCTATAATTTTTAATACATTTTCCAATAAAATTAATCACGTGTACCCTACAAGATTTTTAAATTACAATTACGAGCAACCTAAAATACACTATATGGCTACTAAATTTTCTATTGCCATCAGAGGTCCTAAATTATGGAACACTTTATTAAATAACCAGCTGAAAAATTGTTCTTCACTTTCTCTATTTAAACAAAAACTCAAACAAAAACTTCTTAACGATGTTAATGAATTAAATTCTTTTTAAGATTCTTTTATCTTCTTTTTTAACAACTATCTTATTAACTAGTCTAACCAATTTAAATTTTCTTTAATTATCCTATTAACTTATCTTCAGTTTTTAAGTTTGATTGCTTTTTTTTTTTTTTTGCGATTTTCTTTTGATTATAGATTAGTAACTGATCTTAACATATTTGTATATATTTGTATATAATTTTTAAATGGTGCAAAGTAATTTTATGTTTTCTGTTTACATTTTAATGGTTATACACGGTTGCTGATGAAAGCACGTCGGGGTGTAATGATAAGGCAAATATTGTCTTTTTTTAGCCCCGGTCATGTAGATTTTATTTATGTAACACGACATTGTATTTTTCTTTTTTTAATGACAAATAAAAAAAAAAAAAGTTGAGTTTGCAGTTGTGCGGCACTTTTTACACTTGAATTGGTTTGCAGCTAATATTTTTGCTCGACTTGTTGCTTAGTTTATTTGCTTTTCGTTATTAAAGCTAACCTTATTATTTAGCTTATTAGTTATTTTTTATTATTTTATTATTTAAAGCTAACCTTATTATTTAGCTTATTAGTTATTTTTTAGCTTGCTTTTTTTTTTTGCTGCTTTTTTGCTCTCAGTATCTTTTAACCTTTCAAATATTTCAGGATTGTTGAGACACTCCCCTTCGAATCTTGCCACATCTACATTTTTTCTTTTTTGTGTGTCAATGTGTTGAATACGAAATATTTGTTGCAAAGCTGCTGTAAGCGATTGGGCTGATTGCAGTTGTTTTTCAACCTCTTTTTGAATTTCTTTTCGAATAGCTGGAGTTACTACAATATTCAAGGTTGTTTGCAGACAGGGTGACTTTTGAGGTGACTTTGGAGCTGATGCTATGTGACATATGCTAATACTAGATGTTGTTAGTGGTGATGGCAGTGCCGGACAGACCAATTTGGCGGCCCTAGGCAGTCATGGATTTTATTTCATGGAGGCCCCCTCCCCCCACATATATTTATTTTTCTTCAATTTACTACGCAACTGATACTACGACTACGTGAGAATAAATTTAATTAATTAATTTTTGAAAATTATTGCATGTTTCCTTAAAATTAAAAAGTAATGTATTTTTTTAATTTTAATTTCTTCATTTTCAAATTTTTGGGGTCCCTTAAACGTTGGGGGCCCTGGGTGGCTTCCTTATTTGCCTTATAGTACGGTCCGGTACTTGGTGATGGTACTTTTTACATTTTGGTTGTTGAGATGATGAAGGTTCAGGTTCAGATGACGGTGTTTCAAACGTATTAGCAATTTGCAACTTTGACTGATCGATTTTATTGATGTCGAGTGAAAACATGCCAGTATTCTGAAACTCAGTGACTATTTGGGTACGCATAAAAACTTAACCAGAGCTGAAGAGTTGTTTTTGCAGGTGACTAAAACATTTTTTTGATAAGTTGCTGAACTTTGTTTCTGCATAAAACTGTTGAAGTAACTTGCGCCAAATTCTTTTGACATGGCAATAAGCACCAATATATAGTGGCTGCAGAATATGAGACGTGTGAGCTGGTAAGCAAATATGTAAGTAAAAAAACAAAAAAAAACAACAACAAGATATTGTTTTCGATGCAAATAAGTACGACTCGATAAGTTACATGTTTCACATTTCCCTCTACAACTAAAATATGAATACCTAAAATTAGATAACCATAATTAGATAGGTGTAATCCTTTGTACTTACAAATCAATCTCTGTACAGACATTTTTTTGATTTAAAAATAATGTATGAAGCAAGACAATTGCCAGCAGCATTAATGCAATTTCCAACAGTATAATGAATTTTTTTATTGTTGCCAACCAATTTTAATGGCCGCTTTACACCACGCTGGAAAACAATGTGTTGCTTACCTTGATCACCAGAAAAGCTAATTTCATCAAAATTCCACAAATAACATGGAGTGTTTTCATTGATACCTGCTATGTTGAATTCTCTTTGCAGTGTGTTGAAATACTTTGCTATTATTTCTTGCGTTCAAGAAGCGGCTCTGAAGTGCTCAACCTATGACTCCACAGTTTTATAAAAAGCCTATACCAATCTCTTCCTGGTGTACCATTCGGAAACAAACGAGATTGACATTGGTGTTGCAAATAGTCGGTAACTAGTGCGATGACATTATTGTAAGTTTTACCAAAGCCCAAATCGGATAATTTGATGAGCGTATCTACCAGAACTGAACCACTGCCAATTGCTTGCCAAAATGCTTGAACCACTTCCAATTGTTTCACCTGTACAGTGGACACGCCTGTGAAGAGTCGCTAATGGTGTGCTAAATGATTTAGCAGATTTGTTAAGTGAAAATTCACCGCTTTGTACTTTGGCCACCGCAAGCGCAACTTGCTCTTCGGTGTGTAGTTTTTCTTTTTTCTTTGCATGCAAGTTGTTTCGAGGCATGTTTTCTATTAAAATAGATTTAATAATAATCGGTTTGAAGTTTATGAACAAAATTTATAGAGATTCTTTGGTCATTTGAGACTTATTTAATTAATAAAACCCTCATTTAACAAGAGAGCAACTAGCGTATTTCATTCATTTATTAGAATCATTTAATAAAAACAGTCAGTAAAAAGTCATTCATTTAAATTCAAATAGAAAAAATCGTTCATTGAAATTTATACAAAAATTTATAGCTCGTGATTTATTGGTCGCTTGAAAATTAATTAAAAAAAAAGCCGCATTTAAAAATTGCTTCGCTTATTATTAGCGTATTTCATTTAATCCCACAATTCTGCTTTTCCATTTTTTACTCATAACTTTTTTTCCTAAATAGCAAATTTAATTTAAAAAAAGATTCTTGATCAGCGTAAAAAGTTGTACCATAAAACCTTTTAGGTTCAATGATATCAAATTTATTATCCGAGAGTTTTAAGTTTATTTTTCAAAATAATAAAAACAATCTTAAAAAAAATCTTATTACGCATTCTAAAACTTAACAATTTGTAACAATATTTTTTTTATCAAAACTAGAATTTGACATCATCTTACTCAAAAAAGTATTCTCTACAACATTATCGAAAAATATTTGCAAGTAGATTAATCAATAATTAATTGAGAGCGAAAAAATAAACATCGTCATAACTATATAACTATCTGCGTTATTAAATATTTCTTAAAGTACTATATAGTACTAATATTAACTGTGTAACCTTTAAGAAAATATAATCTTAATAAGCATTTATATTTTATTTTAATTGCTAAAGAAAAAAAAATTAGTTTTAAAAATGGCAGGATAGCTCAGATGGTTAGAGATGGTGGCGGAGTAGATTAGGGATGGTGGCTCAGATTGTTAGAGCGTTTAAGGAAAAGTGAAAACCCGGATTGTTACGAGTTCAAATCCCGCCACCGCCAACTCAGCGCTTGAGTAGTACTTTGGTACGCAAAAATGTTGGTCAATAACGGACGCCACTTTGGATTAGTCTTAATGACTATTTGTGACTGTTCCTATGCTAAGCCAACAGTATCCTCGGATATAAGAACATTGTATAGAAAAATATAGCATGAAAACTCAAATAAATAAATAAAATATTTAAATTTTAGATTATTATTGTTTTTCAATTTTTCAATTCTTCCTTTTTATTTGAATATTAGATTTCGTACAAATTTAATTTGTTACTATAATTTTTTTCATTATTGACCAACCTTTACAAATTTTTTTTCTTTTTTACTATTTGAAAAAACATAAGTGTTTGAGTATATTTTAAAACTCTCATTTTTGATTATAAATTATTTTCATTATATTTTTGCTTTGAAATAATATTTTATTTTATCAATTATACTTTTAAAATATTTTTTCAAGTCCTAAATTTTAAAGGTTAAAATTTTAGGGCTTTTTTGTTCCCAATCATCGCAATTTTTTGCAAAGCATTTTTATTTGACATAAGTATAAACATATAAATGTTTGGAGCTTGCTCCATGTCTGGAAGTTAGGTATCTTGCAAACCAAAATTTGGTTTGCAAGATACCTAACCAAAAATTGGTTTGCTGGCGTCACCCCTATATATATACATATATACATATATATATATATATATATATATATATATATATATATATATATATATATATATATATATATATATATATATATATATATATATATATATATATGTGTGTGTGTGTGTGTGTGTGTGTGTGTGTGTGTGTGTGTGTGTGTGTGTGTGTGTGTGTGTGTGTGTGTGTGTGTGTGTCTGTGTGTGTGTGTGTGTGTGTGTGTGTGTGTGTGTGTGTGTGTGTGTGTGTGTGCTAAATAAGTGGTTTAATAAGGTTTAAAGACACAATAAAAGTTGCATAAATTTTTTTTAGATACTGATTAAAAACGAAAAGAACTTATTTTTATGTTTTTGGGATTATGTACGTCACGAAACTATTGAAACGATTCACGCAATAAGCTCCTCAATAGCATTTCAAGATGATAGTGAGCCGAATATAATCTAAGCAGATAGTCCAACTAACTGTAAATCTTCCTTGAAGCAAGCATTTTCAATGTATAATACTATGAAAATCAAAAATATTGCTCTGGCTTCTATGAGACATTAAACAAATTAAAGAGAAGCAGCTGAATTAGCCACAGCTACTTTGATAAATGCAAAACGTATAAGCGAGAGTGATTTCCATCTTATTATAGATCATATCAAGATCAAAATGTGATAACTGATGTAATTATATTGATTTTTGTAACAAATGACAGATAAATTTAAGCCACATATACATTCCCCTATAACATTTTTAAGTTTCGTTACGTAACGAAACCAGGTTACAATACGTGCAAAATGTCCGTTAATCATACGTGACCAGACGTGACATTTTTACGTAACGAGACGTAATGTTACGAAACTGTTACGTAACATGTTTACGTAACGCGATGTAACATTTTTACTTATCGTTACGAATCAAATGTTTGTTATTTTTACGTAGCAAAGAGTAACATTTTTAACCTTGCAAGACGTAACATTGTAACGTGTGGTTTCTTAATATTTTATAATATTTTGCTTTTTATATGTATAAATAAATATCTTCATATTTTATATGTATTTTTATATGTATAAATAAATATCTTCACAAATAAGTATATGAAAATATATACAAGTATTTGAGAATCAATAAAAAAGTATGAATAAAATCAAACTTTGAAGTATTAATAGTAAATATAACAATAGTAATAAAAACGCTAATTAATCATTACAAATTACAAGTTATAAGATTTTTATTTTTTGTTTTCTTTATTATTATAAGTTATAAATACATTGTATACAAGTTATAAGTTTTTTTTTTTTTTTAAATATAAATGCATCAATAGAATTAACTAACTTGGTATTGTGGTTTATCCTCCTCCGGCTAATTATCATATAGAGGCCACATAACAATGGCCCGCAAAGATAAATCGGCTTCTCGAGAAGCGTCACAACCTACTCTACTGACGAGGCTAAGGTGATTTTGGGATGAACGAACGATTTTGGGAAGAACGAACTTCCCAAAATCGTTCTTTCTAGAATAGCCATAATTGACTCTTGTTCTGCAAGAAATATTTTTTTAGATTAATTTCTATATTTAAATCTGAGAGGCCTACAGTAACTAGTTGACGATGGTTTTGGATTGCTTCAGACAACCTGTTTTTTCTTGTCTTTGAAACAATATAGTTCTAGTGGAACAAAACAAGTTATGAAAAGCGATTCGTCAGGATTGATTTCAATCGTATTATCAGACTGTTGTTTATAAACAGATTGCCCTGTTGCACCATCAAAACCAGCTTTTTATATTAGAAGTAACCTAGTACAATCTTTGAGCACAGGTGAGTTTAATATAACACTATGAGCTGAACATAATCTTGCTGCCGCATGAAAAAGAAGATCTTGCAATGGTACCTCTGCAGAGAAGTCACTGACCTAAATGTTTTTAGGGTAGAATTTATTGTTAGCCTCTTTTATTATATGATATGATGGGTATAGAGAGTTAAATTGAAGAGCATTATTTATTAAATGCTGATAAGTATTTTTTGAATAAATTAGCATCTAAGATTAACGCTTATGGTTGTTGTCGCGTTTTTTATCAAATATGTATATTTTTATTTTGGAAATTTTAAAATAAATAATAAATATATAATATTGGTCATGTCTTAAACTTGTACAAGGTACAAGTTTATAATTTTGTATTTTATTTAGTTTTTATCGCTTTAAAATGAAAAATAACTAATAATGGTTTCAATGCGATCTAAATGTTTATTGAGCAAATACTATGCAGTATCTAGAAATCAAAAAAATAATAAATAATAAGCTATACTATTCTTTTTTTAACACAATCAAATATGGTAAGTTTTCCATAAAACAACAATGTATTTCTCAATGAAACCAGTGTATTCCTGCATTAATAAAAAAGTCTAAGAAAAAATATCCACTTGTTACGAATTTTTTACTGCTCAACAGAATTCAATTTTAAAATATATCGTTGGAGTGTATTTCTTTATAATTTCTCTCTGTACTGTAGTTTTCTTCAATATATAATCTCTTTAACGAACAAGTGGTTTGATTTTTATTTTATTTATTATTTACCAATCTTATATTTATTTATTATTGTGTTATTAATGTTACATTTTATGTTATTATTATATCTAATTATCATCTATGATTTGTACATACAATTTATATTTTTTTATAATATTCTTAATATTATTGGTACTTTATTATTATTTAGTATTATTACTATTATTATTACATATATCACATATATCATTATTATTTGTTTAACAATCTTTTCTTCTTTTCTCTCTTATTTATATATACAGATGTTGAGTTTTTCCTTTTGTTTTCTATTTGTTTTTGTTTTTTTTTTGTTTTTTTTGTTTGCTTTTGTTTCTTTTTTTTTTTTTTTATTTAGTTATTTATTTATTTTTTCGTGAAATTTTTATGTTTTTTAGGTGTCACTCCATTGACTAGTTTGTAACTATATGAGTGACACCTAATCAACTTATATTGATTTACGAAATTTGTAAATTTTATTGATATGGTTAAAAAAAAAATATATATATATATATATATATATATATATATATATATATATATATATATATATATATATATATATATATATATATATATATATATATATATAATAAAACCTAAGTCTATAAAAAAAGTTATTATGAAGTTAAACTGCAGTTTTTTTGATTTAATTCCTCTTAAATTTATTATTATTGATAATAATCTGCCCCGTTAATTAGACCTGGGTTAAAATTCATACCCAGCCTCCTTTTATTTCCACCCCTTGTATTAAGGACTCGAGAGTAACCAATTGAGAAGTAACGTAAATACAACCAATTGAGACGTAACATAACTTAAAGAAATTCTGCATTTAAGACGTATTTTAATTGCGCCTTTTTTTTACGTTACATGACATCTCGATTGGTTACACTTTTAAAACTTAAAAAAAAAAGCTAATTGATACGTAACGTAGCGAATTGGAACTTTATTTTTTTTTCGCGACAAAATAAACATTTGAGACGAAGCTATTTTACAATAATAAATAAAGAAAATATAATAATAAGCTATATGGAATTGATAAACATACATTCACTGCGTTATCAAATTTATTTAAATAATATTTAATTAAAAATGTATTTAAAGGTAAAACTAAATTTTAAAATATTTAAAGGTAAACTAAAATATTTAAAATATTTTAAAATATTTTAAAATATTTAAAGGTTCACTAAATTATTAAAATTAAAATATTGGATTTTTTTAGATTCAAGTCATATTCTTCAATATGGCGTCGTATTCCCGTATAACATTTTACTAGTTTCGTTACGTCTTAATTGGTTACAATCGGTAACAAGGTTACATTCTCTTATTTTTAATTAAATATTATTTAAACAAACTTGATAACGCAGTAAATGTTTGTTTATCATTGCCGTTATGATATGTTATCATTGTTATCATTGCCACTATGATTATCATTAAATTACCTTTAACACAGTTGTCTATTGGCATGATAGCTGATTTTGTTTTAGATTACATACATCGTGTCTGTTTAGGTGTCATGATAAAGTTATTACAGTCTTGGTTAAGGGTCCTTTGAAAAATAGATCATCTGCACAGCAAATCATGAAAATAAGTAAACATCAGAAGTTGTTACGTAGTTCTATACCAAATGACTTTATGCGTAAACCACATGCCCTCACTGAACTAGATCGTTGGAAGGCAACTGAATTTATTTTGTTCTTGTTGTATACTGGTCCATTAGTTCTTAAATACAATTTGCATACTACTTTGTTCACACACGAGTTTCAGAAAAAATGCTTACCTCTGTTTCTGATAAAGATACAAAAAATAATTACACTATGTGTAAATATGAGTACAACAATAGTCAAATAATATGGCCTGAGCTATTTAACGTTATTTAAAGAGTGAGTCCAATAATATAGCCTGAGCTGTTTAACGTCATTTAAAGAGTATTAAACTTCAATCATATATGTTTTCATTAACACAATATAATAACTGTGTTCTTTAAAGCATTATTAAAAAAGATTTAGATGTATATATAGTTGTAAAATTATTTTGAAACACAAACTCATTTTATGAATATCCTTCAGACTCAAAAGTGTTAAATACATTTAAATTGTAATAAGTTGAAGTTATAATTTCTAAATATAGCATAAATGATGTAGTTTTGAAATGTCTGAGTTTACCTATAAATGAAAGAACACCTCATTATGTTTTGTTAGAAAAATATTTAACTGATTAGTTGTTTTTATTCATACAGGGTGTATACTTAATTTCTGACCCCCTATATCTCGGTTTAAGAATACGGTATTTCAACACATACCATTTTATTACTGTCATATCAATTTAATTAGACAAAGAATATATGTTAATAGTCAGTAATCAGTATTTTGTCTATTTCTTTCTATGCATCGGGTAATTCTCCTTGGCAGGCTTTCTACTAGGCAAAAACGCTCTTCTTGCGTAATGGCAGCCCACTCCTGTTCAACACGTCTGATCAACTGTTCACGATTACGAGGTCGAGGATTGTGTGAAACACTGTCCTGGAGTCTTGACCAAATATGTTCGATGACATTTAAGTTGGGCGAGTCGCCAGGTCAGCTAAACTATAGTCATAATGCCAAAGGCCGTGGAAGACAAGGAGAATGAAAATATCATTTTTATGTATGTTGACAAAATGGCTCTCATAAACATTTTCTGAGGTCATATCCTATCTGAAGTGAGCGTTTTACGTGCAGAAAGTATAGTTACACCAAAATACATACTATAGTATTTTTTGGGCTAAAGTAGCATTTAAGAGAGCAACTCAAAATCTTGTGTTTGTAACATGTGGGGGTCAGAAATTAAGTATACACCCTGTATAACTGAATCAGGTTTTTTATTTATTATTTAATTATCATTTAATCTACAGATTTTTGTTAATATTTTAGATTATATTGTATTGTTTACTTTCTGGAAACTAATGAAGTGGAAATTGTTCCTAAAACATGGATTAAATGTACTGATGTTGATGAACATTTTGAATGTTATTGGCCACTTTATAAATCTTTGCAAAAAAATTTAAAAGCTGTTTAGACATGGATTGATGTTGAAACTGATAAATGGAAGAGTTTCAAATCAATAATTTTGAAACATGATATAATTTTACATCTTTTAATGCTGCAATTGTCAAAAAGATTTTATAACAATTCCAATATTTATAAAAATGTATTGCATAAGTTTAACAGCTTATGAGCAGTTATACCAATAAATCATGTGCTGTCATACTTACTAAACAAATACTTATTGTTTGAAGTATCGATATCATAACTGGTATGTCAGTTAAAATATAATATTGAACTTTATTTAAACGGTTTTAGATTCATATGCAAGTGCAGTAAAAGATATTACAAAAACGAAAGGAAAATCTGATTTGGGGACAGATGTTTCAGATATCGACAATGAAACAATGCAATATAAACGTAAACGAGCAAGGTATGTAAAAGTGTAATGATTTATTGTAATGATTAATGTAAAAGTGTAATGGTTTATTGATTTATCAAGATTACTTGTGACTCAACAAAAATTGTTTCAGAAATTGTTATAAGATATTTTTAATTTTGTTTATTGCTAAAAGCCTTTTTTTAGGAACTCATATTTGCCTTTATCAGACACTGATATATGCAGTACTCCAGAAATAAATTTTTGTTTGCAAAAGGGTAACTCACAACTAGCTGAACCGAAAACAAAAAAAGCCATAAAAAGTTAACAATATTGTAGGAAGATCTTCCTGAACCACCTGCTTTTTCAAGTTATAACACTCCAGAATATGTGACAAGCAGATCAAGTGGTCTATCTAGCATTCTGTTATCATTTTCTAAACCTTATAGAAAACCACTTTTAAAATAATTTCCATCATACTCTTCAGATGGATGGTTGTATTCAGCTGCAACACTATATATTCAGGTTTTAAAATGCTTACTTCATATAACAGATTATATATATACAGAGCCGGCGCAAGTAGGTGTTAGGAAAAAATCATTGGGGGAAGGGGGGTGTCACACCCCCTATCGCCGGCCTTGCTTATATATCACATTATAGATCACATATATAGATTACAGAATGTCAATGGTTATGTATTAATTTTTAATTTATGTTTTACAGTATTTTAAAAGTTATATTGAATTTTTATTTTATATAATATTTATAACAATAATATTTTTTTTGCCAATATATCCTGATTATTAAATTATTTAGCTCACTACTTCTAATACTACTACTGTAGAAGTGTTTAACCTAATAAGGATCATACTAAAGAAAGTAACATTAAAGGCAGACTGGTAAAGCCACATTTAAACATAATAGTTAATACAATAATTATTTATCAAATAAATAGTTTATATATTAATGAAAATATTAATTATTTTAATAATACTAGTTAAGATAATAATAAAAATAAATAAAATCGTGAAATATATGTATATGCAAATCTAATTCCATATTTTTATATATAAAATCGTATTTTATGTGTTATATAAATTACTTTTAAAGTAATATTTTCATTAATAAAATTTTTTGCTTAATGAAACTTGTTTTTTTAAAGCATTATGATAAGTTTATCCTATATCCTTTATTTACCATATAACCTTATACTACTTTATATAAACAAGATTTCTTGAATTGGTTTTGGGCTCAATGAAAATTAGATATATTCATCAGGATATATCTAATTGGGACAACATTATTAATACAGTACAATCTCTCCAATTCGAAATTTATGGGGAAAAATAAAAGTTTGAATTAGAGACATTTTCTAATTATAGAAAGTTGACTTTTTTTCAAATATTCTTTTCAAAGTAACGAATAGAAATCAAACAAACAAATAGTAATTCTTAGCCCTAAAAGCAATATATATTATGTGTTTTAAACTTTTAAATTTGAAAAAAAAAGTCAGTAATTGTAGATTGACATTTATGAGCTAGTAAATTTATGTAAAAGACACGATTCATATCTTTAAGAGCCTTTGTCAAATTATTTCCAAATTAGTTTTCTTTTTCTTAGATTAATCTAGCCATCCTTCAAAAACTTGAATTTTTGAAGCATATTTCTATCGCAAAATATTAGGCTTTTTATTATACCTTCAAGCCACTAATTGGTACACTATCAGCTCTCATTTGTTTGAACCATTTAAGTACAGCTTTGTTTACTAGGTAATACGAATCAACTTTCACCCGTTTAGTCAAATTTCCTTGTCAAAAAGCGTCAAAGATTTTATCTTTATTCTTTTTCCAATTTGAAAGAGTTTTTAGTGAAATATCAAAAATTTTCGAAACCTCTTTATTTGTTTTTCCTTCCCTCGATTTTATTAGAGTTTTCTTTATTTCCGCTTTAAATTGTTTTCTTTATGCCTCTTTGACTCCATGTCTCTTTGATTTCATGATTTTTTTTAAACAGTAGAAGATAATTTACACTAATCGTTTTTCAAAAACTCGCAACATTCGAAATTTGAAAAAAGATTTTGACGGTTTAATGAGCTTTTTAAACGTCAGAAGTTAAAAAAGTTCAAATTACTAAGAGAATGTTACTGATGAGTCTAAAAAATCCATCGAATTGTAGAGGTTTTCGAATTATAGAGATTCGAATTATAGAAAGTCAAACGTAAGAGTTTCTTAAGCACATTTCACGGTGACTTTGCATTTAATCGAGTTATGGAGGTTTTCGAATTAAGGAGATTCGAATAAGAGAGATTGTACTGTATTGTGCTAACGTAGTACCGGTAATCAAATCGCTGTGCCGACGACGTTTTCACACGAAGTCGGATAAAACTGTTCTTTTCCAACGCCATAATGATCAACGTTGGCAATCTAGTATTTTTCTGTACGTTAGTTTGACGTGGAACCGGCGATCAAATCGCAGGTATTCTGACGTCTTTTTTCGACGTTGGGCCAACCTTAACAAAGACGTATAAATGGTGTTAGCTGGACGTCGATGTGTTACCTGGGTTGTCACTCTTATATTTAAAAACTAATCATTGGAATGATACCTTTGTAAATTTAAAAAATTTTTAAAATCAATAAAAAAAGGATAATAGTATTTAAAAGAAGCAAGATAAATAACACAAAAAAGGAAAAAAAGAATGAGCTTATGAAATAAAATGACTTAAGAAATAAAATGAGATAAAACGTTTAACGATTAGCAGGATGATAGAAAAGAAAAAAGAAAAGAAAATTATTATAATTAACAAAACTATAAAAATAGTTTTTTTAAATATTATGATGAAATTAATGTATTTTAATTCGCAATGATTAAAGATAGCAATGATTAAAGATTGATAGAAACTAGTTATTTCTATTATTAACAATTGATTTTTTAATTATTGAAGAAATTCTTAGTTTTTATTGTTAAACAAAATGTAAAACAAATGTTATTTTAGCTAAAATAGAGTTTTTTAACTTTTTTTAAGTTGATGTCATCAGTAGCATTTTAATTGTAACCGCAATGTCACTATCTTACTTTATTTGTTTTCCAATTTTAATGTGACTGAATATTTTAGATTTTCCGACTTTTTCAACTTTTTTACATCAAACTAGTAAGATTTTACAAGGTAAATTTAGTAATTTTTGGAATTTGATTTTGAAGAAATTGTAAAGAAATTTATATATTTATTAATAAAAAAAAATTTAATTTTAAATTTAGCAACACTTGGATCTGGCTGCTTGACACCTGGCATCTAGCTGATTGGCTTCTGGCACCAAATTATTAAAAAAGCATGAAATTTGGTTATCATTATTAGAATGTAAAGCAAATTGATATTGGTTACGTTGCACATTGAATCTGTAATGTACAAACCTTAAAAGTAAAACCCTAAAATCAATTATTGCACGTAATGACGGTTTTTTAGAATTGATTACTTTATTGTATATTAAAAACCTATGTGTGTTTGTTTTTATTTTAGTATTTTAGACTCTAAATGGAAAAAAAAAAAAGAAAAAAAGAAAAGGCTGTATCTTTGGGTATTTATATTTAGCAAAACCAATAATTTTTTTTTTACATATACTTTTTAAAAGAGATTTTAAAAAATTTGTTTGAAAACAAGGAGTGTGGGTTACAGTTTGTCAATCGATATTTGTCTACAATAAACATCTGAAGAGTATCCTACAAAGGGCAGCATTGTTTAAAAGGAAATGCTTGTAATAAGATGCTTATAAACACAGACAGCTTTGAGCTGTTTTTTTAGGAGTCCAGTCTTGGAGATCTCTTATCCAAATACGTTAAGGTACTTAGAGATTTCGAAAAAATAGTTTATGGCTGTTTTGGAAAATCATCAAGCTCTACATATGTCAAAGATATGGAGCAGTTGTCTACGAGCTATAGAAATCCAGGGGCAACAATTCCTTTGAAAGTACACATAGTTGAGCAGAATATAATCAAATTCATCGACATGAAAGGTGGAGCCTTCGGTATGATAAATAAATTTTAAGTTTGACAAAATATTAAATCAATATTATTTAATTATAATAAAAGTAATTAAATACTTATTATTACAATACTACAACAGATTATACTTGCATAAACTATGACAATTATTCATTAAATAGACAAAAACTTATTTTATGCATTTTATATTCTATACGCTTAGGTTACTGGATCGAACAAGCTCTCGAATTCATTCACCAGGATTTCAATCAGTTTAGACGAATGAGAAAAATTAGAGAACACAGCTCAATCTATATTGAAGCGCTAAAAAACGCAGTTGTTGCTTACAATTACAAACACTTTTAAAGTAGCGTTGAAGCTCTAAAAAACGCAGCTTTCAATTTGCAGGTAGCTTGTAAAAAGTATAATACTAACCTCTTATGAATAATTGTTTAACATAATTTCTCAATATATGATATGATTATATATGGCATGCACTTTTAAAAACAAATGCCCGCCGGGTAGTGGATGGTTTCTTGATGGAATTTCAATTTTTTTGTTTTATATTAAAATAGATCAAAATTCATTGACAGATTTTAAGTTTCATCAAAAAACGATCTTTAGTTTAATAGTTACAACCATTCAAAGATATTTCAGGGGGTAAATGTGTGGAACCATTCAAAGATATTTCAGGGGGTAAATGTGTGGAACCATTCAAAGATATTTCAGGGGGTAAATGTGTGGAACCATTCAAAGATATTTCAGGGGGTAAATGTGTGGAACCATTCAAAGATATTTCAGGGAGTAAATGTGTGGAACCATTCAAAGATATTTCAGGGGATAAATGTGTGGAACCATTCAAAGATATTTCAGGGGGTAAATGTGTGGAATTTTAAACTTCTTATAGTCATAAATCTTAAACGAAAAGATATTTTTTGTTGAAACTTGAAATCTGTCGATAAATTTTGATCTAATTTATGATAGAACTTAAAAAAAAATTTAGGAGACGAGTTCTAGGAAGAGGGCAATTTATGGTCGGAACGAGGTTGGGTTAGCTCCTATTACCTAAACTTTTTGCAATTCATCCTCATTTGATACCAGTATTAACATATTAAAAATTTGGGTATGCCATATTGCTCTTAGTTACCTATCTTGAACAAAAAAATTGCCAGATACTCCCCAAATATACGTGATTACTCTCTAGGTCCCCACTGAAAAAAGTTGTTTTTTACATTTTTAAAATAAGAAAGAGTCTGCTAATAATAAACAAAAGAAAAATTTCTGGGGATGTGTTGCAAGGTCTCATAGCATCTTCCTATGCACCATGTTTTGTCTATTTACATGAAATCATTAATGTATAAAAAATATTTTATGTTATTTATGATGCAGTCATAAATCATCTTCAAATACGTTAAAAATACTTTCTATATTATATAAATGAATATAAACTTTTTGAACGTGACTGGTATGTAAAAGATAATGATGAGTTAACTGAGCTATAGTGAATTTACAAAGCAAATGTTTTGGCGATTGATTTAAACGACGGAATTAAACTTTTTCTGCTATTGGACAAATTAATAATAAAACTATAAACAAAATGCCTAAAATTATAAAAGAAAACAACATATCCAGTACATTTCGAAATATCGGAATATATTTGTAGTGATTTATTGTATGTTTATTCATCAACTCAAGATCTTTTGAATTTATTTTATTTGTTTTTTTTTTTTATATAAAATAATTTAGCTTATATTAACTTTTTCCTGTATAGATTTCAACTATACAGAAAATCATATTTGATAAATATAAATTTAAAGAAAAATTAGAAAAAATTAGTATAAATATTTTTATTTTGATAATAAATGATTTAAAAATTTTACAGCTGTTTTTGTTTCTGAAATCATGTTTATTAATTTAAATTCTAGGTTTTTCATTTTATTGCGCGAACGCAAACACATAATCATACTTACACACCAATTCACATAAACCCATTTATGGTTTTTGAAAATAGTATTTAACCATTTACCCCACAAACTTTTCTAAATAATAAAAAAAAAAAAAACCTGTCGCCATTATCACATTGAACTTCTTTCGTTTTATAGTTCATACAATGATTTCCAGAATGACACACACAATACATGTCACATTCAGTGTGATTATACAGAGTAACAACTTCAGTGTTAGTATGGTCATGTACAGACGTCACCGTCAATGTAATTATTTGCTGTGTACTAAAAAGGCATTTCCATAACATTGGATTTTGGCTATTTTTCTCAGTATAACCAGAACATTTATTAAGTACAACAAAATTGGGCATAAAAGATGTATTTTTTGCTATCTTTTCAATATGTGGTCGAAGTTTACATGAAACATCGTTATAATTGTCTTCAGTGTGAAATCCTTTTATAACTAAAATATATGTATATATATATATATATATATATATATATATATATATATATATAAATAAATATATAATCAACCCTCGGAATTAGGGTCGGTATTCGGCAATGCCGACCTAACTGCCAACCTGAAAGTGTTTGAGGTCGGCTCAAAATTGCCAAGCTCGTTCCTATGTTTTATGGTCAGACCTTTGTATGAAATAATTTTTGCCGACCTGATGCCAACCTCAAAAAGATTGAGGTTGGCACTAGGTTGGGCTCATCTTTCCTAATTCCGAGGTTTGATTATATATATATATATATATATATATATATATATATATATATATATATATATATATATATATATATATATATATATATATATATATATTTGATCCTTGCTATTTGAAATTTAAACATAATGAAATTCCAAAATAAATCAGCTCTATTTAAAAAAAGTTATATAATCACTAATCACTTTAAAAGAAGAAATTCAAAGCTGCCCCATGCAAATTCAAAACTGCACCAGGCTGGGGCAGGTTTGAACATTTTCGCGTAATTTACTAGAACGATAATACTGACTTAATTTTTGACTTACAATTTACACAAATAATTTCTTTCCTTAATGATTATTTTAACTGTTTAAAACAAAAAGGTTGTTAAAATATTTTTTTTTCGATTTATAGTAAAAAGTGTTCAAAGGTGCCTCCCTCTCCCCTAGTAGTGTCATACTCTTCAAACCATTAAAAAAGATTACAAAAATAAGCAGCTCAGGTGTATCTTAGAATTCTGAGGTAATTTGAGAAGTTGCTATAAATAGTATAGCACAAAGAACTCCAAATTTATTAAAAATGATATCTTTACTAAAACCTGAACTTTAATGGATTTAATTTTAATGGGAATGTCAATTATTCAGTAGCTTTTTTTATTATTGTTATTCACGTTTTCACTTTTTTATAATTCACGTTTTTGAAAACTTATTTCAAAGGATTAGTTAAAACACAACAAGTAAATCAACAACAAAAGTTTCTTAGAAAGATTAAATCAGTGAAAGGTTAATCCTTCTCATTAAAAGGCTACATGACCGCGATGAACCATCACCGGTCACTAGTTGCACCAGTGATGAATTATCTTGACTTTGCAAGAGAAAGTAATGTAAAACGATCAAATCAATTTCTCTAAAAAATATGCACACATATGATGATGTGAAAAAGAAAGGTCCAATTGTAAATTAAATTAGTTTTAAAATGAAGCTGTTTGCATAAATTGGACAACAAAACCTTACAAGTAATGGTCAGCTTGCACAAAAAATTATTCTAACAGAAATTATTTTTTACCGGTGGCAAAGTACATAGTGAATGGCTATTTTTGAAATCATGTATAATTTATGATGGATCCTCAATCATTTGCTATCATCAAACGGTAAAAATGTTTTTATCATAACCTGCCAACTTAGATTTTAAGTATCAAATATGTCAATCTTTTTTTTTTAAACAAAAAATCTAAAAAAAAGTTTTCCGTTTTCGCTTCCATTTTTATACAATTCTCGTTACAATCTGGTATTCGGTATTTGTCCGAATAGTTTGAAATATTCGACCGAATACTGAAAAATAAAAAAGTGGCCAAATAGACCGTATACTGAATAGTCAACGAGTATTCGTGCCGTCCTATGTTATTTTATGGCTTCCATATCTACTCCTACAGCTTAAACAAGTACAGTTGTAACTCTCTGTAGAACCATGGGATAGATATAATCAACATTTGCCATTAAAGCAACATTTCCTGAATATATCTTTACAATTGTTGTCTTGAGTTGACGTACTGTTTTTAGATTCAGCATAAAGCGTAGGGGAGGGAAAGGAGAAAGCTGCCATCCCGCGCTCTCTTAACCGGTCAACTGGCGCCTCCTAAACTTTTAGTCTCTAATTACAAAATTCTGCGTTTATTTCTAACAAAAATTGAAAACTCATTAACAAGAAACCACCGCTTACATACCTGCTTTACAAATTTGCTCGAATTATTTAAAAAAAAACAAAGAGGAGACGTTTTGTTTACGGAAAATATATCTTATCGTCATAATTATGACGATAAGATATATCTTTATATTTTCCGTAACTATATAATCAGTATCTTTATTAAATGTCCCGGTACCGGTCAGAATCAGCGTATTGTAGTTAATATATTGTAAACTCTATTAAATCAATATTTATTATTACCTTATTTCAGCGTATTGTAGTAAACATATTATCAATTTTTTTGAGTCAATATTTATTATTACAATATTTCACTATTTATAGTTTGAGGGTAAAGTAATGCAATAGTCCAGCCAAGTGGCTGCTGAAAGCAGCACATAACTGAGACCGGAAGAAGAACTACTAAAAAAAAATATTAGGCTTTTAATTTCTTAAATTGAGAAAAATATAAATTACACCATACAGATTCTGACACGGTTTAAAAAGTCAGATTACTTTCTCGGTATACTTAGAGTTGAGAGGACAAAAATGATAATTTCTTAGACCATTTTGATCATTGTAAAATTGAAAGTCTTAGAATTTGGTTTTATTAGATCTTGAGTTGTCACTTTGTATAAAATCTTTTAGTTTTGGAATTCTTACCCAAAAAAGTATTTATTCTGGCATTCTTTAACCATTTAGAATTTTTTTCTCAAGGTTTTTGAGATTTTTTCTAATATTTACATTGTTAACAAATGAAAATTCTGCTTTAATCCATCGATGTTTTATTTTAGTCATGGTACATTCACATTTAGCTTGTTGATATCTATCAACCTTTACGTTTGACTTTAAAGAGTAGTATAGAATATCGATATTTTTTGTAATTCTACTCGGTTCCATATCCGTTCGAAGTCGAGTTCCTATATAATTTAATTTTTTAATAAAATATTATAACCAATAACAACAGTATAAGTTAACATTAAGTATAGTATAAATTAACTTTAAGCTAACATTTGTATCCTACAAACTATAATGGTTTTATGAAATGGTGTCGATATAGGGATAAAATATGCATAATTCAGCATGACTTTTTTAAGGTAACTAAAAAAAACCTTGAAAATCTATATAAATCCTAATTTTTTTGTTATCATACAACAACGCATACCTGAAATAGCAGGCTTAGCTTATAATAATATCTTGGTAATCTTTATTGAAAGTCTTCTCAGAAGATCTCAAACCAATTTTTGAACAAAATCTTGGATTTCTGTCAACTCATGATAATACTCAAACGCTTAAAATTTTTCAATTTATATTTGTTAAAAAGTTAAAAAATGTTTTAAAATTTAAAGCAATGTACAAACTTTATGTAGCAATTCATAGACTTTATGTAGCAATTCACAGACTTTTAACTTATAAAAATACATTTACATTCTTTTAAATTCATACGCAAATTATGTGAGAAATTAGTATAAATGTAGTAGTTAGTCATTAATTTTCTTTTGAGAAGGAAAAGGTGGGAGAAGTAGGTTAAGGACCCTAACCTCTTCTTCCAGTAGTTGATTGAAGTAGCAGCAAGGAACACATTTTAATTTTGTATATAAAAGTGTGTATATAATTTTTATCTGCAGATGATGCATATGTTTTGCTGCCATGGTTGGGGTCAAATTCATTTGATTAATTACAGATACAAAAACGTTAATTCTAGAGTTTCAAATACAAATTCAAATACAAATAACTGTACTTTTTAAGGCAAGATTGATAAAATCGAATACTAAATAGTAGAATGAAGACGTGTCTTCTAATAAATATTCAATAAAAACAAAGTTCAAACAAATTTTATTTTAAAATTAAAAATAAAATTAAAGAAAACGAACCTCCTGATTTTCCAAAAAAAAATACTGATTAACCTAGTTTATGAAATTACAAATTCATGTAAATCAAATTATTTTAAAATGCTTTTTTACCAAATACAATACAAATACTAATACGTCAATTTAGCCTATTTTTACCAAATACAAATTCAAATACAAATACGTATTTGACCCTTTTGATTTATTTTTTGTTTTATTTGTTTACTTAATTATGTCGCCCTATTGACTAGTTTTTAACTATATGAATGACACCGAACGTAATTTTGTAATTATAATAAACTTTGTAATTTTAATTTTATAGTTAAATAAATAAATTATATAAACTAATATTTGCTATCTTTGAGAGTGTACTAGTACTTTATCGACGTTATCATTTTGATTGCGTGCTGTTGTACTTTCTCCTGCGTTTTAATGTCATTCTTTAGAAAAAGAGACCAAAATTGAACTGCGAACTCAAGATGCGGTTGTATGAAGTTGGATACACTAAGCGCCATACGACGAGATCCTGACTTTAAAGTACTTTTTTCAGCAAACCAAAGACCTGATTTGCTGTTGCGGCTGTCGTCTCGACTTGATTTTAAATGTTTTTTTTGCGGTCTTAGTAATTGCGAGTTTTTTTCGAGCTCCGTCATTGCTACAGATTGAATACTTTTATGCTTTTGTGGCCACTGTAAATAACTATGCATTATGCCGCGTTGAAAGAAGTGCGACATATTTATGACCATGCCACAGCTTTGATTAGATCGTCTAGCAAGGTTGGCTAGTCTTTATGAGATTCAAAGATGCCTGTGATTTGCTATCATTCGTATATAATTTGATATAATGCACAATCAAAAGATGGGATGAAAAGGACAAAAATAATAGTGTTTCTAAAATCGGTCTTTGCAAAACTTCTCTTGGGACCGGTATCCAAATTGTTATATATTCATTTACGAAAACCTATTTCAAAATCCAAGAAAATTTTTTTTAACAATCGAGTAATGTCATATTATCTTATTAACAAGTTGCTTTTAAAAATTCTTTTATGTTGCTCAGCACAGCTTCGTACATAAATGCGGCTGCATAACCAATCTACTGGAGACACGTGACATACTGACATTTACCTAGGTTACGCTGCCAGCGTGATTTGTACGTATTTTGCCAAAGCATTTAAAACCGCTTCAAATTGCCAACTGTTATTGGCTATCTGAAAGTTACACTTCAATTCACTTCTGCAATACACCGAGTATCCTGTATTCTCTCAGTTTACGTTGCATGCGTTGATGAGGAGTTTCATCAAATAAACGTTGTTAAAATTGCGCTTACAGCTTAACCAAGGTAAACAGTCTGGGTCAGTATGTCACATACCTCCGTAAGATTGCTTTTGCAGCCTTGTTTGAGTATAAAGTCGCGCTGAGATTTTGAAATTTGTTGATAAAATAATAAGATATTACTCTATCCCGAATAAAACCTTATTGGATTTTGCAGAGGTTAGTGATACCTTTTTGGTATTGTGGTTTATCCTCCTCCGGCTAATTGCCATATAGAGGCCACATTACCAAGGCCCGAAAAGACAGGTTCGGCTCCCCAAGGAGCGTCATAACCCGCTATACGGACCAAGAGTAGGTAGAGTTTGGGAAGAACGAAGATATGTTAGAGTGAAAGACAAAAGTAGTCGAGTTAAAAAAATAGCATAGAGAAAGTAGGCAGAATTGCATCTGATGTTAGAAGGTGCTATAACGTACTGTTAGTTAGGTTAACCTAAGTAAAGTACGCCGACAAAGTTGTGATTGGAGTTCACTTAACATGAACTCTTTCTCAACTTTCTTTGTCGTCTCAGTGATACCTTTTTGTAGTTTAAATGTTGATTTTGCTGCTTTATCTAAAAATCAGCGTTACTTTTTATTCGATCCGGGACGTCTCTAGTTGTGGTTGCTTTCTTGAAAATAAACACTTTTGGAAAAAAAGCAGCAAAATTTTTCAAGATGTGCGGATGAACTCCATTTTACCCCGATTATTTGATTTCAATTAGATCTTAAGCCTGGTTTCAAACTCTTTAACAGCTATGTTGCTTTGAATAAAATATATTTATAGAAACTGTGACAAAATGATTACAGTTTTGGCTCAGGATTTTCCATTTTTTATATAAATATGAAAGACCTTGAACCTCAAGAGGTTCAAAGTCTTTCATATTTATATAAAATGTATATTAGAACTCTCTACGCTTGTCAAACTTTGAGTTAGACCTTCTGTATCAAGATCAAACACCGACAGGAAAAAGATGTTCAATACTAGCAGTGTGTTCAGTTTTAATTGATGCACATAATAATTCAAGGCATTTGATAAGATTTTAAACGCGTTCCATGTTTTGCGTGTGTGCATACAGAGATTTTAGGTTGATTAGCTCTCGTAAGTGTCTCCTTGTAAATCAACTTCACTAATTTGGACACATTTTTGGAAGCAGCTAAATTTTCCTTGTGAAGTTTGTTATGATAGTGTCGACCAGATGCTCAATAGTTAGCCTAAAGTTTGTGCTTCTAGTCAACTACTGCAATAACTTCTGCTATGATTCAGATTTCGTCTTTTGCAGAAAATGGTCTCTGTTGTTGGAATATGGAGCGTGATTGCTTCGTTGTATTTTACGGTGGATATATTGTATCTGTGATGTATTGAATATCCATGATGTTTTAAAGTCTAACTGATTGCGGTTATATGCTGAGACAACGTCTCATAACCTGCAAATATATATATATATATATATATATATATATATATATATATATATATATATATATATATATATATATATATATATATATATATATATATATATTTATATTTATATTATATATATATTATTTTATATATATATATATATATATATATATATATATATATATATATATATATATATATATATATATATATATATATATATATATATTATTTTATATATATATATATTTATTTTTATCTTCGTTTTCCAAAGTTGTGTAATACAAAAAATTGTTTACTTAAACAATTTTTTTTGTTAAATAACTTTAGTAAATGTGGTTAAAAAAAGTAAAATTTATTCATTTAATTTCCAATGTTCGCTTTTACCAATAAAATTTATGCAAATGAAACCAGCATTTTTCTGATTTCATTTGCGTAGTTGAAAACACATTCTATCCTTGTATCTGAATATGCACTATTAGAACAGTATCTTTAAAATTTAGTTTCTCCAATACCTGAGATTTTTGTTTGTAAAGCAAACCATGTCTACATGGTAAATGCGCAACTTTAAACGCATCAATCCAGATTCACTTGTAATGGTTTATTTTTTACTTTTTTTAATATTTTCAGCTCTTGGAATTACATTTTGGTACTATTTAATTTTTTATTCTTTTAATTTTATTATTTATTGTATGGATTTTATGCTCTAAGATAAGTTAGTACTTTAGGTGCTTCTTCTTCAATAATAATAAATGTAAAGAATTTGATAAAACTGATAGAAAATGGAGATGGTCATTTTCTTAATCAAAACATCAAAATGGAAGTTTTTTGACTAAAGAACTAAAACAACAAACCGCTAGGTAAAACTAACTTATCTTAGTCGGTGGTCAAACTGCACTAAGTCTTTGAAGACATGATCTTTATGTCAACAAAGACCATGTTTACTATTATTTAAGTTGTCACACCAAGGGTTTGACAACTTAAATAATAGTAAACATGGTCTTTGATGACATAAAAAAATCAGTTTTCAGATTTTATTGCATAAAAAGTAACATTTTTTTAAATCTAAAATAAAAAAGTTATTACAAGTTTACATTAAAATCTTGTTAAATGTTCAAGAGTCTCAAAGGACCAAAAGAATAAAAAAAAAAACAAAAAAAATTTCAAATCCAATTTAACTTCATTATATAAAACATGTTGAGTACAAAGCAATACGACTAAATAATACAAAAATTTTAACCGTTGCCTGCAAAATATTTTTACGTAATACAAAACTTAGTTCAATATAAAAACGTTAATAAATTTCATTCAAACTTTTAGTTAGTATCTCATCTGTTTGTAAACTTAAATTAATTGGTTATTAATAAATTGTATTATATGTGATATGTCGTCATATACATTAGTTTTATTAGTGATACCAGACTTGCATTTGAACTGACATTTCAAAAAAACAATTGTTTTGTTAAAAACCCCATATAGGAATTATATTTTCAAGTTGGTAAACACGCATTGGATATTAACATATATTGTCGGTAATGTACAATATATTAACATATATTGTCGGTAATGTACAATATAATGTCGGTTATGTACAAATAATTTTAGCAACAATTTTAGTTTTCATTGAGCAATGCAAGATTTTCATTGAGCAATGTAAGATTTTGTTTTGCAATTTTTATTGAAATGAATATTTTATGCGAAAATTTTTTATTTGCATCTAGAGTTTAATCTATGGATCTTTGTTGCCAGAGACAAACACAAGATTAAAAATAAAGCATTAATCGCTCACGTATTTATACATTAATCTACCAATTAGTTCATATTTTTCAGCCAAAACTGTTCAGAATTGTCAAATATTTTTTAAAGATTATTAAACAATGACAAAATTTATTTCTATGTGGATTATATCATTAAAATAATCCAATATTTTTATGGCGCGTAAAAATAAGAAGAAAAAAAATACATCAATCCGATAATACTATATAAAATTTATCAAATACTATAAAAAGTATTTACAGTATCAATCAACATCTTATGACAACAAATTACAGTAATTAAATAATTAGCAACTAAATGTTTTTTTTTTAGATGAACAATTATAAAAGTACGCTGTCTTTCTTATTATGAATGACCTCAAGTTTTTGTGATTTAAATAATTATATTTTTGACAAAAATTTTATTTCAGGCCCACTCTAAATCTGTAGCCTTAATACCACTTCATCATTTGGTTGATAGAATTTAAATAATATTTTTTAGTCTCTTTTATTTTTATTAGTTGCTGTTTATCTTATTTAAATTTGATAGAGTTTTATAAATGTTTGTCATTCAATAATCTTTTTTAAGTTTGTTTAAAGATGTAAAAATGAAATAAAATGACAACATAAAAATACAACAACAACTACATATATATATATATATATATATATATATATATATATATATATATATATATATATATATATATATATATATATATATATATATATATATATATATATATATATATATATATATATATATATATATATATATATATATATATATATATATGTATATATATGCATATATATGCATATATATGCATATATATATGCATATATATATATGCATATATATACGCATATATATATGCATATTTATATACATATATATATATATATATATATATATATATATATATATATATATATATATATATATATATATATATATGCATATATATATATGCATATATAAATGCATATATATATATGCATATATATATACATATATATATATATATATATATATATATATATATATATATATATATATATATATATATATATATATATATATATATATATATACATACATATATATATATATATATATATATATATATATATATATATATATATATATATATATATATATATATATATATATATATATATATATATATATATTTATATAATTTATTAATTTATTTCATACAAAAATCATGCAAAAATAAAAACTTATAATTTATAAAGAATTATAAAACTCTAAATATCGAATAAATAATAAATACCAAGCAAAAACAAAATGAAATTTTTGATATATAAATATAAGTTATCATTTATAATAATTAACAATAATCAAATAAAAATTACAAACAAAAATGCAAAACAAAATTTCCTACCGACGATAAGCCAGACAAAACAAAAACACACTTTAACTTTCATGGTTGAATCAAAAGAAAGTTCGTTAAAGTTATCGTTATATTGTATTCGATTTATAAATTATAAAACAAATCGTTTTTAATACATTTAACATTCCCGAAGTTCTTTTAAAAATAATTAGTTCTTTTATGCCACCACTTATATGAGTGTGTCACTACATATGAAAAGTGTTTTAAAGCCTTACTAAAGCTCGTTGAAATAGTCATAATAGATTATTTTTCTAAGCTTACAAATAACTTTACTAGTATAATAAAAAAAAAGAATTATTGCTCATTTAAAAGCTTTTAGCTTTCTTTAACTTTTTAGTTTCAAAAACTAATGAATGAAAGAAAAAGTATTACCATAAAACTAACATACCTAAAAATAAACCACACAACTTAGATTTTTAAAATAACAAAAAATTAAGACAAGAAGACCTAGTATCCGAGCAGTCGTTAAAAAATATTGTTTTTACTGGATGGTATTTTATTGTTTTTTCTGGATCATACTTTTAGGAGCGTAAACTACGCAATCAGCTTCGCGTAGCTTTTTTTTGTGTTTTTAAAATAGGGACAACATTATTGCACTTTTTACAAGCTTAAAAAAATCTCATCTTTTTTTGTTTTTTTGGCTTCCATAAGGGAGAGAGGGAGAAGATGCTGGGAACCTTAGGTGGAACTATAACCATCGAAGACCAGGTGTTCCAAGAAGACCTAGTACCCATGCAGTCGGTATTGTTGGATCTCGGCATTCCGAGATCCAACAAAACCGACTGGTATCACTAATAAAACTAATGTATAATAACAATGCAAGTCTGCTATCACTAATAAAACTAATGTATATGACGACATATCACATATAATACAATTTATTAATAACCAATTAATTTAAGTTTACAAACAGATGAGATACTAACTAAAAGTTTGATTGCAACTAAATAATTTGTTTACTAGATTTGCTGTTCGATCAACCGCGTTTTTGCTTTAGTTGACGCAAATGCATTTGATTTACAGTTAGACCAACAGCAACTCCAACTTATATAACTAGTACATATATGTTATATATAAGTTATATATGTATATGTATAAGTATATTTTTGGAACCAATTGCATATTGGGATAGTTAGTGCAGCTACACTGGATTGTAAATAAAACTATTAACAAAATTGCATCAATCAGATTAAATTTGAAAAGCACAACTAAAGAGTCTTGTTATATTTAAAATTTTTCTATTAAACAACTTGTTTGAAAATATATTTTGATTAGTGAAAATATATTTTGGTAAGCCAACTTGACGAAAAACTATTTAAATCTAGCCAAAAAGTCCTTTAGGACCTTAAGGATAGGATTTTGGAACAAAAAAAAAAGACAATAAAATGACAAAAGAATCCTCTGATCATTATTTTATCACCTTTCTTTTTATTGTTCTCTTTCTTCTCAAGACTGCACACTTATAGATGTAACTTCTACTCAAACTGACCATGATCTTTCTTAATATTGTTGTTATTGGTGACTTAAGTGCTCATTACACTGAATGGTTTGGCTCTAACACAACTGACCCTGGTGGCACTTAAGCCCATAATTTTGTATTTTTTGATCTCTTACTCAGGTAGTTAACTTTGTAGAATATTACGATAAGGATTAGCTGAAAATAGTTAAGTTTTCTCTGAGTTTAAGTTTACCAGCCACTGTGAGCCCCATGGTGAGGCAGAAGTGATAACCTTTTCAAGCTCAAATGTTCCCTCCAAGCAATCAGAGAGTATTCACTTTTTATCAAGACTAGAATAAATGGTAGTATCATCAGCGAACAATAATACCTCAGATGTAAAATATCTGGAAGATCATTAATTTAAATTAAAAGATGTATAGGGCCAAAGTTTAAACCTTGAGGAGCCTCTAAACTTACAGGATATGAAGAAGAGTACTGATTATCGAGGACAACTTTAATACTGCGATTGGTAAGGAAAGATAATCTTAAAGATGTTATCTGATACATTGAAAGAAGAAAGCTTATGGAGAAGACCAGAATGCCAAACTTTATCAAAAGCTTTAGAAATGTCACGAGCAATAGCCTTAACCTTTCCACGTCTATCTAATGCACAATAAAACTTATCGGTTATTACTGTTAACGAATCAGCTGCAGAACGAGAAAATCAAAATTCATATCGATAATAAGAAAGTTATTAGATTTAAGATGAGAGATTAAGTGTTTGTTAATTAAAAACTCAAAAATCTTGCTTATGATAGGAAAAAGACTAATAGGAAGGTAGTTAGACAAGTCAGATCGCTCTCCAGAATTTTTAAAAATAGGGATAACAGATTCTGCTTTCCAGCAAGCTGGAAAACAAGACTCTGATAAGTACTTGTTAAATAGTTTTGAAAGTATAGACGACAGCTCCGAAAAACATTTCTGTAAGACTATTACATGTATGTTTTCCGGACCACAGGCTGAGGAAGAGTTTAAGCAAGAAATCCCTTTAAATACAGAAGCTGAAGTGATAAAAATGTCAAGCAATGGATTAACCTGTTTGTCGGCTATATCAGGTAGAACGCAACTAGTGGATCAAGAGATGATATTGATGAAAAGTTCTTAGCAAACAGTTCCACTTTGTCTTTAGGTGAGGTGACAAAATCTAAACCATATAAGAGTGGTGGAACAACAGATTTGCCCTTATTTTAGATACTGTTAAAAATTCTCCATAAGCTACAAAAGGTAAGAACTCTTTTTCTCGCGTCTTTGGTGATGAATTCATATCATCCGTAAATTACGGTACGTTTATTTTCACTAATAATTAGAACAAACAATATTAAAAGTTTTCTCTCATAGAACTTTAAGTTAAAGAAAAAATCAAAATACGGAATATCTTTTTTAATAAAGGTTTAATGAAATGAAAATACGGAATATCTTTTTTAATAAAGGTTTAATGAAATGAAAATACGGAATATCTTTTTTAATAAAGGTTTAATAAAATGAAAATACGGAATATCTTTTTTAATAAAGGTTCAATGAAATGAAAATACGGAATATCTTTTTAAATAAAGGTTTAATGAAAATCGTAAATGAGCTTAAGCGTTGCGTCTAAAATTCGTGTTTGTCTCGATAGTATAATGTTTCTTTATTTGATACAGTTTAAACCAAGCCAAACCTCTAAATTTCCATATCTTAAAAATACTTTTCTAGACTACTAAAATCATATAAACCATTATTTTGTACAAATCATCGTGTGTTACATTCATTATCTTAAGCTTTTCTAAATCCATGAGATTCCATTAAATTAACTTACTGTTAATAAAATTACAACTAATAATAATAGTATTATTTATTATACTAAGAGAATATAAAATAGCAAAGCATATATTTAAGGTTTTATATTATTTAAAAATTTTAAATAATATAGTTTTGAAAATTTATAACTAATTTATAATTTTAAATAATTTAAAATATTTAAATAATATAGTTTTAAATTTAATTAAATATAAACTTATTTACTGATTTATATATATCATATATATTTTTGCTATTTTATTTTTTCTTTTAATTTTAACGTTCTTATAATTTTCTTTTTTTAAAGTTTTTTGATCAGTTTTAAAATTTTTTGTTTTTAAAATTATCACAGTTTTAAATCATCTCAGCTATCAGCTAATCAAATCAGCTAATAGTTGCAAATCAAAAATTGTTGAATATAATTATTATTAAAATTTTTTCTTTCTTTCATGTAAAAATTATAAATTTTTGAATTCGTATTTATTTTCAAATATTATGTTAAATGTACACTGTGAAAAAAATAACGCTAACTAAGGCTCATGCTTTTGTATATGCATACATTTATGTACATTAATACTGATGTTTAAAATTTTATTATTTTTAAAAATGAAAGAATTTTTTCGCTTTGGGGCAAAGTTAAAAAACTTTTTAAGAACTGATCAGAGAAATTATTTTGTGGACATTCATATTCGATTCTTGAGCTGATGTAAAAATTATGAATTTGCATGAAATTACCGTTTTAAAATCTTTAAAAAATACTATCGCTTTAATCTTAAAAAAGTTTTAATCTTAAAAAAGTTTTACTGGGTTTAAGATATAATAGATATGTCTGTTTTTTACCTTGCTGGGGTTTTCAAAAAGTATTTCAGCTTTTATATTATTCCATTTTTCCACATTGTTAATTTTTTAGCCACATATTGTAAACAACATAAGTTTTATTAAATTGCCTTGCTTATTTTTAATACTCACATTAACAGTTTCAATTTTATTTTGTTTTTTTCTATAAAGCCAACTTAATTCGATAAATTATGTAAATGTTATGCTGATTCCCAGCTTGCACACTTACGTTGGGCCAACGTATGTAAATATATCGCAAACGTCGGTTATTTTCTCCCATGCAAATACAACGTTGATCCAATGTTAGTTTTATCGAATTTATATTTATGAAAACCTTATTAAACAGTGTGATTAAAAATAGTTAGCAAACTTTCATTTTTCAACGTATGTAAAAACATTGCAAAGGTTGCTTGTTTTTCCGATCTGAACCCAACGTTAATTCAAGGTATAGAGATCAACATTGATCCAATATATATGAATCAACGTTGATCCAATGTTTATAACGTAACGTTAATCTAATGTCTATCAATTAACTTTGGATTATATACATTGAATCAATGTTGGTCCATATAAATTGGAACAACAATTTTTATACAGTGGATCAACGTTGTGTTTGCATCGAGAAAAGGCAGATATACAAATATACATTTGTATAAATTATAAGAATTATTTTTCTTTTGAATATTTCAGTTGATTGTGAAAATATATTTTGCCAATATAATTTTCTCTTTTTATATTACCAAGTCACAAGCAAAACAAACATGAATAATGCTTCTTTAATCAGATGTCAGGTAGTAGTTATTAACATAAGGTATTAGCAATGGTAGTTCCTTAAAACGGCGGAAATATGTATGTATAAGTAATATATACAACTATAAAGAAAAAAAAATGATTAAGTAGTATATACAACTATATATGTTAGTATATACAACTACATATCAACCAATCGTTATCGCAATAATTTAGACCTTCCTATATTTATGAACGGTAATGTACTCGATGAGTCTCCTACTCTTCAGAAGTAAGAGTTAATCCTCATCTTCTAGGATTAACTCTTACTTCTGATCTTTCTTGGAAACCTTATATCAAATCCGTGGCAAAATTAGCATCTGCTAAAGTTGCTTCTCTTTATCGAACTCGACACTTTCTCACTCTGGATTCTATTCTCTATCTCTATAAATCGAATATGATTTATAGTATGGCAACAGTATTCATGTATTGAATACTGTTGCCATATCTGGGGCGGATCTTCTAATAATACCCTTTCTCTTTTAGACAATGAGCAAAAACGCATTGTAAACATAGTTGGACCTGCTCTTGCAGCCAACCTTCAACCTCTGTCACATCGTCGTAATGTTGCTTCTTTTTCTCTTTTCTATAAATGCTATAATAGGCACTGCTCTAAAGAGCTAGCGTCTCTTGTGCCATCTACTAAAATTAATTCTCGTGTTGCTCGTCATTCAATAAAGTCTCATCTTTTTTCTGTTACTGTTCCTAAGTGCTCCAAAAACTCTTATTCGTCTAGTTTTTTTCCTTGAACATCAGTTCTTTGGAATTCGCTTCCTTCATCTTGCTTTCCTGATTCATATAATTTGCAATCTTTTAAGTCGTCTGTCAATCGTTATCTTGCTCTACAATCTTTATCTTTTCTCCTCCAGTAACTTCCAACACTAATTAGTGGTTGCTTGCAGCCTTGTTGGAAGCGAAGATGTTTAAAAAAAAAAAAAATGTGTTTAAATATAACGCGCATAAATGTTGATTCCTTTAAATGGTGGAAATATATATGTATAAGTGCATGTATACAACTATATGTGTGTATATAAATTTATATTCTATGTTTATATGTATATGCAAAAATGTAAAATAAATAAATTTAATTCCAATAAAAGTAAAAATACGTTGTGCTAACAAAATACGTTGTGCTTTTTTGATTTGGTAAATTCAGACACTAATAAAGTGGGGAGGGGGGGGGAGGACAATTTTCAGGTTAAAATTATAAAACTTTTTTCGTTAATTTTTAGAATATTATATTTCAAACAACATGCTTTGTGAAATATATAAATTTACAAAAAGATATATATATATTTTTTGAAAATATATAAGGGAGGGGAAGGTCACCTCAATTGCCCCTCACCTCTCCCCATATGGGTCCGCCATTGTGCTATATTTGAATCGCAAATTAGGTATGCGTGTCAGATTTAGGGTAAAAAAAAATGATCCTTATGCAAACTAGTTTCTCTTCAAAACAAAGCCCTAAAAATTATTCACTCTCAAAATTATCTATTTGACAATGTTTCTCTCTTTTATATTTTTTAATGTCTTTTATAAATTATCAATAACTCTTAAGCTAAACAACGATATTACTCTTTTAAATTGTTTGTTTGTATGGAGTTATCTATGTGATAAACTTCCAATATCTTTCAAGAGTTTTGGGAATTTTTTTCTAAAATAAGTAACAAACATTTTTATTTTCTAAGATCCTCTTCATGCAAAAATATCTTTATAGAACATACCAGGACAATAAAATTTGGCAGCAAACTAATTAAACATCAGTGCAAATGTGTTTTCAACTTGCTGACTAAAATATTTCCAGTTTTTAAAAGAACGAGTGTTCACACATTTCATACATTTTTACAGTAATATATTGTCGTCCTTATACAATGATTGTTTGTGTATATGCGTATGCATGTTTAGGTATATGTATGCGTATGTGTTGTATATTTCTGCGTATACACACATACGCATATATATACAGTGGCGGAACTACTGGACGCAGGACCCTGCGTTGCGGGGGGGCCTACCAGCTATAGGGAGCCCTCATATAAAAAAAGTTATACTCTCAATAATATTTATACTATAAAACTCTTTTCCGCAAAAAAAACATTCTTTTGCGGGGGGGCCCGAATTTTGAAGTTCCGCCACTGTCTATATATATATATGTGTGTGTGTGTGTGTGTGTGTGTGTGTGTGTGTGTGTGTGTGTGTGTGTGTGTGTGTGTGTGTGTGTGTTTGTATATATATATATATATATATATATATAAAAATTTTTCTTTGAATATGTTTAGTTGTAGCGGTATCTAAAATCTCATATGAATTACAATTAGATTTATCATATATATAAACAATTAATCTAATTAAATGTTTATATATATGGGATTTTTATTAGCTCCAAGGTGCTCATTAATTCTTGTCAAATGTCTGGACGTTTCTCCAACATAACTAGCATTACACTCAGCACAAGAAAATTAAGCAACATGAGATTTAAGTAGCTTAAAAAGTTTAAAAATCTTTTAAACAAAAATTATTTTGTATTTTCTTAGTTTTAAATATTATTTTTATTAGAACATCTTTGCAATATTAACAAATAATTTTTAAATTTTCGTTGTAGTATAATTAGATTTAGCTTAAAATAAAATTAAATTTATCTTATGTTTGAGTTTTTAACTAAAAAGTTTACTTATGTTTGAGTTTTTAACTAAAAAGTTTACTTATGTTTGAGTTTTTAACTAAAAAGTTTACTTATGTTTGAGTTTTTAACTAAAAAGTTTACTTATGTTTGAGTTTTTAACTAAAAAGTTTACTTATGTTTGAGTTTTTAACTAAAAAGTTTACTTATGTTTGAGTTTTTAACTAAAAAGTTTACTTATGTTTGAGTTTTTAACTAAAAAGTTTACTTATGTTTGAGTTTTTAACTAAAAAGTTTACTTATGTTTGAGTTTTTAACTAAAAAGTTTACTTATGTTTGAGTTTTTAACTAAAAAGTTTACTTATGTTTGAGTTTTTAACTAAAAAGTTTACTTATGTTTGAGTTTTTAACTAAAAAGTTTACTTATGTTTGAGTTTTTAACTAAAAAGTTTACTTATGTTTGAGTTTTTAACTAAAAAGTTTACTTATGTTTGAGTTTTTAACTAAAAAGTTTACTTATGTTTGAGTTTTTAACTAAAAAGTTTACTTATGTTTGAGTTTTTAACTAAAAAGTTTACTTATGTTTGAGTTTTTAACTAAAAAGTTTACTTATGTTTGAGTTTTTAACTAAAAAGTTTACTTATGTTTGAGTTTTTAACTAAAAAGTTTACTTATGTTTGAGTTTTTAACTAAAAAGTTTACTTATGTTTTTATAACCTTTTGTGGAAGTTGATTATTTTGTAAAACAAAAGCATGATTTTTTATATCTCTATCAAATCCCAGCCAAGTATTATTAATTTTATATGTTCAATAAATCAAACAACGTATAAGATCAAATTTGTAAACAAAACTAGGTTATAATTAAATATAAGTTAACTAAAACTTAGTTAAATTATAGTCAAAACTATTTATTTTTTTTTTATGATAAACTGATGTCGAAAAGAAATTGGATTTTTTTAACAAGTACATCTAAAAAAGCAATTTAGTTTTCTTGTTCTTTTTCCTTCATAAATTTTTAATTATTATGTTGTTTATTAAATGATAATTTATTCTATTTTGATTATATTGATTGGTTACTAACTATTATTTTCATAATTATTACATATTATAGTCATAATTATTTTATAGGTTTATTATGTATTTTTTTTGTCTGTAAATATTTCTCTGTAATGTCTTCTGTTTTTTTATATTCTACCGAGAGTTGTTGTTTTTTTTAATTGTATAAATAGTCTTTTGAAAATGTAATGAAAGTTACAAAACATGTCATGATTTAAAAATATCGTGGTGTTTTTAAAAATATTTACTTATGTGATGCTATTACGACATTCAAGTTTTTTATTAACAAGTTTAAACAGAACTTTTATATCATTATGAGCATAGAATAGCGTCCGAATATAAATCCTTTGGCAAGATATTAAAACCATATTTTTCTGTTCTTATTCTGAACTTTTTTTTTTTGAGACACAATATGGTGTGCATATATTTTTTTTTTATATAGACGCAATATGGTGTGGTCAAATAATGCTTGAAGTTGAATTTCAGCTGTCGTTTTTGTTAACTGTATCGATTACCAGGGATTAACATTTCGGTTAACATTTTTTTGTCAACACATCGGTTAACATTTTTTTGAAGCTTTTTTTATAAATGAGTTGCAGGGGTAAACGTTTCTGTTTTTACTTTGAATAAGTTTCCAAACATTTCCAATGCCTCTTAAGTCATTAATTTCTTGATCGCTACTTTTTTTAAAGCAGAGTTATATACTTTTTTGGTTTTCTTTGGGTGCATACGTCAACTCACCAACAGATACCTTCTTTATTAAAAAAAAAAAAAAAAAAAGTCCTTAAAACTAAAAATCACCGAACTCAAATGTGTAAAATACCCGACAAAATCCCTCCCCCCCCCCCATCCTCCACACACACACAGACATATACATACACCCTTAGAATTACCCTCTTCCTCTGCCATAATTAAAAGTTTAATTTTTCAAAATAAACTAAATAATAACAACACCTGGACTGTCAGAAATCTTCAATTTTTTCTCACCAGTTTTCTTTCAACAACGCCGCATTCTGTATCAAAATGTGATAAAAGGAAATAGTGAGAAAAATTTTATAAGACGCAATCAATTTTATTGACGATAACCCTAACTACTTTTTGTCATTATTCTTCATATTAATGAATAAAAACCCTAAAATTATGTAGTTGTGTTAACGTAGTCCATTCTGCGGAATGGACTATAATTAGTGAATTGATGAAAAGAGTTGACTAGGGCACCAGCCTGAGTTTTTATTTACGAACTTCTCCATTTGCTCAATGAACTTTATTGGCGTCCGTTTAAGCATCTCTTTGATGCCAGTTTCATCAAGAATGGGCGTCAAGAATGGGCGTAGAGTCAGATCGGAGATGGAAAGTTTGTCTAAAAGAATTTAAGGCTTTTTGGTCACAAGCATATTCAATGCTAAAGGCTGTTTGTTTTTTTTTATCTCAGTGACGAGGACTAGTGAAACTTATTTTATACCAAAAAATTGAATAAAATATTTTATCAATTTAAAAGAATTGATAAAAGTTTCATTAATTTGATCTGACTCTTTAGCCGGAATATTCTAGGAGTAGTCTTAAGCCTTGGAGTCGGAATAGACTTTGTTATAATACTTTCTTCTGGTTATTGTTTCACTTACTCCTGAATTCCAATTCAGCAAAGAAAAAATGATTTTATTGCGTAGGAGATATTTCACTTCTATCATTCAGGTTATTAAATACTTGTTCTTTCAAAGGTCTATTGTTTAGCTCTCAAAATGTTGTCAATAAGCATAAATTGCTAATTCTTGAATAAGTTATGTATCCTATACTGGTATTATAGTTCTAAATAATACTTGAGTAGCTTTTTTTCTTCTGATAAAAATAATTTTCATTTTTCAGCCTACGTTGACTAGTTTTAATGCTGCGTCGCCTGCCTAGTTATAAAAAATATTTGCGACTAGACTGAGTTGACATTTTTTAAATGGTATCTAGGCTATCTATGTGTTCTATAAAAACTATATGAAAGTTTTTTATCGAAACTAGTATTGATGGCAGGCGTTAAACAGCCCAAAGGTGCTGTTTTAGGAAATAGAGACCATTATCAGAATAATTTCTGATAATGGTCTCTATTTCCTAAAGGGTGTTATCATCAACACTAGCCGAGATTTTCTAGAGTTGCTGTGACTTCTTATCTTTTGAGACTACTTAAAAGTACCCTCAAAAGATAACATACCCGAAGGAAAGTCTATTAATTAGAATTAGTCAAAAAAACTCAAAACCCTAACAACAGTCACCACTCTAGCTTTTTGTGACTAAGGCAACATTTGTTGTGAAAAAGTCAGATGTCCCGAAGCCTAAATTATACATCAACTGCAAGTTATAATAAATAAAAATATTATAATTAATATTATATTATTCCCAAATAGGGCAAGGTCTCCCGATTTTTTCGATCTGTTCTGCAGTTTTTGATCTGATCTTAGAAACATAACATTAGAGCATTTGTCGTTAAAACTAAATTTTGATTTTTTATTATAAAATATCTTTTAATTGAGATAATATAAAGTATTACATATTTCAAATATGCATGTTAGCCTCTGAAACTGCAAAACTCCGTAAAACAAACAAGTTCAAAAAAAGTTATGTATTTTTAATTAAAAATGAAAAATTAAACAACCTCGTTTGATTGAATTTGTGGAGAAATTTCATTTGGGAGAATGTTTAGCATATTAATTTCTTCAGATCTAACTCCCAACATAATTTCATTATGCCTGTGAAACAATTTCAATGGTGAATCGTAACCTGCGTAAGCCAAGAACATTTTTTGGTATTTTCGACCGGCTTTGTCAAGTGCTTCTGTAAGAATATTACGTTGTACCTTCAGATTCCTATCGACTCCTATTTGATATCCTCCAAAACCTCTTACGTAGACGCAAAATTTGGGATAACTTACAAATTTACTAACATCGCTGGTTGGTTTGGGTATCGTTAAATTTGTAGGAGGAATAAAAAAATGCATTTTAATTTCCAAAGTATCATTTTTATTAGTTAACTTTTTCATTAAGACAAAAACTGGAGCAGTCATCGGTATTTTAACTTTTTGATCATTTTGACCATTAATATATTTGAAAAGAGTTTGATACATAGGTTGAAATGCTATTGAATATATATATATATATATATATATATATATATATATATATATATATATATATATATATATATATATATATATATATATATATATATATATATATATATATATATATATATATATAATATATATATATATATATATATATATATATATATATATATATATATATATATATATATTACTACGAATGAACAAAACTACTAACACAACGTTAATTTATAATAACTGTGTAGTTCTAAACAATAAAAAAAGTTTACATGTGTTTTGTCTGTATGGTGCTTGGATTGAAGTTGCCACCCATGTTGACTCATCGTAACACCTTTCTTCATAACCATCGCCTTGTGACTTAATTGTAAATTTGGGATATTTTAATTTGTTACTTAATTCAGGGTGTTCTTCGCTTTTAACTTTTGGTATTTGTTCCCTGATAAAAACTTTATAATGCCTCCTAATTAGGCAACTAAATGGGCTAAAAAGTGTATCTCTTGAATACAAATCTGTCTCTCCCAAGCGTACTCCGATAACCAATAAAAAAAACATATAAGTTTTAATAAGCATCTTATATCCCTGCTAATTAACAGTTTAATTTTCAAAATTAAAAATGTCAATAAGGAAACTAAAATTTTTACATAATAAAATGTTTTATAATATAAATTATACGATTAAAATATTATTAATTTATCAAGTATTCTAATATAAATTATACGATTAAAATATTATCAATTTATACAAATATTATCAAGATTATAAGTATTGTTCAATATATATTAGGATTTTTGTTGATTTTTTTAAACAATATTAAAATCAAACTTTCTATCCAAACTTTACTATCAAAACTTTAACTATGTTTACAGCTAACTCGACTTTTTCTCGTAATACAAAACTGAGTATTTGCTTTAACAGTCAATAACACAATTTAAGTTAAAAGAAAATAAAAGTTTACATGACAGATTTTATTTAAGATAGTTTAAAAATATTTACTGTTTAGATTTTTGATAAATATTAATCTGGTGGCAATTTAGGTTTATTTCAAATTACCTTTTTATTATTTTTTTTTTCTTTATGGAAAATACTTTGTGACAGCTAAAATTATTTTATGCTATGTCGCCAATTCTGTCTGCTATCCTAAGTCAATTGCTTTTTTTGACTGCATTATTTATGAAGTATAGTTTCATATTGCATTTATCAAGTCTCAAAGTTTTGGTTTTTATTATAATGAAGACCAATAATAAAGGCTATTAAGTAATAATTCGTAAACCTTAATTGATAGCAACCGGGGATACAGTCTCGGGGCCTCCTCAAAAAAGGGGCCCTAACAATAAAGAATTTATCAAAAATTTTAAATTCAGACTAATAAACACTAGTAAACAGCTATGATATTTTTTTTTACCTTTACCCACAGTACTTTGTAGATGTTTATGTTAAATATTAACGGAAATCATAGATCTATATTTGCTCACCCCAACCATGCAATCTGTATTATACTCTAGCTATGTTTGTACCATGTGCAACTACCAACTCTTGTCCATTAGCTGTTCAATTCTCTGATTTCATTCAAAATTTTTATAGTTTTTTCACATCAAGTACAGAACGAACTGGAATATATATATATATATATATATATATATATATATATATATATATATATATATATATATATATATATATATATATATATATATATATATATATATATATATATATATATATATATATAAATATATATATTTATATATTATGTGTAGAGAACATTGCAATGCTAATTAAATATATATTACATTTGTGTGACACGGGTAAAAAAAGAGGTAAAATCATGGTTAAACTATGTGTTTCCCTCCAATTTTGAAACATGCCTTTTTTCTAAATATTTTTCTTTTATGTTTTGTTTATTATTAAAGTACACAATAATGATTATTTTGTCTCTAATTCTATATATAAATGTTTATAATTTTAAAAAAAGTCTAACAACACTTTTTTATCTGTTAGCTCATGTGTACAATTTATTTTTTCTTTAAGTGTCCGGGGCTACCCGACTTTTCCCTATGTAGTTTTACAATGAAGTTAGAAAAGTTCATAAAATAACAAAAACAGTAACATAAAGTTTAACAATAACAGTAATAAAAAACAATAAAAAACGAAACCAAAATCCATTAGATATGTAAATTTGCAAAGTAGTCATGGAAATATTTGTAAATAACTAAACATGAAAATATTGCTAAATAATAAAACAGCAATATAAATAATAATAGTAATAATAATAAACTCAAAAACAGATGAAGATGATTTCAGTTAAAAAAATAATTTCTTCAATTTTAATTTTAAATGAAGAGTAATTTAATTTGATTGAAAAGTCAAAAGTTAAAAATATTTTGTTCCAAAAAAGAGGTCCACGATGGGACATACAAACTTTTACGTATTTAGTATTGAAAAAAGAAGCATTAAGATTGATGCCAATTCGTAAATTATATTTGTTTTGACGCTTTTAAAGAGTAAAGATATTGAAATATGAATGAGATGACATTTTATTTACACTTGAACATAAAGCATAAAAATATATAAAGCATAAAATATTGAAAATATTAAATTGATAAACATTTAAAACTTTTATATCTTTAAGAAATAGCGTAGAGTGTGCAAGACGATTTCTAAAGTTTATTACACAAACTGCGTGTTTCTGATGATTAAAAAGATTTTTTAAGTTTTGTCTTTTGAATGCTTTTTCATGTAATATTTGCATAGCTTATATGACAGTGAACAAATGAATAGTATAATTGTGTCAACTGCCGTTTATTTAGTATGTTTCTAGCTTTATATAGAATAGCGATGTATTTAGAAATTCCAAAAGAGATAATGTTAATGTGATGTTTCCTAGTTTAATTTTTACCAATAAAGATTTGTAGAAATTTTGTTACTTTTTCTCTTTTTAAGATTATACCGGCAACGTAGAGTTCAGGTAACAGATGTAGTATTCTACATTTTTTATAGAGGGGATAAAAAAGTATCCATTTAGTTTAGTTGTGTTAAGAGATATTAGATAAATTAATAATAACATTTTCGTATTATATCAGAATATTATTATTTTTGTATTATATAAGAATATTAGTATTTTCATGAGATAGAAATAAATAGTATCGTCTGTAAAGATTATTTTGATTAGGCTTGAAGTTTTATGGAGGTTGTTTAAATATAATATAAAGAGAAATGGTCCAAGTATGAAGCCTTGTGGCCTTCATTATATCTTTATTATAAACATATTGCTCACGATTTGTAAAATAGCTTTTTAACCAACTGAGGGTGTTATCTTTTATTCCATATGATGATAATTTTAGAATTAGAACTTGATGGTTAAAGGTATCAAAAGCTTTAGATAAGTCAATAAATACTCCTAATGTGAATTGAGATTTTTTAAAAGATTTTGAGATGCTGCGCGTAAATTAATGTATTGAATGTTCTGTTGAATTTTTTTTTAACTAAATTGGTTTTCGTATAAGATTTTATTCTCAGCGGAAAAGTGGGATTGTTAACCCCTGTTTTGGTCTTTGTAGATTTTTACCGACAGTTTTAATTTTTTTTTTTTTTATTTTGGTTTCTTTACACAATTTAATAATGTGGTTTTTCTCTTTCTATAGGCTGTTTATGTAAAAACATTTTCATGCAGAACAAATAAACTAGATCAGTATTTGATGTCTACATGCAGGGATTAAGTACCCAGGTCTATATAGAAGTACTTGATCCCCACGAGTGGGATACTTGATTCCCCGTGAATAAAGTATTCCACCTATAAAAATAATATAAGTAATTAAATCAAATGATATAATAAATGATAATTAAAACAATGATACGAGCTGGACAACCTACTTTATTAACCAAAAAAATAAAATGTAGAAATAAACTGACCCAAAAAAAACCAATGTTATTTTATAAAACGTTAGCATCAAATTTATGTTTAAACTTTATAATGCCAGCAGGCCTGGTCGTTCCGTTCATGGATGGCTCAGCCCAATCCACTTCTTTGACGTCCTCTACTGTTGGAAAAGTGAAACAGCTTTCTTCTAGTGCCGTTCTCCTCAAGAATTTAATTTTCAGGGGTTTTTTTTAAGACACAAAACTTTTCCGACGTAAAAATTTGATCCAGCCGGATGGCTGGAAATATCATCCTCTTCATCAGTTAAATTAAAAAGTTTTATTTTTCTAAGTTATTGAAACCTTTTTTTTTTCTTTTCTTTAATTTTCTTAGCTATCCTAGCACGCACATTTGCGATTTTCTTTGCTATCCTCGCACGCACATTTGCGGTTTTCTTAGCTATCTTCGCACAAGCAAGTTCTTCAACTTCTACTTTTTCAAAGGTATCAGCTAGGATGCAAGAGCACCCCTGTTTTCTACCTCAAGAAGATTGGACACGAGGTGCTGCTTTGAGATAGAGCATCATATCTTGTGGAAAAAGTGTTTCACAGATATTATATCCGATGTTTTAGTGGAAGGTTTCATGGTACCAACAACGTTAGTTCCATAGAAACTGATGTACTAGTACTAGGTATTGGTTCGATTGGATCACGAACTTATTTCTGAATCAAATCTGGGTCTGGACAGTCTGTGACAGCGGTCATAAATTTTTTGTCAGTAAATATGCTTAGGTTTATCGGCCACATAGATACTTTGAATACATTCAAATACTTTGAACTCACTAATGATGTTTGAAGGAGTCATGGCTTGAGGGAACGCATCTCCGAGCAGTTCAGCAACGTCGTAAATTGTAACAATTCTGTCTGAGAATTTGATCATGAGATTAGAAGTTGCTTGGAAGTAGTAAGCCTTCAGTGGATCAAAAACAGCGCGGTCCAAAGGCTACAACTTATAAAAAAGGGTGCAGCGGAAATGTAAGAAAAACGATGCCGTTGTCTCTTGCATAATTTACAGTCTTCACTGAGTAGTGGCTCTCGTGGTTTACCATAATAACTAAATGCTTCTTTTCTAAGCTTGGTTGAGCAAAACAGAGAAAGTGTTTCAAAAATTTTAGAAACTAGAACAAATCATCAATCCACTGGGATATGTTGTTTCATTGCTGCTAGTGAGTGCATGGCTTAGAAACCAATCCTGCCAATTTTTTATAAGAAATACCATATAAGGAGGCATGTGACCAGCAGCAGAATTTACGCAAGCACATACCGTAATCAGTTCGTCTCGTTCTGCAAATGTAATTTTTCCAACCTGTTTCAACCCTCTTACAGCAATAATGCTAACAGGCTTGTGTACTGTAGTAAGGCCAGTTTTGTCAATATTCCATATACGTTTGGGAAAAAACCAAAAACTATGCTTCATGCCAGGTTTGTGGCTTCTAGTGTTCTCAATGCCATTTTAAGGTTTCTATTACGAAAACTTTTGTACCAGTTGCGGCCAGTTTGTTTGGTTTTATCCCATGAGGAGGGATATGGTGTCTAGTTTGTTGCAGCATAAGAGTATGCCAATTTGCGCAGTTGCACCACAATTAGACCGTAATATATCTTAGACATTACTTCTAAAAAGATACCAAGTTCTTTTTCCTGATCAGTTGAGGCGGGGTATTAACTGCAAAGCAGTTACAAAAACTGGCGCATTTGCAAACTGGCATAGGTGCGAATTGACACAAATGCGCCAAATGAATTTCGCACTTATGAAATTTGCGCTTATTCAGTCGTCCTCCTTCCTAACTAGGTTTAAACATGAGATACTTGATTTTGGCATCAAGTATCACCCCATTTTAAACGAATAACTATCCTTATGTTGACCTTTTTTAAAAAAGTTAAAGATTTAGGCTAAAGGAGTTAGAATTTGAATATCAATCTAATGGTGTTAAGCGGGTAAAAGTACACATGTATCACCTATTTGCGCAGTATAATTATAACTAAACGAGTTGAAGTTGTAATAACTTACCTCGAACACCTAAAATAAAGTTTAAATGTCAGAAAATAGAAAAAATTTTATTAAAGCTTTAGCCCTTTTCTGATAGGAATTACTTAAGCTACTTTTAGACTATTTTTAAAAATTCCTTTGTAGCTATTTTTAAACATTCATTGACTGATGGATGCTCTAAAGATTTTGAAAAGAATGTGTTTATAACATCACAAAAGGCTATTATAATATTCCCATTAATTTCATCATATTCAGTTTATTTCTTTTAACGAACAAAAGACTATTTCAAATTCATCTTAAGTTAGCTCAGTAAAGTGATATATATGAACCAAATGATATTTCTAGTTCTATTTCGCTTTTTTGTATTGTTTTTTTTAGGGTCAAACTTTAGTTCAAAGTTTTCAAAACCACTTTTTTTAAGAGCATCTTCAAATATTTGATTAGAGAAATTGAACACATTTTCATTAAAGGAGTTTTGGTTTAGCCTGTATTAACTGAAATCTGAATTTGTTTTGGGTAGATGATTTGATTTAATATTAATATACAATAATTCGTCGTTTTGTTTTTTGAAAGGCTTATATGAATTTTCAGTGAGGTTAATTGTGACGTCAAGAAAGTTTGCAATTTTTTAATTTATGTTTATTTCCATTTGAAAGCCAATATTTTTAAAAAAATTTTATAATATCTTTTCTAATTTTATCAAGCTGTGGACCAGATTTTTTACGTATTACTATTAAACCATTGTCGCGATAAAGACCTAAGTCATTTATATTGATTATTTTATTTAAAAAAATCTAAAATATATAGTCCAACAAATTCACAAATCTCTGCTCCATCATAATTACCCATTGTTACGTTAAAGCAGTCATGTATGCTTTTTATTTTTCCTTATTAAAATAAGGTAAGGTTTTTCTACAAATGTTTTATTATAAGGATTGTTTCTTCGGGAATAACTATGTGGCTTTTCAAAAATTCAATTGTTTTATCTAAAATATTGAGGGTTAAAAATCATTAATGTCAAATTGAATAAATGTGCAGTCATTTTTATTTTCAATTATGGAGAACCAATTTATAACATCAGTGTTATTTTTCCACTGTTGCAAATATAATTTATTTCTAAGAATATTATTAATTTTGTCAATTTAACTTTGCTTACATGTCCAATCTCACTTTTTGAGGAAACCAATAACCTACAAGGAAGTTTGTTTTGAAAATTTGGTTTATGGTCTTTTAGTGTTACGAAGGCTTGGGCAGGGGCATTTGATTTGATTCTTTTATCAAGATTTATTATTTTAGCAATACTTTTTGCTTCTAAATTAATTGCATTTTCCATTTTTTTAGAGGCTTTCTCATAAGAACTAGTAATATTGTCGCGTAAGATTTTTTCATAGTTTTTTGTTGTAAGTTGGTAAATGTTATTTGTTTTGTCAGCAAAAACCAAAATATTAGGATTTGATTTAATTTTTTTTAACATCTAACTTTAATTCTATTTGAAATTCATTTTTTATAGAGCGAAACTTTATTGTTTTAATTAAGTGCAATAGGTCATTTTCAAAATTTTACAAATCAGGTATAAAAAGGGGGGGGGGGGTATTTTTTGTTTTAAATCCATAAATTTTCATTATCTTGGTTATTATTAATTACATCATCTGTGTTTGTTTTTGGTTTTAAGAAAAAATGTTCTTTCCAATAAATTCTCTTAAAAAAATGTTCAACTTTTTCAATCAAAGAAATAGTATAACTTTTTTCATCTAGTTCAGGTAAATTTTTCAACGAGTAAGTGAAATTATTAGTTTCCATATTTACACGGAATGTTAAAATACAAGTTAGAGTGTTCAACAAATATTAATAAGAAGCCTAATATATATTTAAACAATTTTAAAATATATTCTTCAAAATAGAAGTTGTTTATTCAAAAATTTAGTATCAAAAAAATCCAAAAATGTAGTATATAAATGTGTTGTTTCCTCTAAGAATGAACCTGATAAACAATATATTGGTATAATAGAGGGTGAATGGAAAAAATGTTTTGCCAATCAAAAGCAATCCTTTAAAAAAAAAAAAGTATTCAAAAGATACCATGCTTTCAAAATATAAAATATATGGGAATTAAAAGATAAAAATATTGATGATTTTATAATGAATTGGTCCATCCTTAAAACAGCACCTGCATATAACAATATTTCCAAAAAAAATGCGTACTATGTCTACAAGAAAAATTTGAAATTATTACCCGTGCAAACCAAGAATGTTTATTAAACAAAAAATCGGAATTGATTTTTAAATGCAAGCACGAAAATAAGTTTCTACTAAAAACTATAAAAGTAAGAGAGCTTAAATAATAATTACACTTAATACCCCCTTTGAAAAAATATTTTATAAAAAAAGCAGAAGTAATCAATTCTAAAGAATTCTATTAGTATCAGCTTATTCCACAAATGTGTGAAAATTTACAGTAGTTAAGACATATATATATATATATATATATATATATATATATATATATATATATATATATATATATATATATATATATATATATATATATATATGAGTTTGATATATTCAGTAATCAAATTTATATATTTAAACCGCAATAATGCCGTAACAATAATTAAAAAGTATATACATATGTATATATTTAAATGTTAAATTATTAATTTGATGAAGAGATTTTTCCAGGAGTCTCTATGCTGATTTAACAGTTTATCGAAATCCGATCTTTAAACGCATTTAAAGATGGAGCGTTTACCGCGTGCTGTGTGAGAGAGTTCCAATGGACCGCAACTCGGTTTGTGAAAAAGTTTGATCTCTCCTCACATCCTCTTACGAATTGATGATCCAGCTGCTTGTCATGGCCGCGTAGGTTGTAAACCTCAATTAGTTATGCTGTGAGACCGTAAAATGAACTTTGTATTAGTTGTTGAAAATTTTAAATTGTTTGATTATACCACCACGCAAACGACGTTCTTTGAGGGTGGTTAATTTGAGTACCTGCAGACTCTTTATTTTATCAAAATGGCTGATAGATGATATTGTCTTAGTGACGCGGTCTTGAACATCCTCAAGCAACTTAATGTCTGTTTCGAGATACGGGGGCTTGAATGGCGAATTCTAGACGTGGCCGGACATAAGATAAATAGAGTGTGCTACTTAACCTTGTTAAGTAGAAACTTAATAACTTTTTCATACACAATTTGATTTTACAAATCTCAAATCTGCATATTCAATGTTGAATCTTTTAAATGCCTGGTCATATAATTAAAAATGACCTAACCGATGGTCTTGATATAACCAAAGAGGTAACACACCTACGAATATTCTAATTAGGCGCTTTTAATTATGCTCTACCAGAGTAAAGGTTAAATTGTTTAAATCATACTGCATTTTTTTATATGGTGCTCCACTGTGGCAAAATTATTATGTTAAAACAATGGCACGCCTTTTAGTATTGCTACAACAAATGTGCAAAAATATTTTTTGATTTCAACAAGTATAATAGTAGATCTCGCATGCTTTTAGAGCACAGACTACCATTTTTTAACACAATTATATTAAACTACAGACATGCTTTTTGTAATCAGTTGATAATTTGTACCTAAGTGAATAATTTCATGCATTCAATTAATCAAGTTTTAAAATAATATTTTTCTTTTAAAATCTATGGACTTGGCACTTAAATTGTATATGCCTCTTGTCTGAAATATGTTTATAATGATAATAATAATTATATATATATATATATATATATATATATATATATATATATATATATATATATATATATATATATATATATATATATATATATATATATATATATATATATATATATATATATATATATATATATATATTTATATATATATACAGAGGCGTGGGAAGGTTTTTAAATGCTTGAAATAACCAATTTATAAACAACAAGAAAATTCCAAATTTTTTTACGTTCATACGTATGACAAAAAGATTCTTTGAAAAAAAAATTACTGTGATAGGAGAATGGGAAAAAGAAACCCTAAAATCTTAGCCACCACCTGCCCCAAACGTGAGTACAACAAGTTGATGAAAAATTTTATGTACTATTTTTAACTAGACTTATATTCATCAAGAAACTTTAAATTTCATAGTAAAATATTTTAGTGCTCAAAAGTTATGACCATATAAAGTTTGCAACCCCCTCAAATTGAGGGGGGTTAATAAACCCCCTCCAAATGTTTTTACTTTCATAAGTATGAGTTCATTTATATGAACGTATGAATACATTCATACATATGAACGTAAAAAAATATAAATTTATATATACTTATATATACTTATATACTTATATATACTATATATATATATATATATATATATATATATATATATATATATATATATATATATATATATATATATATATATATATATATATATATATATATATATATATATATATATATATATATATATATATATATATATGTATATATATATATATATATATATATATATATATATATATATATATATATATTATATACACATACTATATGTATGTATATATATATAAACTTCAAAAATGTTTTAATTTGTATTTTAAAAAATATTGAAAAAATATAAATAAATGTGGAAACGTAAGGATTTGAACCTGGGCTTTCACTTCAAAAAAGCTGCAAGCTAACCACCTCAACCACTATTGTTCGGTTAATGTTTTAACACTATTTAATAAACAAAAGAACATACATAACATAACTAACATTATGTAGTTTAAAGTAATAATTAATAAGAGTGTAAGAGTTTATTTGATTTTGTATTATTATTTGAAAATATATATTTTATAAATGCAAAATACTTTTTAACGTTAAAATTCACTATTGAGCGATTTAAGCACATCAATATTTTTTTAATAAAGAATAACAAAGCCAATGTTTGACCTTTTTTCATGAATTTACTAAAAAAACAGTTATGATGATCTACCTCATTTAAAAATCGAATAAGAGCACAATAGATATAGAGTTAAAGCTACTAAAACTGCAAAATACTACTAAAATATTTTAGAACGGGATGCAGAAATAAAATTTTAATCTGAAAGAGGTTTACCACTACAATGTAGTGAATAAAAGTGGGGCTCTCCATTTTTACCGTGACGCGAAAATATGTCTGAAACGGTATTTTTGGCAATTACCTTATGCGTTATTTAAAGTATGTTCAAAATACATACATACATACATACATACATACATACATACATACATACATACATACATACATACATACATACATACATACATACATACATACATACATACATACATACATACATACATACATACATACATACATACATACATACATGCATACATACATACATACACACATGTATTATCGTGTAGTAAATACATAATAAATATAAATAAAAATACATTTTCTTAATATTTTTAACATTACTTTCTTTTCCTGAGTTTTTTAATGATTTATTTATGATCTAATTTTTACGTAGATGTATCGTAAAGATGAACCCTGAAAAATATAATAAATTCGAAAAAAGATTGGTATATAACAGCGTCGAACTGCATCCAGAGGTTTTGAGCTTCATAAACGAACTGGGGATCTCTGGACTGAGCAACATTAAAAAAAGTACTTTTTGTTCATATTTAATATTAATTCCAAGTAAATAAATTTTGAGAAAATGAAAAAAAACTTACAGTTTTGCATTAACAGAAATTTTCTTTTTTTATTAATTAGACAAAAAAAACTTTAATTTGGGATTATATTTAAATGTATGAACGATTTTAGTGTGTAGATTGTAGAAATGGAATTAAGTCAAACAAAACTTTCATGTCTAAGCAGGTTTTTTAGATGATCTCCTCATATCAAAATAGATTTTCCCACAATCAAAATAGATTTTCTCCCACAATCAAAATAGATTTTCTTCGATTGATTTTTTGTTTAGCTTAAATAAAACTAAAGACTCTTTAGTTATTTTATGTTGTGGGTTTGTATTATATTATAATTTGTAATTATTTCGCGTTTCGAATTTCATTTTATAAAACGTATAAGTTTTATTAATTTGTTTATAACTTTTGCGTAAACTCTGCAGCAGAGTTTACCCAAAAGTTATAAACAAATTTAAAGTTATAAACAAAGCAGCAGTGCTACTTTGAGTTGAGTAACTGCAGTATTTAATATCTGTTAGTTAACTGAGTTTTTTTGTAAATTTTAACGGAAAAAAATGAAATACGGAGACCGTTAATTTTACGGAGAAAGTCCTGGTTCTTTTTTAACGGATTTTCTCCGTTAATTTTTACGGAAAATAGAAACTACGGAAACCGTTAAATTTTATAGAGTAAGTGCTGTTACTTTGGTGCCTAATATTCTCCGTTGAACCTACGGCAAATTTTTTAACAGGTTATAGTTTATTGTGTTTAAAAACCTTGGTGAAACATGCTTACATGTAGCTGCAACCTTATCCAAAATTCAAGCTGTTGTTCGCATTGGAATGACATCATCCACACCAACTTATTTGCCATGTCAAAGGAATCAAACATTTATAAAAAATATTGTTGGTCCCCCAGTTTAATTATATTAATTTATATTTTGATGATGCTAAGGAAAAACTTTCAAGAAAAAGAATGAGGAAAATGCTACAAATATTGAAAAAAATGAGTTTTTGTCAAATTTGAAAAGTTTTGACTTCAAAACAGCTGCCCTTCATTCTTTAAAAAATTACGATAATGAATTTATTCACCTTGAATCTACTGTTGTAGTAATTGCCACTATCTCTTAGAAATTTTTTCAATAAAAACTATAAATCACTAGATTAGGAGCAGTTGAGTTTCTTTTATGATGAATAAAAAAAAGTATTAAAAATCAAATTTGATGACATTATCTAGGTTGAAGAAGCAACTCGAAATCAATCATTGTGTGATTCTTGGTATCAGGTATGAGTAGCCCGAATGACTGGTTCTACTTTGTATTAAGTTTTTAATGCTAGAATTGAAGCATCGCCTAAATCATTAATTTTTAGTATTTGGACGAGAAAATGAGAAAAATGCATTGATTTTATATGCACAAATTTATTCAGACTCCAATAAATTTTATAATTCAACGCCATTTTCTGATATTGTTGTTTATTAATAGTTGAAAGTTGAAAAATTATGACTTTGTATAGAATGTGAAAAACCATGGTATGGCGCATTTCCTGATGCTTCTGTTTATTGCACTTGTTGTGGGCATGGAGTTTTGGAAATTAAATGTTCTTTTATTTTAAAAGACAAACCTTTGAAAAAAGAAATAATGAAAGATGTTTTTTATGTTAGTGTAAATACGGTTATGAAAAATCTTTTACAAAAAAAGCACAAATATTTTTTCAGATTCACCTTGAAATGAGAATTACTGAAGTTAATGTGTTTTGTGATTTTATGGTGTGGACACCTAGTGAGTTTATAGTTTTACATATTGAATCTGACTGTAGTTTTATGCAATCTTTGTTTAATAAATGATATTTTTAGAATATGTTTATTTTAAGGGAATTAGTAACAAGAGAAGTTAAATAAGGAATGAAATTGCCCGTCTTTATATTAAATGAAATTATCAATAAAGACGATAATGTTTTTTTGTGTTTGTAAATCTAAAAAGTCAGAAAATGGCGATACAATGGTAAACTGTGATTCATGTGATAACTGGTTTCATTTTGAATGTTTACTTTAAAATCCATGCCAAGATCGAATGTATGGTGTAGCGACGGATTATCAAATTTTTTGAATAACGGCTATTTTCATAACGATTTATCTTTAAAAACATAAAAGCATATGATTCAATATTGAAATATCTCTATTATTATAAACAAATTTATTATTATACTTTATTATTACTATTATAATAATTATTATTATAAAAAGAATAGCTTTAATTATCTTTGAGATTGCAAAAAAATGAAGTAAAAGAGTTTGATCGATAGAAAGAAGAAGTTGAATACGGATCTGAGTACCTTTTGTCTGGCGTTATTAATGTTGTTCCGATGGTAATTTACGGTAGGTTAAACTGTTTCCTTTAATAAAAATGCCATTCGGAATGATTCCGCTTTTTTTCGTATTGCCGTTCGAAATGATTCCGTATTTTTTTATTTTTTTTTTGTTTTAAACGTTAAAACAAGATTTTACCGTATTTTATTTTTATTTTTCTCGGCAAGTTTTTTATTTTTTTAAACTAATTTTTATTTTATTTGGACCGACTAAATGTTAAGCGTGAGATGTAAAATGAGAGAAAAATTTGCATCTTTACATTTAATAATAAATCTATTTTTGTATTTTATTTTGGCTCCAGTCGATATTTTTTTCCTTTATACTTTTATGTTTTAAAAAACGCTGTAAAGCTTATTTTAAATGAAATTAAAACAAAATAAAAGAATATGACTCAGGGCATGTGCAAGTTCATAACATGAATGTCGCAAGTTTATTTACCGACAAAAAGTTTTGGCTTGTTTTCCGACTAACCTAATTGAGGCTAGATTTGCCAATTTACGCATTGTAAACTCTGATAAAAACTACATTCACAAAATAATTTGCTTTGAAGTTTGCACATTTTTAGGATAATAAAGGTTTAAAAAAAATTATTCAACACACAAATACACCTGACATACAAAAATGGACTTTATAGTTCCCATTTTAAATAGTGAAACTACTTATTTACAGAGCTGTTAAAATCACACTAAGCGTTAGACTCCTTTTTTAATTAGGAACTACAAACCTAATTCCATAAAAAAAAAAAAATTTAATTTAAAATTAAAAAAATCTTTAAGAAATGTAAGTAAAACTATATTTCTGCTTCGTGTGTCAGGACAAATTTATATGTGGGATAAAATACGCACCGTGTAATCTCAAAAGACCTATTCATTTGCTTTTATTTCTTTTTGCTCCCTCTTTTTTATGGGTCTTTCAGCATGTCTCTTTTTTTATTGGTCTTTAAAGGTGGTTCCTATAGAAAAAAAAAGTAGAAAATTAAAAACAAAAAAAATCAAAAAATTTATTATAACTGTTTCTTTTTTTAAAATTTACTGCATTTTCATGCTGGGTATTTAAATTTTGGAATTTTTTTAGTTTTAAGTAGTTTGTTTGTGCTATTAAATGTTTCCTTAGCAACATCATAGCAACGGTTATTTTTTGTGCGGTCGGAGTGGTTAGAGCATTTGCTCTAGAAGCAGCAGATCGAGGTTCAAAACGAGCCTTGGACAAATTTTTGCGTCACAGTAAGGAAGGAGGCATGAACTTCCTGGTTGAATGCACTTTCGCGGTGCTCTGTGACAAGACCGTTAACTCAGTTTTTAATGTTTAAAACACTAATTTGCTATAGTTTTGCCATATATCGTATCTGCTTTTTTTATTCTGTAAATTATTGGCAGACTAATAAACACACTAAAACGTCAAGCACTTTTCGTTATATTAGCAGGGTTGCCAGATTGGCCACTTGGTGGCCAAATCCGTGAATTTGGCCACCGCAAAAAATAATCGGCCAAACGGCAATTTAGCTATATTTTTTTTTTATATATCTATTTTATTTAATAATTACCTTACTAAGATTTTTATTTTATTAAGTGTAAAATAATGCTATTTTTAAACTTTTACAATTTTATTGTTATTAATGTATATTATGTATAATATGTATAATATATATTAATGTATAAAGATATAATAAAAATGATAATATAGTTGAATATATTTAATGTCATATTTTAACTTCTAATAAAAATTTTAATAAAAAACAAATCAAGAACAACAGTTTAATTTTATTCAATTTTAGAATCTAAAAAAGTTTATCAGTATGTCTTCAGAAAAATGGAAGACTTCTTATGATGTTAATCGCCAATATAAAAAGATATTAATTAAAGATATTAATTAAAGATATTAATTAAAGATAATAAGAATATAAAAATATTCAGGTCTACTCTGAGCCGGAGACCTAAATTACCCAAATATAAAATGGAATGAGAATGATGAGAATATCCAAACAGTGTTAAAAAATGATAGACAAGCACAAATTTTTTTAGACAATTTAAATGATAACTTTTTGACTCAAAACGTCACAAAACCAACCTTTAATTCAGGGACACTGTCAGAAGGCAAAACCTTAGATTTGATTTTAACCGATGCACCAGAGCGTATTTCGATCATAGGCTATAATCCTCCGTTAAGCAATTTAAATAATGCACATAAGGTATTGTATTGGAATTACATCTTAAAAAAACCAACAACATCAAAATCTTCTTTTGGGAAATCAAAGTTGACCGGAAATTATCCAAAAAAAAACCAACAACATCAAAATCTTCCTTTGGGAAAATCAAAGTTGACCGGAAATTATCAAGAAATGAACAATTCATTCCATAGTATAAGATGGTCACGTATTTTCTCTAATAAAAACGTTGATGAATCCTACAAAATTTTTGTAAATAAATATCAAGAATTATCTGACTGTTATATACCTAAAAAAGTGTATAAACACATAGCTTTAAAACCATATATTGACAAACAAATTAAGACTGAAATCAGACATAAAACAACCTTATGGAACAAATTAATATCAAATAAATCCAAATCACCCATTTTGGTTCAGCAATACAAAATACAAAGTAAATTAGTTAAAAACATGGTGAGGTTAAAACGTATTGAATATGAAAAAAAAATCAGTGAAACATCAAAAAGAAATCCCAAGTTATTTTATAGTTATGTAAATTCTAACAAAAAAATTAAAGGAGGAATAGCTTCAATGTCTAATGAATATAATAACATTGTAACAAATAGAGAATCTATAGCAAATATTTTAAACAATAGTTTCAATTCAGTTTGTGTTAACGAAGATAAACATAACATACCAAATATACCGCAGAAGACTGAAATTATTCTAGAAGTAGGTATAAATAATAAAATAACTTGCCATACTATTGAAAAAAAATTTAAAAAATTAGATGTTTACAAAGCTATCGGAGTAGATGGGATAAGCCCATATGTTTTAAATAAATGTCATAGTACTCTCTGTGAACCATTACATTTAATATATATAAAATCGTTGACTGAGAAAAAATTACCTGAACTCTGGAAATTAGCAAATATAACACCAATTTTTAAAAAAGGTTATACGAACATTGCATCTAATTACAGGCCAATCTCATTGACTTCTATCCCGTGTGAAGTTTTGGAATCACTCATTAGAGATGAAATTATGGATTATCTAATAAATAACAGCTTATTAAATGAAAATCAGCATGGGTTCAGAAAAAATAAAAGCTGCACAACAAACCTATTGGAAACTCTTGATATCATAACAGATGTACTAGAAAATTGCCACTCAGTTGATATGTTGTATCTAGACTTTGAAAAGGCTTTTGATAAAGTACCACACTCGCGTTTGATCACTAAACTTCAATCATATGGTATTGTAAGAAATTATCTGGGATGGATAGAGAACTTTTTAACTAACAGAAAACAGAGAGTGGTCCTTGGCGACACTGTCTCATATTGGCTACCAGTTATTAGTGGTGTACCACAGGGGTCAGTTTTAGGACCACTGCTGTTTTTGATTTTTATTAATGATTTGCCAGATCAAGTCAAAAACCCTATTAAACTTTACGCTAATGATAGTAAAATAATAAATGTTATAAAAAATCCTAATGATTCAATAAGCCTTCAAAATGATATAAATAATATAATGGCATGGTCATCTATTTGGCTCACAAAATTTAATTATGAAAAATGCAAAGTTATGCATATTGGGAAAAAAAATCCAAATGCTACATTTATAATGACTGATATTGATTGCAATTACAATTATACATTGTGTAACACAAAAGCTGAACGTGATTTGGGTATAATGGTTCAACCTGATTTAAAATAGCACTCACAAGTTGATTCAGCAACCAGCAAAGCAAACAGAATGTTAGGTACCATAAAGAGAAGCTTTAAATATTTAGATGTAAACATGGTAAAAATACTCTATACAACGTTCATACGTCCACATCTTGAGTTTGCGGTCCAGGCATGGTCTCCATTTTTATAACAAGACATTGACAAGATTGAGAAAATCCAAAAAAGAGCAACCAAACTAGCACCTACAATTAGGAAATTATCATATGAGGCTAGGTTGAATATTATGCAATTAATGTCACTGGAAGAACGTAGACTACGTGGAGATCTGATTCAACAATATAAAATTCAGCATGGCCACGATAAAATAAATTGGGTTGCTAACGATTGTGGAAATGCATTGGAGGAGGGTCCATGTCTGCGACAACACAAATTCAAAATGAGGAAGCCTTTTAGCAGAAATACCTTCAGGTATCATTTTTTCCAAAACCGAGTTGTAAATGCGTGGAACAGCTTACAATCTGAAATAATAGAAGCTACTTCAATAAATAACTTCAAAAACAAACTAGACAAAGCTGGATTTTGCAGAAACTATTTGTTAAAACACAAACAAAAGACAAAATGAGCTGTTACAGTGCAATATCTTATGTTATTGCACTTCGCAACTGTTTAAAACAGTTGTTACAGTTATACCTTATTATTATTATTATATGGGAGCAAAAGTTTTTATGGCTTCAAATGGTTGAAGATGGTACCCTTAGAGCATATTGTAAATGGTGTCAATGCATTATTAAGCCCAAAATGACCAATCTTGTCAAACATAACAAATCTTTAAAACACAAACAAAGTACTCCATTAGTTGAGAGTTTTACCGATATTAATTTAGCAGAAGATATAAAAAAAGCTGAACTACGCATCGCTTTAACTATGACTTGCCACAATGCTGTGCATACTGTTGACCACTTAAATGAAGTTTTTGTTGTTTATGGACGTGGAAGTTTACTTGAACATGTAAAAATCCATAGAACTAAGTGTATGGGATTGATAAAAAATATTATTTCTCCTTCATTGAGAGATGATGTTGTTGAGGACTTTAAAAACAAAAAATATGCCTTAATAATAGATGAGTCTACTGACATTTTAGCAAACAAACATTTGTGCATTTTAGCTTGTTTTTTTAGTGTTTTAAAAAATGAAATTGTAACAAAATTTATGGGATTAATTCTAGTCCATGAGACTACAGGAGAAAATATATTTCACTTGCTTGATCAAGAAATAAAAAAATGTGGTCTTACTTACTAATTGTATTGGATTTGCTACAGATGGTGCATCAAACATGACAGGATGTAATAATTCTGTTTGGACAAAAATTAAAGATGTTTCACCAACTGTGTTCAGCTTAAGTGCATCTGTCATTCATTAGCATTGTGCATTGAACACGCAGTGTCTAAATTGCCTTCAAATATTGCATTTTTATTGTCAGAAATACCCCATTGGTTTTGTAATAGCTCATTAAGACGTAAAAATTACATCGATTTGTTTAATGTAATAAATGCTGCTACAGAATCTGAAACAGCTCGATATGCCCCTTTACCATTTGAAAAATCTTCCTTTACAAGGTGGCTTGCTCGCGGAAAAGTGATGTTTAATATTTTAATGAATTGGGAAGAGCTTAAAGCCTATTTTATTTGTACTGAACTATCACCTTCTAATTTTCGGTCCAGATTCAAAGCAAGACTTTTAAAATAAATGTTGTCAGACGTTGAAAATTTTTTATTTTTTCACTTTATAACACCAGTTGTTCAGGAATTTGAAAGAATGAATAGTCTCTTTCAGCAAACAAAAGCTGATCCGTGTGAACTTTACAAACAAATGAATTTGTTTCAAATGAGCCTTAATCATAGAATTTATGATTTTAACAGCAATAAGAAAAGTATGTATAAGGTTGACTTTGGTGCTAAATTTATAAAAGAATGTGACTCTTATTTACAAATTTGCAATCATAGTATTGACTCTATTAAGAAAATTAAAAATTTAAAAGAAAGATGATTGTGCGTGTTAGATGAAGCTTATACTCAAGTAACATCTAGACTACCATCATCAATGGAAACATTTAAAATTTTATCAAACTTGAATCCAGATATTATTTTAAGTAAAGAATCAAGACCCGATGTTTCTGAACTGCCGTTTTTACACCTATTAAAAGATGACTTGGGCTTAATAGAAGAACAGTATCTACAAATAGAATTTTTCGACTATTAAAGGATCCATAAAAAGAAGTTTTTATTTATTTAACTAGTTAACTTAACTTGCTTTTATATTTTATTTTCATAACTACGGTTATGAAACGAAATATATAATACATATAACGACAGTTTTTACGGTATGTTGACATGATCTAAATTATCATTGGTTCAAATTTATCCGATTGTCTTATTATAGCCAATAAGATATACGTTTTCAATGTCATCGCGGAAAATTTGGCTACTTTTTGGATATTTCTGGCTACTTAATTATATATTTCTGGCTACCGCATATCGTGAAATATCTGGCAACCCTGTATATTAGCCGGTTTTATTATCGAGTAGTTAAAGTCCTTGCCGTGTTCTACAAGATTTATGGAAATAAATAAAGTTCATTGTTATTAATAAATATAAAATTAAAGGGTAATCTATCCAATTGTCAAAAAAGAGAAGTATCGAGTACTTAGAATCCTTGCCTTGTTCTACAAGATTTACTAAAAATAAATTTAGTTTATTCTTTTTATTAATTTATTTGAAATTAATGGGTAATCTATCCAATTATCAAAGAAAGAGAAACATAAGTTTAAAAATAATCAACACACAGCTAAGAAAAGTTTAATTTCACAATTGTTTCAAGTTTTCCAAATAAAAAAACTTTAAGAGAAGTGAAAATTGCAACTCAAGTATCATCCACTGATGAAAGCGATTATTTAATTTTTATTGATTTCCAATTGCTAAAAAGATTTATAGAAAAGACAGCCATATGTTCTATATGTGACTCTAGAGCCATGAGTCATGGCTCTAGAGTCACATTTAGAACATATGGCTGTCTTTTCTATAATTCTTTTTGTATATAGTGTCATGGCATGACATTATGAAACTCTGAATGTCACTCTAGAGGAGTAACACTTTGAAACAAACTTAATGTGTGTTTGGAACACAAAGACACTATGTATATATAAAAAAAAATTTAAGAGAAGTGAAAATTGTCACTCAAGTTTCATCCACTGATGAAAATGATTTAGTTTTGATTGACTTTCAATTGTTTAAAAGGTTCATAGAGCAGACAACCATATGTTCTGATTGTGACTCTAGAAATGTGACACTATGGAACATATTTGGTTTATGCTTACAAAAAACAAGTCAACAGAATAAAGTTTTATTAGTCACATCAATATATCAAAATGATTCATGATATTATAAAGCTAACTTTTATTAGTCTATTGGAAGATGAGCTGTTATCCAATTGTCTTCACTGTCAAACATGTTACTTAAATAAAAATCAAATAATTTGGAGTAAATACCCAAATAATATTTTTGTTGAACAAAAAGTAATAGAAATTAAAGTTTATTCTGCAATTGTTAGCGATTCCAGAGGGGAATCAAAAACATATGGTTTTTGACAAAAAACAAGTAATTTTCGTGAACTTTACTTTCTTATATCTTTTTTATTATAAAGCTAGAACCTTGAGGTTTTTTACATCAATTAGTTTGACTCAACTTCTTTCCAACCATATATAGAAAGTACTATGTTTAACATGGCTTCTTTTATATATTATTCATGTCTTAAGACCACTATTGATAAAAAAAACTTGCCACAAGACATATTTTCAAAAGTAGTTTTTGAAAATATGATTTCCTAAGTATTAAAATTAAGTATTATTAAGTAAATAATAGTATTAAGGTATGTTTTATTAAGTGTTAACACATCAAATTTGTTTAAAAAAATTTACATATATATTAAAAAAATGATAAGGAATTTAATGGAATGGGGCACCTTTTTAACACTTATATATAATTTTTAAGTTCTCAGTGTTTAAAAACATTAAGGTCGGTTTATTTTTTTTAAAAAAACTTTTTCTAAAAAGGCTCCCTGTGAAAAAAGCTAGTATAGCCTTTCCTCTATTCAAATCAAGTATTTATGTTTCTTGAAGAAACGGTACTTAAGAATTTTGTTTAGAAATTATGTATATAATGTTTTTATTCCTTTGCGTATCGTTTATTTTGATTTTTGCACTTAATTTTTGGTGTTAATTATTTCATTTCAATGCCATTTCATGCCAAATTTTTTCATACTTAAGGACAAGAAATTTTTTCAAAAAATCAGTTTTTCCAGCACAAAAAATCCAATAACCTTTGATCCAATTAAATTCTAAAGTTGAAAGACCCCATTTTCGGAGTCCTTTTAAGCTCTATACAACTATGTTAATTATATATAAATATATTGAAAAAAAATGGTCTTGAATGGCTACTACTGTTTAGTTCAATGATAGCACTAATGCTTTACACAAAGTTTTTAATCACTTTAATATTAGTGGCGATATATGTTTTCAAAATGGTTTAGTTCATAAATATAGAATAAGTATTTATATGTCAAAAAAGAAAGCATCAGATGATGGCTAAAAGTAAAGAAAGACAATCAGGAAGATTAAAAAAGAATTATTAGACTTTCAAAATGAAAAAGAACAGATCCTTATCTTCCTGGTGGATGTTAAACTTTAAATAATTCTTTTTATGAATATTTTTTTGTTTTGCATTTTTTTCAAAGATGTGTTTTTCTGACTTCAAACAAAATATCTCATAAAATAATTGTGTCATATCTTTGAAATTTTCTCTGAATGTTCAGTCAATATGTTCTTATGTCATTTTTCATCTTGCATTTTTATTAAAAATTTTAATTTAACCCACATAATGTCAATCTATTTCCAAAAGTTATCCAGTGCATCAGTTTTTTCAAAGCCAAATACAAATGATAATTTGTCAAATTTAATGTTGTGTCTTAACTTTACTAAGGAGAAAACAATTTGATTTGCCGAATCCAATTTTTTTTTTAATTTTCTTGAGTTAATTTGCATAGGAAACATAACAGTTAATCTAATGCTAGAAGACTAACTCCAATACTTCCTATTCGAAGTAGTCTTCCAAAAAAAAATTAAATTTTAAAATGACCAACTTAAAACAGTTGGTAAATTTAAACAAGATATTTTTTAATTCAAAATTTTGACTTGCAAATATGTTTTTCTTTAGCCTCATAAATTAAAATATGGTTAAAGTAATTGTTGCAGGTGCAGGAATTATGGGCTTGTCAACTGCATATCATTTAAAAAAAACAATTCCTGAAATTGATGTAGTAGTATATGCAAAAGACTTTAGTCCTAATTTGACTAGTGATGGAGCTGCAGGTTTATGGGAACCATATATACCTGGTGAGACATCTATAGAACTTGTTTCGTAAGTAGTTTATACAATTTATATTCACTTACAACATACAAAGCTATGTAATAAAACAACACAATAAAAGACTTTTTGTGCTGTTTTATTACATAGGATTTATAGAAAGATATATACTTTAACTTGAAGATTCTTACTCTTTTTGTGTAAATACATTATGCTTCTAAATAAGAAACCATTGAAAAATCTTCTTATATATTTTTTTTAAGGCTAGCTCAAAACTCTTGACATTTTAAAAGTTCTTCAATAATAATAATAGTAATAGTAACAATAATAATAACAATAATAGCAATGATAACAATAATAACAATAATAATAGTTATTATTATTATTGTCAACTTAAAATAGAAATAATAATAGTAATAGTAACAATAACAAAAATAATATCAATAATAATAATCAACTTAAAATAGAAATTGCATCTTTATTAAAGTTACTTTAATACAGATGCAATTTCCAGGTAAGGAAAGGAGGATGATGTAACTAATATAAATTCATTATATTTTTCTGGAGTATTCTGTTACATTTCTTTTCAGAACAACACTCCTGGAATGAAACTCCTTTGAAAAAATTTACCCCATATCACCATTCTTTACACGCTACGTCCCTTACGTAGAGCAGCCATGATGCAGTGGTTCAAATAATTATTTCAGTATTGAGAGATCATAGGTTCAATGTCCCCTCTAGCCATATTTGCAATATCATTACAAAAGGATGTGAACTTCTTGATTTAAAGCTGTTCTTTTTTGGTAATTCTTACCAACTTATTTGATTGTAAAATAGGTATGTTCCTATATTTAAAAAAATTAACCATTAGCCAGATTAACTCCTGGATGATATGAGAAATAATAGGTTTTAATTTAGGTTGTTTTACTTAAAACACTTTGTTTTTGCATGTTTGTTTATTATATTGCCTGTTCAAGAGAATAAGTTTATTTTGAAGCCATAACCAAAGATGATATTGTTACAAAGGTTTTCTAAAGCATCCAAATGAGTATTATTGTAGTAGACTTTAATTAGTTACATATTAATAGATCAATAGCCATCTAAATTTTTTTAATACCATCTAATTCACACTTCATTATTGTAAGAGCCATCAAAACTTTCTTAATGCTAGGAAATGTCTTTGTTTACAAAGTATTAACAACATTTTTCTTATAAAGTTATTCAAACTGTATTTATCAATTAGTGCTTTGAACAAATTCTTATTCATTGTAAAAACAGAAGATATATGCGATATTTTGTTTATAAATTTTAGCAGAAGTACTAGTCTCCACCTGTAAGTTTTTGTAAAAGTATAAAAAAGTGTCAGCAAGGCTTATGAGACTTTCTGTACACTTGTGTACACTTTTGTACCTCATTATATTATTAATAATTAAATTTTATCTATTTTTTACAGATTTTTTAAAAATATTTATACCAACTCATGTAAAGTCTAACATTTTTTTCAAAATGATTTAGATTATCTTAAAACTGTAACTTGACAACAGAAACCTGTTGAATTACAGAATTCTTTCAAAATTATGTTTACTTACATTCGTCTATTGTGTTCAAATCACAATTGATCAAAAAATAAAAATAAATATGAATCAAATATTATGAAAATAACTTTAAAAAATCATTAAAACCATGAAAATATTGTATACTTGAGGACTTGAACCCTGATTACCAAACAAGTAATGATATTGTATCCATAAGTTATTTAAACTTAATTATACTCAAATTGACTATGGCAATATCATGGCAAACAGAATTATTTACCTGCTTCTAAACTTTCTGAGATCATTTTCTAACAGCGTTTTAAATTATCACGTGAAGAACATAAATATTCTTTTTTCCCATATTAAATACATTTTTAAATTGAACAGTTTTAGGCTGCTTTTCGTAACTTAGATTACCATAAATTTAATTTTGCAAAATAATTGCTGGGATTGAGCAAGCATAGCATTAAATGCGAGTTTCTCTGTGAATTTGGATTTACTTGATTAAATAACACAATCAGACTTACACCCATAAAGGAAATTTATTTGGAGCATTTTCCTCACAATCCTATAAAATTCTAATTTTTTTTTTTTTAATATAATTCCATTATATTAAAGCAGTTAATTGAGATCAAGCTTTGTCAGTTTTAAAATTTTTTGAATTTTAGTAGTATTATGAAATAGTATTAGTAGTGTTATGAAATACTAATATGATACTTGAAATATCTACTTTTAAATTAAAAAGATCTTTTGTAAGCATTCAATCTTTAATATTTTATTAAACTTATTTATAATTAACAGGAAGTGGTCTCAATCAACTTACGATTATGTGCTTGATAAAATACGAACTGATCCTGATTCTGGAAATTATGGTTTGATGACATGTCTTGGGTATAATTGTAGTACTAGCAGTGACTTTCAGGTAAATTTTTGTTCTTTATTTTAAAAACTTTTTTTTTTAGATTATGTAACTTAATAGTTAAATCAAGTTCTCTTTTAAACTCAAACAATTTTTAAACCAGTTTCTTTTAAACCTGAGTAATTTGACTGTTTATTTTCAAACTCAAACAAAACAACTACCATTATGTTTGTACATTATTGCTATCTTGTATTAATAAACATTTAAAAAGTTTTTATTTCCCAATTTACTAAGTATTACTTTAATTACTAATCACTTGTATCTGCGCATTAGGGTCAAACCATGTCAAATCAAATTTTCAAGAGAATATGAGCAGTGGAGAGCAATCTAAGGGTGTGGGGAGTGGGGAGCGCAACAAACTTAAAAAAGGTACATGCTTTCATTTTCTAACATAGAACATACATGATTCATTTTAAGGCCATTAACTGTATATTCATATACAGTTAATGACCTTAACTGTATATGAATATACAGTTAAGGCCATTAGATCTTATTGCATTTTTTCATCCTTATATTAAAAGGTTCAAACTTTGATAGTGACCAACATTGACTGTGGTCACACACAACTAACATTGTGTGTGACCAGATTGTCCAGCAAATATATGATGTTATAGTCTTTAAAAGGCATTAACAAAAGTTAATTAAATTACTAAAAGTTGGTTGTTGTCCCTCTCCACCTCTTAGATTAGTGCCACCCCACCCCCACTTTAGGGGTGGGGTGGGGGTGTGACTACTGACCAGACCAAATACAGACCACTAATCACCTATAATACAATAGAATTTAAAGAAATAAGTATCTAAATATCTAAATTAATCTAGAGACCTTCATTTGAACCAAAATAAAGGTCTCTAAAAAATTAATGCTTTTTTATTTGCATCCCTATCTACTATAAAGACCAGATCAAGGAGAGGGCAACTAACCATCCTTTCTTTTTATTAAGAAATTACTTATAATTAGTTGCACCCCTTGCATAGGCCAGTAGGCAGATTAGAGGGGCATTGGTTTCTAATAACACATTCAACCGTTAATAATTGAAGTAAGGTTATTTCAAAATGCTGGCATTTTTTATGTGAATTTGACAAGTTTATAATGTTTGTCTTTTTAGATAGTTGGTTTTATATGCTGTTAATCTTAGATCAAAACAAAATGTACACATAGATTTTCAAAATGGCTGAAAATTGGACTTTTTAGGCGTTTAGACATTTTGCTTTTAGATATAGTTGAGTTCTAAACTTCAACTATCTGCCTGTATTTGGCTTATTTATTACAGACAGTAGTAGCTAATCAAAAAACTTATCTGTAAAGACTTGTGGATGAATAGAAAAATGATACAGTTAGTTTCATTTTGGCTTACTTAAGCAATTTTAGGATTTTTTTTAAAGTTAAGGAGGTTTTTTTTTTTTTAATTTAATATAAGTGAATAAAAACCACTTTTTTAAAGAGAGAAATATCCAGAAAATAGTTTAGAAAAAATGAGACACTTGTTGAAAGTGAGAAAAAAGTTATACAGCTCTAAAGTAGTCTGTTTTGACTATTTCTAAATTGAGGGGGGCCACTGTGTCATGTTTCTAAGGCTATAATTTCTGAACCGTTTTATTTGAATGTCTGAAATTTCAAATTTAATTTATCTACATAATACATATAATAATATGTAAAAATTAGAGATGGTGACCCACAAGCCATTGGTTAAAATATAACGATTTGACCCAATACATAAATTTATAAAAAAATTATTTATACATACTTTAATTTATTTATACTTATACATTAACAACCATAATTATTAGTAATTACTAAAAAATGCCTTTTATATTTGTATTAATTAGTCAATTACCTGAAAAGTATCCAGAAGCCTGTCATTGCTGTGTGTTCTCTCAATGAAGTTTTGAATTAATGTGGCATTCAGCAGAGTCGTTTATAGCAATTGTTCTAGCATTGAAAACAAAGAGATTGGCAAGAGCAAAAGTTACTTGTGGTAGGGACAAATACCAAGTATGACTCATGAGTAAAGAACCATAGAGAACCTTTTTGAAGAGTTACATAAAGCTTCTTGCTGGGACCACTTGTTTGGTAGAAAATTTCTTGTATCACATGAATCACATGCCTTTCATAGAGGTGATGTCTGCACATTTCCAAAGAATCAGTCTACTTAGGGCATAGGAAATAATAATGCCTATAGCATCTTTATTTTTGCAATTGTTACTGGACCTTGTGTCAGAACACAATCCAATAGGACATCCCAGGAAAAAAAGTTCTATAGAATTTCTATAAACTTTTAAAGCATATGGCCTTTAGAAATTCTATAGAATATCTATAGAATCTCTGTTATTTTCAATAGAAATTTCTATAGAAATACTTTTACTATTTTTTTTTCTTTAGAAAAAAAAATAGTAAAAGAATTTCTATAGGCCATATGTTTCAAATATTTATAGAAATTCTTTAGAACTTTTTTCCCTTGGATGTCATAGTATTCAAGCATTGTTTGAATTGCAATGATTCTATCACTTCCCTTGGAGCTTTCAATTTTTAAGTTAACAAGACAGAAGTCTATTTGACTAGACCTTGGAAAATTTGCAAATAGCAAATCTATTCTCATAGATATTCTATCCTCTTAGATATTTTTTTTTTCCTAATGGTATCTTTTCAAAATCTTTATATCAAAATGTGCTACAAATTTTAAACCTCATTACATCTAAGTTTTTTTCTCTGATTATTTGTGTCACAGACTCCACAACAGTATGTATTTTCCTATTTAGAGTTGATCTTGATATTGAGATATTATCAATGTCAATTCTACCAACCTTGTAAAGAGAAGACAAAAAATATTTACCCAGTCTGATTTCAATCCCAAATCTGGTCATAATTAAAATTTATTTTTGAAGAATGTCTTTCATACTTAACTGAAGGCAAACTTTGATGTCACTCTAAAATCTTTTCTGTTTATTTTGGACTTTAGCTGGAGGTGAATGTAGTCTGGTTGCATTCAGTTTGATTATAACTATCTGTGCTTGAAAAGTAACTGTCCAAATAGTTATTCAAGTTTTGAACATTTCTTCATTTGTAGGAAGCCTATTGGAGGCAAAGCTCTGTAAAGAAGCAAATAAAATTGTCTTCTTTGTAGCCTTTGATACATTACCAAATGTACCAATACCTGTTCTCAGTGAATTAGTGCAACAATTTTTGTCTAGTGGCATTTTCTAAAATCAACTTGTTTCATTTTAAAATATTTCATAATTAGATGCATTTGATTATACTTGATTGGATCAAGTTGATAGCCATTAAAATAATATGAATATATTAACTATTTTTTAGTAACAGTATATTAGTTTATTAAAACTTTATGTTATTCAGGGTGGCCACAGTTCCTCTAAAATCCTCTAAAGTCCTCTTTTTTTTTAAATCTCCTCTAAAGTCCTCTATTATCCTTTAAAAAGTTGATTTTAATTCTCCTCTATAACTCCTCTTTTTTTTCTTTTTTTCTTTTTTTTTTTTTTTTGAAATTTGAAATTTACTCACTTTTTAGAAATGTTAAAAGTAAATATATTTTTATTGAAAAATAATGTTGTATTGTTTCAATTAACAGATTTTTATTTTAGTTACAGTATTAACAATTATATTAGTTACAGTAATACATTTTTGTTTTTGTTTTTTTATTCTTACAACAATTTTAAAGAGTTTAAATCTGTGTAGAACACAGATATAAACTCTTTAAATGTTATAAAATAAATGTTATGTTATTTAAATGATATAAGTGTCATTTGATTTGAAGTTATTTTCTAGTATGTCTACCTTAAAGAATTTATTTGTTTTGTTTAGAAAAGTATAAATAATGCCTAAGTATAAAACTAAATTTCAAGACTTGTGGCTCATTGGAGAGAAGTTCAAATGCTGGTTGCAAAAAGATAAAAAAGATGAAACAAGTGCATTTTGTAAAGTTTCTTGAAAGTCCTTAGGCATTGCAAACAGTGAAATAGAAAATATAAAGCAGCATGTTAAAGGGAAGAAACATGCGGAAAGATGTCTATCTAATAGCAGTAAGATAAGTTTTAAGGTTATCTGAAGGAACTAATCTACCAGAACAAAAAGCAGCTCAAAAGCAAACAAATTTAATTGATATGATGTCAAGAGATCAGATATTAAATGCAGAGGCAATTTGATCACTAGAAGTTTTGAAATGTATGTATTCTTATCGTTCTTCAGAATCAAAAAGTAAGCTGTTTTGCTTCATGTTTCCAGACAGTCAAATTGCTCAAAGTTTCACTTGTGAAAAAATAAAATGCAGTTACATTTTCTCACGGTGTTGCCCCTTTTGTTAAAGAAACAATGCTAAACCAATTGAACAAAGTTCCTTATTATACAACATTATTTGATGAATCTTATAACAAAATTTCTAAAAAAAGTCAAATGGATCTACATGTTTGTTTTTAGGATGACACAGAAAATGAAGTAAAAACATCTTATTGGAGTTCTTAGGTAAAGCATCTGCTGGTGATGTTTTTTTTTAAATATAATAATTGTTTAAGTTCTTTGGATTGTAGTAAAGTCCTCTAAGCATCTTCTGACGGGCTGATAATTTAGCCTGTAAAATTGACGGGCTGTACATTTTTTTAAATCTGGTAAATGAGAGCACAAAAGAAGTTTTACTTGATCCTTCGATTAATATCGGAACATGTAGTCTCTATACCCTTCATCGTTCTTTCCAAATTGGGGAAAAGGCTACTGACTGGAATATTAAGAAACTACTTTTTTCTCTGTATGAAATATTTGATGAGTCTCCTCGTCGAGCTGACTATAAATGTCTAACAGCTGCTACTTTTTCCAATTACTCTCTTAAATTCTGTGCACACAGATGGATTGAAAATAATATTGTTTCCAAACGTGCCCAAAGGATTTGGCCTAATATAATTTAATTTGTAAAGTTTTGGAAAAGCTTACCAAAATTGAAGCAACCTGGAAACGAATAGCCTAGACAAAACACCAGTTTTGACTTTCTTGCTAAAGCTGTGGAAGATGTCACTACACCAATGAAACTTAGATTTTTTGAGGAATCACAACATCATTAAATGATTTCTTCAAACTGACAATCCAATGGTGCCATTTCTTACCGAGTCACTAGACAATGTCCTTTGTAATTTATGCAGCTGCTTTTTGAGGAAGGATGCTTTTGAAAAGCAAATTTTGTAATTTAGCTGTTCAAAGTAAACTTTACTGATAAAGTTAATCAAGTGTTATTAGAGTCTGTTGATCTTGGTTTTGCTATAAAACATGAAACATAAGAGTTTTGAAAGAAAATGGAAAGTTGAGCAATAGTCATTTACGCAATCTTCAGTATGGCGCTTCTTGTTTAGTTAATGTGCGCATTTTACAGAAAAAAGTATATTAAAAAATAATCTTGTTAGAAGTACTTCTTGTTTGCATCCTAAAGTTATGTTGGAACCGCCAGAGCTATCAACAGCTTTATCAGACAAAATGCTTGAAATCCTTGTTGGTTTGAAAAAACTGACTTCTGAAACTGCAATGAAAACCAAACAAGAGTATTCAAAATTTTTGTCAAATTTTGTTAAGGCTAATACAGAGCTATTCAAAGAATTTGAAGAATCTAAAGATCGGTTGGATTTCTCTGGAAGCACATTGTTTCAGATCCTAACTATAAATCCCTTTGGTCTGTTGCCCAAATTGTTTTAGTTCTATCTCACAGTCAGGCAACTGTTGAGCGAGGATTTACTGAAAACAAAATGCTTCTTGTTGAAAATCTTGACATGGAAAGTCTTATTTCTCAATGATTAATATTGGACTACAAGAAACAAAAAATTTTGAACTCACTTTTCCTGTGTCAAAGAATTTGTTTTCGTATGTGAAACCTTCTCATCAAAAATATCAACAATTGCTTGTTCATAAATCTAAAATGAAATTGAGGAGAAGGAGAAGAATGAAAAAGAGATTGAGATTGCTTTAGAAATTCACAAAATAAATATTAAGGTTGGAAAAAACTATCATCCACCTTCAAAAAGATAACTTTGCATTTGAGGCAGAAAAAAAGAATTATATAACTATCTTATCCAAATGTAATGCCTTGAAGAGCTGCAATTGACAAAGAGAGTATTCTCTGTGAATTGAAATGCAAAAAAGCGAAGCTGATAGAAGTTAGGGAACGATTTCATTAATAAAAAAGACATAAATTTTTATTATTTCATGTAATCAAATTTCATTTATTGATTTTAGTATAATGTTATGAATACCCTGGTCTGCAAAACTGGTTAATGCCAGGAAGGCATGGGTTGGGTTGTAAAAATTGCCTTAGCAATCTAAGTTATTTAACTTAATAAATCGCATTATAAAAGTCATTCAGAGCCACCCAAGTAATGAAACATGGATGTTAAACCTATATAAAAATCTTCTCTAAAACCCTCTATTTTTATTAAAAATTGTATAGTTTCGCGATTAAAAATCCTTTATATTTGATGCAAAATCTCCTCTAAAATCCTCTAATATTCTCTTTTTTTTTATGAAAATTTTGTGTGGCCACCCTTTTATTAGAATTAGGCTTTATTAAGGAATCACAAAAAATAACCATATAAATGATTTTATTTATATCTTATATGTTGTTAACACATAATATAAACTTCTAACTAAAAATCATTTTAAGAAGAAATTTCGATTAGAAAAAACGTGATACCATTTTTTTATATATTATTTAAAGCAATATCAAGATCAAACATTTTCTATTAATACACTTGTTTTTAAAAATTTTATTTAAAAAGAAATCTATTTGAACATTTTGTTTATTAATTTGTTTTAATTTTGTTTGTTTTTTTTTTTTTTGTTAATTTTTTTTCTTTTTTAATTTAGTTAATTTTTCTTCTTTTTTAATTTTGGCAATTCTTAAAAGTAATGTTTTTGTTTATTAGAGGTCATAAAGTTGTTTTACATTAACACAAGCTCTTTACATTGTTAAAACAACTTTGCAGTTTGTTTTATTGTTGTTTTTTAGCTTTTACAGTAACAATTAAATACTATTCAAAAATAACATGTGTTTTATTGTAAATAAAGAGTATATGTATGTATGTAAAATAGTTTTTATTTAGAGAAATTTGATTTTTCAGCATGTTTATCTAGTTTGCTGTAACAAAGATTGTACAAAAATTTTAGATTTTATGCGATCAACATGTTTCTCTCTGCAACAGAATTATTAAGCAAGGCTTATATTTTGCTGTTAAAGGTTGAGAGAGTCAAAAATAAAATAAAAAGTTATAAAAATATTTAGTAGCTTCCTTGACTTTTTTACATGAAATAATTGCAGCTTTTGTTGATTTAATAAGTAAATAATAAATAATAATAAAATTTTATTATACTTAATGTATGTTTATTTTTATATTTATTTTTACTTTGCAAATATGAAAAGTCTCTAATCATTTTCATAGCTTCCCTATTGGTCGAGCATTCCATTGGATTATCATTTATTGAATGAGCGCGATGTGGCAAGAAGATTTCCATCATGGATTAAGTAGGTGCACAACTCTAGCTTATATTATACTATAATTCTTCATCCAACTGAGTCATTTTTACCTTGCCTCAACCAGAGCTGTGGATGTGACAATAAGACATCAATTTAGAGATTTTAGATTTGACTTGACAAAATAAGAAAAGGTTTGGAATTTGACTTCAATTTTGATGCCAATAAAATCCAAGTCAAATCACAAGTCTTATATTTAAGCTCCAAAACTTGAGAGGGAAATGTAGTGAACATCTTGAAATGTAGTAAAAATCTTCTGCAATATCAAGTTGAGTTTATTTACATTCTATTTTAGCCATATTTACTGTACAATATTAACAGTAGTGGGACTGTAAAGTAAAAGTTTAAAATTAAAAATTTTCTATTGTTTTTTTTTTTAATTCATAGAGCAACTTTATTCAAATTTTTTTTTAAAGATAGGCAGCCTGGTTTTTATGCTATTAAAACCTTATAATAAACTGATTTTTTTATTATTAATTTAAATTTAATTTTATTTGTTTAATTTTTTTATTAAGAATTTAAATTATTAGTTTATTATTACTTTAGTTTTTATCTACCTAAACCAAAACCCACATTGACTAAGGGTTTTTGGTTGGGAAAAGGAAGTTCTTTGTTCAGCATTTACAGGAGACAAAAGAAAGGCATATATTGGCATTACTCCAGCACTAGAACTAAGTCATAACCTCGACACCTATGAAGTAAATAATTCTTTTTTGTTTCAAGCAATAAACATGGAGACTCTTTCACTGTATCAACTAACTTTCAGTGTGTTGGTATTGCCTTCCTCTAGTGCTCCAGTAGAGCACTTCAACATCCCTGAATACCAAATTCAAAAAGTACAAAAATTGAAAGAGACAAAAGGGACATTTTGAAAGGGAACACTTGAAACTTGACACTTGAAAGGGAAACACATTTTCTGAATTAACATTGAATATCAACAATATATACAAGGATGAAAAATTTACAAGACAAGCCTTCCTGAGTTTTTACTTAGTTTAAATTTTCTTTATTAAATAGTCATATATTATATTATGTTGCACTGGTCTTAAGTATTTCTAATATACTTTAATACAATGTTTATAATGTTAATAATACCAAAAACAATCGTCAGTTATATGGATCATAAAAACCCAACTTTTGTATATGGATCATAAAAATGTGTATTAAAATTAAATAAAATTATTCGAATGGCATTAACATTTTTAAAAAATGCTATTTTTTATTCAAATATTTTTTAAGTTTATTTTTGCACTATTAGATAAATTAAAGTTATTTTGGTTAAAATGCTTTGATAAAAATCATAAGAATATCAAAAATAAATCAAGTGATCTGATTTTAAACCTATGTTTGTCAAAAAAAAAAAACGACAGAAATTCTCGCCTGCAGTGATTACAGCAGTAGAATCTGCTGCAGGAAGTAAAAATTTCAATATATTAATTATTATTAAAATTATTAGTTTTAGAATACTATTTTTAATAAAGTAATAGATTAGAATACTATTTTTGCCCATTTAATTTATTAGCGTAGTTTGCATTTTAACTATGAAATGAGATTAAATTAAATTCAAATGTACATTAAGATTTGTTAACTGCCTGAATCATGAGTTAAGAACATCAGAGTTGACGTCCTAGTTAATGATGCTATTAACTTCTGATTTAAGCTGTAGTAGTCCTACAATGCCAAGGTTTTTGTTGGACTTGACTTGAGAATTAAATTGAATGAAACTTTCTTGACTTTAACTTGAGTGCAAATATTTAACACTAATTTAAAAAACCTTTCTTCAGAATGATTCTCTGAATTTTATAAAATTTAAAAGCTAATCTTAGTTCAAGATGTTTATAATCATTATTTCCTTTAATATTTAAAGATTTATCTTTTAATTTTTTTAATTTTTTTATATACATTTTGTAGATATTCAATATTCTAAATTCTGGGGACGACTGAATAAGCGCAAATTTCATAAGTGCAAACTGGCATAATTGCGTATGGCGTAAATGCAAACTGGCATATATGAGAATTGCATAAGTGCTAACTGGCATAAGTGCGAAGCAGTTAAAAAAACTGGCACAAGTGTGAACTGGCTTAAGTGCAAATTGGGATAAGTGCCCCAAAAGAATTTACAAACATTGGCATAAGTGTGAACTGTCATAAGTGCGAACTGGCATAAGTGCAAAGCAGTTGCAAAACTGGCGCAAGTTCGAACTGGCATAAGTGCGAATTGGCATAAGTGCGTCAAATAAATTTACAAAAATTGGCATAAGTGCAAAGCAGTTACAGAAACTGGCATAAGTGTGCCGAATAAAATAGCAAATATTAGCATAAGTGCAAAAGTTATTTTGCTTTTATGCCAATTCACACTTATGGCAGTTTGCACTTATGCCAGTTTTTGCAACTGCTTTGCACTTATGCTAGTTTGCACTAATGTCAATTTGCACTTATGCCAATGTTTGTAAATTTATTTGGTGCACTTATGCCAGTTTCTGTAACTGCTTTGCCTTTATGTCAGTTTGCACTTATGCCAATGTTTGCAAATTTGTTTGGCGCACTTATGTCAGTTTGCACTTGTGCCAGTTTTCTGCTTCGCACTTATGCCAGTTGGTATTTATGTCAATTCGCACTTGTGCCAATGTTTTCAAATTCTTTTGGCGCACTTATACCAATTCACGCATATGCCATATAATAAGTTTGCATTTATTCCAGTTTTTGCAACGCTTTGCATGTATGCCAGTTGGCACTTATGCCAATTTGCGCTTATTCAGCCTATTGTAAATTCTGTGCAAGTTTATAAATATCCCCATGTTGCTCCATTAGAGAGACTTGATCCAAGAAAAAAAAACAATTTATTTTTAATAAAAAAACTTAAACAAGATGTTGATAATAAGTTTCTTAATGTAAATAATGTTTTTTTTTGAATTGCTGACTGTAATTATATCAATTATTTGTTGATTAAAAAAAGGTAATTATTTATTATTATCAAGTTTTTTTGAAATCCAAAAAATTCTTATATTTATAAACGTTTTAGATTTTTTTTTTATACTTTTATTTTTTTAAGTATATTTTAATCTGATTTAGATTTCTTCTAATTTTGAAGTCTGACATATCTTTAATGTTTTTAAATAATCTTGACAGATATTTTTAATGTTTTAAATAATTTTAGGCATAAATATCTTTAATGTCTGTGATTTATGTTTTAACATAAGTGTACATAATTGTAGATCTGCTGCATCTTTCACATCAGTGTTCATTGAGGGAACAAAGTATTTACCATATCTTACAAAAAAGTATATATTTTTATTTTTTGGTATTTTTATAGTAATTAATTAACATAATTTATAGTTTGTTTGTGCTATTAGATTGTCTAGTGAGATTTTTCATAAATTTATAAAAAATTGTTTTTACTAGTGTTTTTTTTTATGCCTTTTTTATAACTGAGTCATATACTCCAAATTGTCATGCCAGTCAGCTCAGTATATTATAGTACAGTGCTATAATGATTGAATTTTATAATAAATGATTTTTAATACCATTTAAAACAATTCAACAGATTGTAAATTCAAAGTTGACCCATACTATTTCTACAGATTTTTTGTACCTTTTTAAAGATAACTTGTACCTGCTGGTGTTCAAAGATAGTTTAATACCACACCAGTGTTCAGAAATTACATTCAGACTTACTTGGAAAGCCAATCCTTTATTCAGATTCAGAAGAGCTCCAACAAGAATCTATAAAAGTACTCATATCTAGCTTTGAATTGTAGGTTAAAGTTCAGTGTTAATTATCATTCATCAATTTCTGTAAAGTATTTTAAAGGTGCTTTTCTTTTTTAGCTTTGTATTTACTTATACCAGGATATACATAGCACTTGGACCTAAGGTTAATCAATATTGCACTCGCAGATATTCTAAATAAACTTCTTATTAATTAGTATTCTTGGAAAGACAGATTTTTACAAAGATAAGTTTTGTTTCCCTAGTTTAAGAGAAGTTTTAGCTGTTTAGCATAGTGGCACATTGAAAAGCTGTGATACTATGTAATTTTTATCCTTCTTTTTCACTATTAAAGATTTCTAAAAAGTTGTTGTTTTTTTAAACAAAGTTGTTTGATTTTAATTTTTGCATGTATATTGTTTTTTGCAAACATTGTTTATCACCCACTAAAAGTGATTTTTCCAATTCAAAAAATATATTTGCCAATTTTAAAATATATATTTTTGCAAAGAATGATTTTTTTTTTTTAGATTTATTGAGCTAGGTGGTCAACTATGCCAAAAAGAAATTTATTCATTGGATGAGGTAATGGTTGTTGCTATGTAGTAAATAATATCCTTTACTTAGTGTAATGCATTGAATAAGTACTTTAATTTTTTTTTTACTATATATAACTGTCTATTATAAATTTAAAAATGAATTTTTGAAAAGTTTTTTTTAATTTATATTAATTAAAAGTAATCCATTATTTATAAATATTTGTCTGTGATCAAAGAGGTCAAGTTTTAAATTCCATATTGTTTGTTTTTATTAAAAATTTTGTAAAACAAGGCCATTTATTCGAATCAGGTTGAGAATAGTGCTTCAAAGACATAAGGCATGTTTGAACATCATACCTTTTGTTGAGAGTGTTCAATCACTAGTATTCTACATTAATGTGTTGTGTAGGAATATAATGCTATAATTTAAATGAAACGCTGTTTATAATTCATATATATATATATATATATATATATATATATATATATATATATATATATATATATATATATATATATATATATATATATATATATACACATACATACATACATACATACATACATACATACATACATACATACATACATACATACACTGCCCAGCAAAAGTTTCCGGTCACTCTGTTTTTTGTAAAGAAATATATAAAAAACAAGTTAACTAACTCTAATTAACCAAATATAATTACAAATAAATACAAATTAATCAACGTCGTTAAACATATGATAAAAATAAACAAGTTTATGCAATACAACACAATCAATCCTTTGCTTTCCTTACTGCAAGTATGCCAAAACTTATAAACAAGTTTTGGCATACGTTTGATTAAATTATCCAAATAAATTAGAGAAGTATTATTCCACGCTTGTTGAAAAATTGACCACAAATGAGTTGTTGATGTAGGACACTTTTTTCTTACCTTACGATCCAGTTGTTCCCAGAGTAACTCCATTGGGTTGAGATCAGGGTATTGTGTGGGCCATGTCATAACTTTGAGTTCTCCATGAGGTTCCTTTTTTTGAAAATAGTTTGTACAGTATTTAGATGTGTGTTTTGGTTCATTATCCTGTTGTATGGTGAACCTGTGGTCAATTAGACGCTTTCCACAAGGCATGGCATGTCTACATAATATCTTATGATACCTGTTCTTATCGAGAATTCCATTTATTTTCAACAGATTACCAACCAGACTAGAAGCAAAACAGCTCCAAACCATTATTGAACCTCTACCATGTTTGACAGTACGCTGTATACACTGTGGATGAAATTTTTCAGTTGCTGTTTGTTGCACATAAATCTGTCGCTTTGTTCTAAAAACAAGAAATTTAGATTCGTCCATCCACAATACATTTTACCAGTTTATATCTGTCCAACTTTAATGTGTTAGAGCCCAGTCTTTTTTTCCGATTTATTGCTTTTAGAAGAGGTTTTCGAACAGCTATTCTACCATTTAAGCCAACAGCTTTCAAGCGACGTCTTACAGTTCTTTCTAAAATATTTTGTTTACATGAGAGTATAATTGACTTGTCTCCAGCCTTAGATGTTTTGCAGGGACGTTCAGTTCTTATCCTATCTTTATTTGTACATTTAAACTGACGAATAGTATCACTCACTGTTGATCGCGGTATTTTCAACAGTTTTTGAATATATCTAGTAGAATGACCATCATTTAATTTGTAGTAGAATGACCATCATTTAAATTTGCCTTAGCAATAACAGAAGAACATGTTTCTAGTGATAAATTACATTTCTTTGACATTTTATATTATTTTCTGAAATTTTAATCTAAAAATAATAAAAAGGCACATTTATAAACTAGAAATTAAAAAATAATATCAAATTTAATTCAGCTATATAAAGTATTTACTAAATTTATTTATTAATCCAATATATTATATTGAATTTAACAAAATTATGCTTTGATGATGAAAGAACAGTTAAATTTTATTTACAAATTTTTTACTAAGTATGTTCGAGCATATTTATAATACAAATACGAAAAAAACATAAATTTTGCAATACAATATTAAAAACGCATTAGCACATCTTAATTGAATTATTTTATGGCTTATAAACAATTTTAAAATTCAATATTAATTATTACAAGTTTATTTAACACATTAGCATATCTTAATCAAATTATTTTATGACTTATAAACAGTTTTAAAATTTAATATCAGTTATTATAGGTAAAAAACTATTAAAAGTTTAAGTGACCGGAAACTTGCATTTAAGTGAAATAAAAATTCTGAGCAAAAAAATTTTGAGTAAAGCAAGGCTATCCTTGTCATGTTTACTAGAAACAAAAAAAAGTATTAGCGGCTTGAACAAGACCAAAGACAATAATCTAGAAAAATACAAAATTTTTGCAGAATTGAAATATTTAATCTTGAAGATAGTGAAATAAGGGGCATATTATTGAATATAATATACCCCTTAAGTTAGGGAAAAGCTATCAATATTTATAAAGATAAAGACAGCGATTTGGCTACGAGGACAGCTAGCTTAATAAGCTAAAGACTCACAGGCTATTGTAGCTACCGTCATATCGTAATAAAATTGCTTTCAAAAAAATTTTGGTATGTAGCTATCAATCAGCTATAGATTTGTAGATATTTTGTAGCTAGCTATAAAGCTACAATATGTAGCTAGCGACACATTGCTACAAAATTGCAATGTTTAAAGTTCAATTATTCTCATAATTATAATAGACTCAACACTAAAAATCGAATTTTTAAAGATCTTAGAGACATTAGTAAAGAATAAAATAAGAAAAATAAGTCGCTTGAAAATCGCTTGAAAACTAGCTAGTCGCTAGCTCATTCCCCACCGGGTTATAACTGTATGCCTAATATGAAATCTATTTTAAATTCACACAATTGTCACATTATAAATAACAAAAAAATTTCGCCTTAAACCAACTAGAACTGCTTTAATAAGAATACCTGCTCTTTATTAAATAATGCTTAACAAAAAATGATGTATACCAAGCTAATGTAAGTTCCGATCATCCTGGTCTCACTTCTATCAATAAATTCTACATATAAGGGAAATACCATTTAAAGTTACATATGCTAACCGGTACAAAAATGACACTGACAAAGGAAATTTGGAAAATAAAAAATGAAAATTTAAACTGAGTTGGTAAATGGAAAACAATTAAACAGTGCTATGCTTAAAACCCTTTTACTGTCCTTTAATTTATATATAAGTTCTATTATACATTCTATTCTTAAAGTTCTATTCTTCAAAATTCCAAATTTCTTTAATAATAATCTCTTAAATAAAAACTATTTGTCAGTCAATGTAGCAGCACTCCGTTGCGAGTCAGGCTATTTGTCAGTTGATGTAGCAGCACTCCATTGCGAGTCAGATTAAAAGATAGTCGATGTTGCAAAACTCCATGCATGTTTTACAGTTGAAAAAAAAAATAAAAACATTCAGAGTATCTTTATTTAAAAAAACAAAACAAAAAAACATTCAAAATGTTTTTTAAAACATTTAAAATGTTTTTAAAAACATTCTAGACTTTTAATTTGTGGTTTTGTGCTTTAATTACTTCCTGCAATTATATTAATGCGTTTTGACATAATGTATCCATAATTTTGTCAACTTTGATTCCACAAATAAGCTAAGAGCTATTTTTTACCATAAACTGAGTATCTAAGCCCTTTACCATAGGTATATATATATATATATATATATATATATATATATATATATATATATATATATATATATATATATACCTATACTAAAGGGCTTAAATATAAATAAAATAAATTTGTGGTAATAAATGGCTCTTAGAGTGTTGGTATTAAAACTGACAAAAATGAGGATAGATTATGTCAAAACGCATTAATTTAATTGCGAGAAGTACTTAAATTTAGAAAATCACAAAAAAAAACAGATTAAAAGACTAGAATGTTTTAAAAAACATTTAAAATGCTTTTAAAAACATTCATCAGCCCTCGGAATTAGGGTCTGCATTTGGCAATGACATTTGAGGAAATTTTTGTCGCAAATTTATTTCCTACCTCTAAATCTAAGGGTTGATATTTATATGGGCAATTCCACGGAGGAAAATGATATTATATTCTCTTTTTCGTAAGTTTTAATCAAATGAATATTTGTGTAAACCCAAAAAAGTTTATTTAAAATATACCTTTAGTATTAAAATTAATTTAAGTAATTTTTATGCTTAAGAAAGTTACGGTTTTTCTTATTTGTGCATGATAAAAAAAGTATCATTGTAGAATGTTATTTTAACCAATTATTTGCATAATCGGCATTAATATAGCATGAAAATGGAGCTAACATGTTCAAATTGGGTTTGTTCAGATTTTATACTTTTAAAATGTATATATATATATATATATTTCATGATAATAACAAAAGAACTTTTGCATTTTCATGTAATGTAAGTTAACAAAAACATGATAAAGTTTTGTTTTTTCTAAAATTTATATATATTTCATGATAATAACAAAAGAACTTTTGCAATTTTCATGTAATGTAAGTTAACAAAAACATGATAAAGTTTAGCTAATAATCTTAAGTTTTTGCAAAAAAATATTAAATGTTACGTTTTCACATTTAAAGTTTTGAATAACGATGCTTAATTAAAGCACATTTTTATTTCAAATTTGTGTATTTTAGTTAAAACTACATGCATTTACTAAAGTTCTGGCACTTTTTGGTTAAGTTTCTGTTTAGAAAATGAATTACGTCATTATGTAATCCTTATTTTGTTGCATTGGGTTGACAATGTGAAGCTTTTACAGGAAAATTTAAAATAAAAATCAGGAAAATTTAAAATAAAAATAAAAAGTTTTAAATAAATAAAAAGCAGGAGAATTTAAGATAAAAACTTTTTATAACGTAAATTAAAATTATTTGTATTGTTTTTTTTTTATATGTTAATGTATTCTTATTTTAGTTGACATAAATATACATAAACAACTAAAAGTAAGAATTATATCAATATTTTATTTTTATTTTATTTAGACATTAAAAAGAAAAAAGATAAGAATAATTTGCTGTTCTCCTAATATAAAAAAAATAGTTAAAACCTTTTTTTTTTAATATATATATATATATATATATATATATATATATATATATATTCATATATATATATATATACATATATATATAAATATATATATATATATATATATATGTGTGTATATATATATAAATATATATATATATCTATATATATATTTATATATATATATATATATATATATATATATATATATATATATATATATATTCAATGGCTGATGATTGTCGTATAGGCATGAAACTTAAAGTACCATAGAAAAAGTTATTTTTTCTTCGTTAATATATATATGTATATATATATATATATATATATATATATATATATATATATATATATATATATATATATATATATATATATATATATATATATATATGTATATATATATATATATATATATATATATATATATATATATATGTGTGTATACATATATGTATGTATATATACATACATATATATATATATATATATATATATATATATATATATATATATATATATATATATGTATATATATATATATATGTATATATATATATATTCAATGGCTGATGATTGTCGTATGTATATATATGATGTACACTTATATACATACGATGATGTCGTATGTATATATGTGTGTGTATGTATATATACACTTCGTGGCAAGTCAGGCTATAAGATAGTCGGTGTAGCAACACTCCCTTGTAGCAGCAGGCTATAAGATAGTTTATAAGATAGCAACACTCTGCGCATGTTTTAAAAATATATTTTAATAAAACAATAACAAAAACACCATTAATTAAAAAAAACTTTCTAGTCATTATTATTGCAGTTTTTTTTAAAAACGATAAAACTAAATGTACTTTCGCATTAATTTAATTGCTTTGACATTTTGACGACAATAAAATGCAAAATTGTAGTCGAAAGAGACTTTTTTTTACATTAAAAGTCTCTTTTGACTATTTTATAAGGATATATATATATATATATATATATATATATATATATATATATATATATATATATATATATATATATATACATATTCTTGGTCATCTTTAATTTTTACCATAAAATAATTTTTTTTTTTTTTAAAAAACAAATTAATTTAGAAGATCGAAAAAAGCTTAAAAACAATTTATAAATTGCCTGCCTTAACCAAAACTCTCAGTTGATGTATCAGCACTCCTTGCATGTTGTACGGTCATTTTTAAGTTAGCTTGCGCAATTTAATTTAATTTTTTTTTCTGCTATTTAAATGAAAATAAAAATAACGAAAATAATGTTTTGAATAAATATTAGATAAAATAATTTAAAAAAAAACTGGTTAGAAAAAAGCCTTTTTTCATAAAATTTGAACAAATAAACAAAAATGTTTTATTGCAATTAAAAAAAAAACGCTTTTATTTTTTTCGGCAAGCGCCTTTTTATGCGCTCACCAAAGTTTTTGCGAGCGTGCGAGTGCAACAAAACTTCATGTATATATATATATATATATATATATATATATATATATATATATATATATATATATATATATATATGTGTGTATATATATATATATATATATATATATATATATATATATTTATATATATATATACACACACATATATATTTTAATTTTTCATATATATCTTTAGTTTTCTTTCATATGTTTCTTAGCATTATTAATTTACAATTTGTTTTTTAGTTATGCTGTTGTGCGGTCTTTTAGTAATGATTTTTTTTCTCTAGTTTTTTAGCGTATAAAGTTTTACTTATTGTTTTTTGTTAGTCATTTATTGTTTTATTTTTTAGTTAATAATTACTTTTAAATAGTGATATATAAATTTTTTATACAGGTATATATTATTTGTTTTTATTTTCATTTTAGCCATTTATTATACATGTTTTATTTTTTTCTTTATTTATTGTTTTTTAATTTTATGTTGTTGTTGTTTTTTTTGTTGTTTTCTTGCCAAACATACTTAGCAACATTTTTTTTTTTTTCTGTAATGTTTGTTGTAACTTTGGTTTTGATTTTCTCAATGTTTTTCTTTTTATATTTTATTTATTTATTTAGTCATAATATTTGCAATATATTTGGGTTTTTATATTATAAGAACTATGATTAATATATTAACTAAATCTTTATAATTTTTTTAGCTATAGTTGTTTTTATGTCATCATTAGTTGTTACATTTTGTCAGTTTATTACTAAATGTAACTAACTTTGTATGTATAAACAATTGTTGTATGGAAAGTGACATTGTCTTATGTAAAGTTATACAGATTTATTTAAATTATTATAATTACTATATTAGGGTGTATCAAAAAAAAAAATACCTCTCAATTTTTTTCCTATTCTCTGAGGTCTAAATAGGGTAAAATATAATACCAAAAAAACACTTTTTGTTCCAGTAAAAGTGATACCCGTAAAATTTCATTTTTCAAAAAAAGGGCTATTTTTTGTGAAAAATAAAAGTCTCTTTAAAATATTTATATCTAGTTTAAGAAGTTATTTTGTGGCAATCAGTATGAGGTTCTTTATTGTGTTGCCTAATCAGTAGTCTTTATCAAAGTTCTGGATCAATAGGATAATCTTTTCTGTGACACATTTAATTAGCTTCAAAAACCTTTTATATATATGTAAAATGTCAAACAGTCATTTTGCTTTATCCGCCATTTTTCAACTCTCTAACGTGAATCTCAGCTATTCTACTAGCTCAGTAAGCTCCTACCAGCTCAGTAAGCTCTGTTGACCTGCTAATAACTGGTAGCTTTGGTTTCCCCATATGAAACTGCTCAGACCAATTTTAATGTGCCATTTTTATCATCTTTTTCTTTTCCTGATTCATCACCTAGTATACCATTTTAGTCATCCTATTGGCAGGCAGATATGAAGCATTTACCAAACACCTTAGGAATGAATTATTATTAATATTAAAAATATTTTTAAAAAACTCAAAAATGTTCTCCCAAGAATACTTTACAGAAAACAGTAGCTTTCTGGTATTAATGTATGTCTACCACTTTTTTCCTTTACTTGCGTCTATTCTGACAGGACGACCAATGTTAGCCACAAAATTGAACTTTTTAATTGACCAAATTATGGCTGAAATTGACATGTGCTTTTTTTTATAAAAGAACTATGCGTTTATAAAAATATAAAGCTTAGGTTATGCTTAAAAGTTAAGCGTATGATAAGCATTTTGGTGAGTCTTACTTTAAATCAGGCATGTTAATGAGCAAAATACTGAACTTTTTGTTGATGTTTGTTTGATGCATGAAAACCATTTAATGAAGTTATTAGGTTGTAAAACAAAAATATTTATTTATAAGTATAGATGATTTTTTTTTTTTTTACCACAAGGCTTACGAGAATACACACTGTTTTGTAAGTATAATTATGAGTTTCTTAAAATTTAAATAAGCATACCCGAGCCTGTTACAAAAACTCAATATTCATATAATATAAAAGCATGCATTACACTAATAATATTATTCACCTTACTATTCATCAATAAATGTTTGAAAAAACCATTTTAGTTATATTAAAAAAGGGAAAAATGTCCTAAGAAATTAAATAAAATTGTTAATAAAATGATATTCATTTTCAAAAGGTTTCTTTTTTTTTAAATTTTACAGATATCACTTTTTGGAACTGATTTTGTTTTTTTGGTTATTAGTAGCCGCAGTGGATTTCAGAAAATGGCCAAAATTTGAGAAATATCTTCAAAAAAGAAAAAAACTATTTCTGTTACACCCTTTTGCTGAGCTCTACTCTAAACTAAGCATGTTTTTGAGCACTAATCTTTTAATACCGGAATTCTTAAAGATGTTTACTTGATGCATGAAAACTATTTGATGAAGTTGTTTTTTATTAGTGCAAAATAAAAATATTAATGTATCAGGTTCGAAGAAAGCTTTGTGTTTTTTACAAGACTTACGAGAAAGCTTTTTGTAAGCTTAAGCATATTTCTGAGCCTCTCAATACTTTTTGCATAAACATTACCAAGCCTGTTTCAAAATTTAATATGCTTTTGAAATGTCATAATAACACTATTCAACTTAGGCATCGTTATTAACTTATTAAAAACAAAATAAAAGATAAAAATAAATTTCATTACATATTAATCCAACATTGATGCAGCGGATATTTGTTTTCAAAAAAATAAATTTTTTCACTTCCTGGCTACAAAGTTTTTTTTCTGTTGATTTTTAGCCTTAGTGGACTTCATAGAATGGGAATAAATTAAGAGGTATCCTGGAGAGAAAAAAATTATACATGAATATATGTTTTTTGGTACACCCTAAAC
>NC_061165.1:16162143-16237143 GCF_022113875.1 Hydra vulgaris
AATACAAAATTAAATTATTAATATATATATATATATATATACTATAGGTATATATATATATATTATTATATTATATATATATATATTATTATATATATATATATATATATATATATATATATAATTATATATATAATATATTATATATATATATATATATAATATATATATATTATATATATATATATATATATAGTATATATATTTATTATATATATTTATTATATATATATATATATATATATATATATATATATATATATATATATATATATATATGTATATATATTTATTATATATATATATATATATATATATATATATATATATATATATATATATATATATATATATATATATATATATATTATGTTTTTATGGAGTTTTGATGTTGTTTTATATATATATTTGTTTTATATATATATACTACTTTTTTATAAAAATTAGTGAAATTTTGAAATACTCTAACTTTGATCATTCACAAATAAACAACAGAGACAATTAATAAACAACGGAGACAATAAACAACGGATACAATTAATAAACAACGGAGACAATTAGTAAACAACGGAGACAATTAATAAACAACGGAGACAATTAATAAACAACGGAGACAATTAATAAACAACGGAGACAATTAATAAACAACGGAGACAATTAGCAGTGCAATTATTGTAAAATGTCAAAAATTTACCAGTAAAATTTGACATTTATGTAATGGATACACACCATGGTATTTTATTTGAATAAAAAATTTGTTCATAATTTCAAAATTAACTAATGGTTCTTTGAGTTCTAAAAAATGTTGAGCTTGTGACATTTTTTTGGGAGATAAAATTACAGCTTAATAGATGCGTTGCGAATCCTGTGACGATTGGTTGTGTGGATATTGTTGTATTACTATGGTCAACCATATGTGCAAGAATTTCCAATAAACATACAAAGCTCATTTAATTGAAAAATGTATATTTAATTTTATTAACCAGTGACGTAACAAAAGTGAAAATAGCCAAAGTAATAAAATAGTTGACTAATTACAATAAAAATTTAAAATACTACTACTTATATTTAAAAAGACCTTTTTTTATGTACTCCTAGTTTTCTTTGATGCTCCAAAAGATTTTTTTTTTTAGCATAAGGCGATGCTCTCCTTAGTTACTGAATTTATATCATAATTTTACAATAAAACAACATTTAAAAATTAGCTTTTATTATTTGTGACTTTAAGTTTGTGATACGTTCTTAGTATTTATATAGCGGCCAAACTTATGAGATGGTATTGAAAGTTCGGTCAAAGTAGATGTTCGGTCAAAGTAGATGTTCGATCAAAGTAGATGTTTTAATTTTAAATTAAATATTGAGTACTAGTTTTTATTTTTCATTATTTTATTTTTACAATATCAATTATAATATAATTTTCACTATCAATATAATTTTCTCTGTGTTTCAGGAAAAAGAATTTAAGTTTTTTATGTATACGTGATAAATAAATGTTCAAAGCTTAAGTGACAGAACTTAGGCGATTTTACGGTATACACTCAGCCAAATTTCCATAGTTCCATTTAGTTATTGATTTTTTGTGGAATATATTTATAAAATTAACCACAAAAGTTTTCTTTATTAGACCTATTGCAAACAAATGTGTTTACAACAATTTTATGTGTTTCTGAAACAATTGAAAATAAAGTTTCTAGAAGTTTGTTCTATATAGAAATTTTGTGTATTTTTGAACACTTAATAAGAGTTTATTGAAGTTTGAGTAATATTTTGTTCTATATGGAAATTTTGTGTATTTTTAATTAACATTTTTTTATTGAATTATTATAAATTCATGCTATTGGGTGTGAGGAAGAAAAAGCAAAAATTGTTGTCTACTAAGATATGACTTTGTCCAATAGACAGATTACAAAGAAAATCAAAATGTCTCATTATGCGGTGAATAGTTTTATAAACTGTTGAAAATTGCAGCAAAAATCACCCTAATGGTGGAAAAAAAAAATACCCAGAAGGCAACATTCTTCCATTTTGCATTTGGGGTCATCCAGAGTACAAACAGCAAGACAATTAAGGACTGAACTGGATCTATCTGTAACCACAAGACGTGCCTAACAAATGTTGTCAAAATCAAGAGGATTCTAGTGGAAAAAATGGTCACAAAACTACTATTGACTAAAATACATAAAAATGCAAGATTTAAGTTTGCCAATGCTGCATGACATGGAACGCAGAATAGAAATAAATTATTTTTTTGAATATTATTTAAATGCTATTAATCCTATACATGTAAAAAATATCTACAAAATATATAAATATAAATATAATTCAAAGCTTTGCATATAATTTTTATAGTTAAATATTTTTTGATAATAATTTAATAAATAAGGTGGTCGTTAGATTAAATGCTTAAATTTTATTTACTTATGTCATCTGATACATATTGCAGAAATGGGATCAAAGGTGATACAAAACAATCTTAATTTAAACATGTTGGTTAATAATAATAGTTTAATGTTAAATAGATAAAAATAGTTTTACACCCTCTGGCTCCCTTTTTTTTTTAAAGTAAGTGGTAAAGTGTGTAAAACTTTCGAAAAGGGGGTCGATGGTTTAAACTTCAAAACATTTCAAAAACCTTTTTTTTTTGCTTTCAATGGACAAGTAGACACATTACTTGCTGAAAAAAAAAGTTTTTTTTTTCAAAGGACATCCATTTTTTTTTTTTTTTTCACCCATTTTTAAAAATACTTATTTAAATATTAACACATTTATGGGATTAGTGACAATTACAGGTAACTGTTTACAAAAAGTATATTTACACAAGTTTGTGGAAAATATTTTTATTTCTTATCTTTTATTGGCAGGTTAAAGCTAATTCAATAAAAGAGTTTCTTATTGTATTTGAAGACACTGGGCCTGAAATGTGTACATATGTCTTACCAAAGTATGTAATTATTTACTTCTTTAAGGCTATAATATATATTTATATTTTTGATTTTTTATAGCATGGCCATAATTAATATATATATATATATATTATATATATATATATATATATATATATATATATATATATATATATATATATATATATATATATATATATATATATATATATATATATATATATATATATATATATATATATATAAATATATATATATATATATATATATAACAAGGGTTCAATTAGGCATTCGCAATTTGCGATATCTGGAAAAATATCTGGTCTTTTTAGTTTATACAAAACCATGTATTTTGTTTTCAAGGGTCAAATTAACTTGAATTTGTTAGAGAAAATGTTATAAAAACTAAAACAAGACAATAAACTTACAATACAAAAGTAATAAGATTCTAGTCACTAACTGCATTATAAAAGTAATAAAACTATAATTGTGTTATTTCTATTATAACGCCCTTATAAATTTTATAATTCATTCTTTGTTCAAACAAATCAGTAATTCCAAATTTTATTTGACATAGAAAAGCATCTAGAAAAAATAGAGTGGATATTCAAATAATATTAAAAATGAGGATTGATTGAATTAATTAGAATGAGGAAATAAGATTACAAAGAATAAGATAAAATCCAAAAGAATTTTTGATAATTAAGAATGTTATAAGAAAATCTGCCAAAAAAATGATGTAACTTTTATACCAGTGAAGAAATATATACTAATATTTACATTATCCATTATTATAGCATAGTTTCATTTTTTTTTTTAGAATTAAAAATTGATTTGCAATAGGTTGTTGTTCAGTTAAGTTTTGCAAGAAAGCGGTAAAATTAGCTGTACGAGAGATGGAAAGATTGTATCACATAAAAAAGTGGTTATAAAAGAGTTCAAAAAGATTGAAGAAACATGAAGAAGTGGTTATAAAAGAGTTGAGAAAGATCACGTGAAGAAGTAGTTAAAGAGTTAAAACTTAACGCAAAGAATTTAAAAGAACCATGAAGTTGTTAGAATTGGTAATAAAAATGCTTTAAATCAAAAATTTAAAAATCGTTCAAACAACAACATAAATTAAAGTAATGTAAAGATTTATCTTAATTACTTCTTTACTTTTTTTTACTTTTAATTTTGAATTCTATACAACTTTGTGTAAAGTAACTGCCAAACTGTTTATAAGGAAGTATAGATAACTTTTATATGGAATTTATGTCGTTTATTTTTTATTATTGCTTAATTTCGACATGCTTTAAAATGTACATACATTATAAACATACAATGACATCGCAAGTTATCCATTCAACAAATCTTTAAAACATTTTACAAAAATATTTTTAATAAAATGTTTTAAGCATTGTTGAATGGATAATTTGTTAATTAGCTAATTAACAATAATTTATTATTTATTAAAACTCAATTAGGTACTTAGAAATAAAAAGCAGCATGAAAAATGTGTAAATTGTTAATTAAACTCGAATAAAAAAAAATTTCAGAACATTTCAGAAGTTCTGCCATTTGGAATGGGGTGATAACATTACTGTCGCGTGACAACCTCAACCTAATCAATAAAACACATACTTATTTAAGTTCCTTAAGTTTTTAGTATAATTTGACTAACCACTTTATTTTTTTAGATGCTTTTCTACTTCAACTAAAATTTGGGATTACTTATGTTTTTTGAACAAAGAATGAATTATAAAAGTTATAAGTGCTATAAAAGAATTATAAAAGTAATAACACTATTATACTGTTATTACATTTATGATGCAGTTAGTGACTAAAGTGTTATTACTTTTCTAGTCGTAAGTTTATTGTTTTGTTTTATTTTTTATAACATTTTCTTTAACAAATTTAAGTTAATTTGACCCTTATAAACAAAGAACATGGTTTTGCTAAAACTAAAAGTTTGAAGACCAGATATTTTTCCAGATATTTCAAATCACGATCACTTAATTCAACCCTTGTATATATATATACATTTATGTGCATGTATGTATGTATATGTATGAATGTTTTTATATATTATATGTGTATATATACATATATAAGTGTGTGTGTTTTATAGTTTATTAATAATATAGTTTAATATAGTTTATATAGTAACAATTTTATATAAACTATAATGGTTAAAAATTATTGTAATATTAAATAAGCTGATGATGCTGGTATCCATAACCCAGCAAAAATTTCTTTAAAAATATAATTATTAGTATTGAGAGAAACTGTATTTCTTGATGTTTTAAAAAAAAATATATATATATATATATAAATATATATATATATATATATATATAATATATATATATATATATAAATTTATATATATATATATATATATATATATATATCAACCCTTGGAATTAGGAAAATTGAGGTCGACAATAATTTGACGACCTCAATCCTTTAGAGGTTGGCATCAGGTTGGCTAATACAAAGGTCTTACCATAAAACATCTTATCGAGGTTGGCAAAACCAAATTTTTTTTGCCAACTGCAAACACGTTTAGGTCAGCAGTTAGGTCGGCATTGCCGAATGCCGACCCTAATTCCAAGGGTTGATATATATATGTATATATATATATATATATATATGTGTATATATATATATATATATATATATATATACAGTGGTGGCCAAAAGTCTTGGAACAAAACATTTAACGACCAAAAAAATTTATTTTTGATCTAAAGTATAAATTTTGAAGGTTTGATGCTTTTGTTTTTAGATAGCAAAATGTTTATAGTTACGTATTTGTATATTGCGCAATTTATTATCGTTTTTTATTATTCATAAGCAATTTATCAGCTATATTATGCCAGAACTTTCACCTAAAAAAAGAGGAATTATTGCTGCATTATATGAACAAGGTTTAGTTTAAAGAGAAATATCTGAAAAGCTTGGTTGTTCATTATCAACTGTAAGTAGAACTTTAAAAAGGCATAAAGAAGAGCCCCAATTAAATTTTACTTCAAAGATGAGATCAGGCAGGGCCAGAGCAACCACCTCAAGAACTGACAAACTTATTGGCTGGATCAGCCATGCAAATCTACAGCTATCTGCACACGAGATTTCAAAAGAAATTTTTGTTGAGAAAAAAGTAAGTGACCGAACAGTTAGAAGAAGGCTTTGATTGATTTCAAAATGAAGGCATGCAAGCCAACAAAAAAACCTTTTTTATCATTAAAAAACCTAAAAGATCGAAAAATATTTTGTCAGCGCTACAAAAATTGGACTGGAGAAAATTGGTCTAAAGTTCTTTTTTCTGATGAAACATGTATTAAACAATTTAATGTTACAAATAACTTTGTAAAAAGACCAAAAAACTGTAGATATATGCCAAAATATACAGTTAGCAGTGTCAAGGCTCCTTTGTCTTGTATGGTTTGAAGTGCTATTTCTGCCAAAAGACGTGGGCCATTATGGATAATGCCCAAGAATACCACAATAAACAGCAAAGTCTATTTGGATGTTATGAAGGAGAAGTTGCCACCTTTCATGCAGATCTTGAACTGCACTTATTTCTAATAGGATGGTGCACCATGCCACACAGCCAAAATTGTAAAGAAGTGGTTTGCTGATGAAGGAATTCAAACCCTTGAAAATTGGCCTGGGTCATCACCAGATCTTAATGTTATTGAAAATTGTTGGCATATTATGAAAGTAAAAGTTGCTGCCAAAAAGTCTAAATCCTATAATGATTAAGTTGAAGCAATCTTACACCAGACTAAAATTACACCAAGCAAAATTACACCAGACTATTGTACAAAACTTGTTAACAGCATGCCAAAACGTATCCAAATGGTAATTGACAATAACTATGCTTCCATTAAATATTGAACTTTTATCATGTATGTGCATGTACCTATCATCTTTAAAATTGTTATAAACACTTATTTTATTGGAAAAAATAAAAAAATTTACTAATAAATTGTTTTTCACGGTGTTCTGTGATAAGACCGTAAGGACTTATCACAGAACACCGTGGGAGCACCTAAATAACTACAAAACAAAACAAACAAAAAGGTTTTATCAAAAAACGCTTACATCAAAAATTAAAAAAATTTTCTGGTGAGGCTTAGTATAGCACAACCAAAAATAGAAAAAAAAAGTTTCTAGGATGAGTTTTAGATTTGTAGTACCTGAAGTTGGAGAAGTTGATGATTACCATATTTTAACTGTTTTAAGGTTTGTAGTAAGTTAGAGAAGGTTTTTATGCTCTTGATTTCTAATACTTAATACTTTTTTAATCTAGGAAAAGGAGAGAAAAAATGTTTTCTTTGCCTTCCCTTTCAATTTCATTAGTTCTCCTATCTGTTTACGCATTTCATACTCTTCATTGTAATAATTTCATTATTACAATGAAGAGTAAGATATTCACAACAATTGATAAATTTTATAGCTTCATCAGCTCCTTTAGTATAAAATTTCATATAAGCTTTTCTTGAATTTGATTGGCTGATAAAGGCTTTATAAATATCAACACCAAATTCCAATAAAAAACTACCAATGGAAAATGAGAAGCAGAGGATTGAGTTGCTGATGTCAGTTCTAATATATTTTTAGAAATTATTGCTGAAATAAGCTCAGACTTTTTCTTTCTTATCTTGGGTTAAGCATCATGATAAAGTATGATGTTTAACCCAAGATAAGAAACACTTCTGCAAGACTATAACAGATATGTTGTCCGAACCACAAACTGTAGAAGAGTCTAAGCAGAAAATCACTTTAGATACAGAAGCTGGAGTGATGTGAATGTCAAGCTATGTCAAGAAATGTAGAGCTAGCAAGAATTTTTTTTAATCTATTTTTAATAATAAAGTTTTTTTATAAATAAAAGTTCTTAATAAGTATGTAAATCCCAAGTTTTATATTTTTAATTGTAAACTTTTTAAATATAAAATATAAAATTTAGTTGTCTATGCAACTACTGAAAATAAATAAACTTTTAACTACATTTACTACATTTTTTCACTAGGTCTAAAATCTAAAATTACCGACACACACATAAATTACTGACACACATAAATTACTGACACACACAAATAATTTGAAATGTAACATTAAACAATATTTAAAGAATTAAACTCATTTAATTATTTAAAAATTGAACTCATTTATTTAAGTTTTTTTTGCAAATACCTTTTCTTTATAGTTAGTCGCTCTCTTTCTTGGAGTTATTTCATTGTGATTTCAAAATTTTAATTTCGATAACATTTTGTTTATATAACAAGAGAAATGAATGAACTTTTGCAGATTAAAAAAAAAAGAAGTACAATTAAAGATCGTCTTGTCAAACTTAATTTAACAACCCCGGAGCAGAGGAGATCCAGAGGAGACAGGGAGCAGAAGAGATCCAGAGGAGACATGATACAGATGTAAGAAATGGAAAAAGTTGATCTTGTCAATCCACCATTATTTAAAAATTTAAACACGAGAGGTCACAAGTTTAGATACAATAGGGAATTTATTTGCAATGAAATAAGACATAACTTCTTAACAAATAGAAACGCACAGTTATGGAATTCTCTGCTAGCAGAAGCTGTAAACGCAAAATCTTTGAAGGAATTTTAAAATATTTATGATACAATACATAAGTACATAAGTGACAAATTGCACATTTATGAAAACTTTTATTGATATTTAATAAGGCTGTCAAAGTGTGCAATTCACACTTCTTGGTGATTCTACCAGCTACAGCATAAATCATAATAATAATAATAATAATAATAATAATAATAACAATAATAATAGCAATAATGATAATAATAGTAATAATTTAAAAAGTCTAATTAAATAAAATAAACATAAAAATAAATAATGTTTGTAAAATTTGGTAGTTAGTTATTTGTTTTAGTAGTTTGGTAATTTTGTTTGTAAATGTTAGTAAAATGCTTCCTTTTTTAAAGTGCATAGGAAATATTAAAAAAAAAATCTTCTCTAGCAATATATTTTCTTTGGCATATGCAAAATAACCTTAACAATTTATCTATTTGGTTTGACTTGTAATAAAATAAAATGGAACAAGCAGAAGCTCGAATTGAATATGTAACTGAAAAAACTCAATGTAAACTTCATCCTAATATTGATAAACTGTGCAAAAAATTATTATAGCAGGCAACTCCTTTAGCCTGCCAAGTCTTTTTTTTTTTCAGGCAAGCTTTTAATTGTTTGTGATGTCATTTACTCCTATGAAAACCTATGTGTGTGTTTGTATGAATGAATATGTATATATATGTGTGTGTGAAAACACTATTTTTATGGAAGACAAAATTTACCTTAAATATTTTTTATTATATATACTTGCTGAGCACTATTTTTTTCTCAAAATTTAAAAAATAAAAATCATCATAAACAACCAGACTGAAAATTTCTAGAAAATTTCAGAAATGATTTATTACACTTAATTTAATAATATTTTGTTTATTTCTGAGAAATATTGGTTGCATTCAGGTTATCAATTAAGCCACTTAGTCAGGCTGACATGGAAATTATGATTCTAAGCACAGCTTGTAGATTGTAGAGCTCTTCAGTAAGAATCCAGAAGGATAGCTATTTAAAGAAGTAGTGAGACTTGTACTTAGTGAAAAAATAGTCTCTCAGTTGGAGAAAGAGAAAATATAATAAGCATTCTTAGCATTCTATACAAGTGATAATATTGTATGTGGCATTGCGTCATGCCATTGTGTATTGTGCATTGCATCCTATGTAATTATGACAATTAGTAACACAAAAAAAGATTTTTAAATAAACAATATTATAATTTAAAAATGGAATCTTAACACACTACAAACTATAAATGTTGCTTTTTTAATTAATCTTTTAACAAGAAATGATATAAAATAAGGTATTACTGGTCATGATATAAAAACCAAGTTAATACTAATATCAAATACACCTTTGGACTAATACCACCTATAGACAAGTATAATAAATGATGATACTAATACAGTGTCTACAAAAATAAAAAAATATATATATATATAATAAAGTGCCAAAAATGGGATTTTAGGAAAAGGTAAAAAATACTCTGTTATAACCAATTAGAATTAAGTATTGGATGTATGATGATTCCTTATCCTCATGAATGTATTTTTTTCACCAAATTTTGAAAGCCCAAGACTTGCTTTGATACCACCTCTCAAGTATTTGTCTTGTTATTGCCTGCAGTACACTTAAATAAAAGAATTTTTGAAATAAAAATAATTTTGAAAAATATAAATATAAATAACAAACCTTAACATTTTAGTTTTTGCCAAAAAAAAAAAAAAAAAAACATTTTTCAAACTTCAAATAATCATCAGAAAATACTTCCTAATAATATTTGTATTATTTATGTAAAAGTTAAAAAAATTAGGAATATAGGTCAAAAATTGCTAAATTAATTAATTTAAAAGCTAGAATTAAAAGCTAGTTGCTCCAGCACAAGCTTTTATTGAACCAAAAAATCATAAAAAATTCTTTCAAATAGATTCTATTATTTTTTCCAAAAAGTGATTTTATAAGTAAATTGTAAGTAAATTGAACGAAATTAATAATACTTCTACTAAGTATTAGTAAAATGAAGTTTAATTGGTGTTATAATTTGATTTTATAAAAATGTAGTAATAAAAATTATTGCACATTTATTCAATTTGATATCAATGGTTTTTACTTCTCAATTACAGCAGCAATTTTAGTCAAGTCAATAAAATTTCAAAGTCACACAGAATTTACAGGGTGAAGCCACACAGAATTTACAAGGGGGAAACCACTCAGAATTTACAGAGGAAATTTTTTTAATCTCTTGTTTAATTTTATCTATTTTTCATTTATTTTGCAAAAAACTCTATTTCAATACAGAGAATTAGCAGAAGAAAAATATGCAAAAATACTTTGATGAATTAATATGTTATAATAAGAAGAAATTTCCTTGTGTGTTATTTGGTATTCACAGAGCAACTTGGAGAGCTGGCTGCGAGAAGAAAGAAAAGCCATGTCATTTGCCATTTTTTGTGTGAGGAGAAAACCAATGAACCACCTTACAGATACACCTTACAGCTGTAAGATTTGATGTATGAAGACTTCAGCTGTATGTAGACTTCAGTATGGTTTTGATATCAAAATTACAGATATATTGAAGCTAAGATATTCTCATCAATTGCACTAGTTCTGAATAAATGTTCAGCTGCCAGTTCTCATTTCATTAATCTCATTTTTTATCTGTCCAACAAAGGTAGTTTTTTAGAATATTTGAAAGAGTGGTGTCCATCACTTTCTAAACAACCATATTTTTCTTAAACAAAGTGAAATGAATAGTTTATACAAGTGGAGCCAAAATATTTACATTCAGGCTGAAAGAACAGAACTTGGACTTAGCTTGCAAGATATTCAAATCTAAAGCAAGAAAAAAAAGTATTATTCTTTTTTTTCAGTTTCATTGGATAGTTTGTATTTCTGCCATCTTGATGCAAAAGTTGGTGTTTGTATACTTGCATTGTTTAAGATCTTGATTCATAAACAAGAGGTTTCAAGTTTGATCCTTATCATCTGTATCATCTGATAATCATGGTGTCATCTTTATCACTAGTACTACTGCACTTAACATGTTTCTTCAGGCAACAACCTTGTTTGTTATTCTTTGTTGTTGTTGTTTCAAAGTTAGCAGATTGAAAGTGGGCTGCAACACTAAATTTTAAAAAATGAGTAACCTCCTCAAGAGTTGTTCTCTCTGCCATGTTGAATCAAAAAAAGTTTTTAATTAATACTTAATATTGTTTAAAAAAAAATACAGAGAAATTAAATAGAAAAATCTTTTTGTTAGAGAAACCACAAGAAGCTTCTGTGCCAAACGATAAAAAAACCTTTACATCAACTTTTTTGCATTAAAAAATATTAATTCATTTTAATTGTTGTACATTTGTGTAATTTTGTTTCAAAAAACCATTTAACTGCTGTTAATTTTAAACAGTTTGAATAGTGTTTTTTTTTTTAATTTTATTATTTTATATAATTTTGCAAGTTAAAAAAAGTTACCTTTTTTACTTATGCATTTTTTGATCTTTTTTTACGATTTTTTTTTTTTTAATTTTTTATAATGAATATTGAAGTTTTTATAAATTGATATTGAAGATTTTTCTTTTTTAGTTAATGTTTTAATTTTTTTAGCCAGGATTATGTAATTCTTGGAGGAACCAAACAATTAAACAACTATGATTTAACTCCAAATAATGAAGACCGTGAGTTCATTTTAAGAACAACATCTTCAATTTATCCTTGCCTAAAAGTAAGTAGTAAGTTACAAGTAGCAAGTACAAGTAGTCAGTAGCAAGTACAAGTAGTCAGTAGCAAGTGCAAGTAGTAAGTTACAAGTTCATGTAGTAAGTACCAAGTACAAGTAATAAGTTACAAGTTTATGTAGTAAGTTGCAATTACAAGTATTAAATTGCAAGTAGCAAGTGCAAGTAGTAAGTTACAAGTAGCAAGTAGCAAGGTAATGTAGTAAGTTGCAATTACAAGTAGTAAGTTGCAAGTACAAGTAAGTTTTTCTTTAAATAAAAATTTAATTTTGATATTATTGGTTTAGACTAGTTTTTTTTTTACTTATTTAAAATAATAGCCGGTAAGATTAGTTTTAATACCATACTGTATGTATGTATGTATTAGAGCCCGGGAATATTTAAAGTGATTCAATTCAAATGATTCCATATAATCAAATTAAGCTAACTTTATAAAATGTATAATGTGACCCACTCTGCACATGTAATTTAAAAAAAGTTTAGTATCTTTAAATATAGGCAAATAGAAAAAATAAAGATTAAATGCATTGTGATTTTTGCAAAATGTCAACTTAGTATATACTATTTAGTGATGACAATGAATACGAAACAGCACCAGACAATTTAATTAAAAAAATAGATGACTAAGTACAATTAAGAAAAAATGTTTTTAGTTAAATACAGTATTATATATTATATATTAATATATCATTATTAAAATGTATTAAATTTTTTTTTTTTTTAAATAATAAAATAATAAATTCTATCATATATGAAAAAAGGATTTTCTAAATCTAAATAATTGAAACAAAAAAATTAGAAAATATAGTTAACAATATTCATCAACAAAGCATATTTTCGATGCTGTACTTCACTATGTTGTAAATTAAGGTCTTATAGCAAATAATAACCCAAAATCTTTGACCAAATACATTTTTGCATGTGATATCTTCTTTTAAAAATTTGTATAAGTATTAAAAACAGGAAAAACGTTAAAACCAAAAAAAAACAAAAAAATATGTATATTTTAGGTATACTAGTTCAATAGCGAAACTGAGACATTTCTGCATTTCTATTTTACTGAAACTAAAACCTAAGTTTAGACTAAACAAAAATAATTTCATTAAAAAAATTTTATCTTAAAAAACTTACATTTGTTGTTTATTTAAATTTGTTGTTTATTTTTTTAATAATTTTTTTTTATTTTATATAATAATAATAAACTATAAATCATAAATAAACAAGAAAACTAAAGTTCCTTAAAAAGTCAATAAACATAACATAGAAACATAGATAATATAGAAAACTTGATAAAATTAATTAAAAGTTTACATCCAGGAAACATAATCCTTGTTCGCTTTCTATTTAAACTATTTAAACCAAATAGTATTTCTGCAATGGTTTGATTATTTGCGGTTTTGATTTTTTCAAGAAGCAGATGGATATTTGCTAACAAAAAGTAATTTGTGATTGATGGGCTTAAAATTTCATTTAAAAATGATAAAAAATTTTGTGTAAAATGTCGAAATTAACTATTTTTCTAAATTAAATAACCATTTAAAATCATACAAATTTTTCGGGTTTTAGTATATTTTTCGACCAAAACTTTGCTTCCGAATTTATAAAAAGTACTGGAACCGAAAATATGCATCAGTTCAAATTGAAATTTCGGCTGAAACCGATACTTAAACAGAATTTCAGTCAATCACTAGAAATAGAGAAAAAATATTTTCAGCCTATTTATTTTACAGCTGTTGATAACTTGTTCTATCAGCAACTTTTGAATATAAGAGTTTTGATCCCTGTTAGTGTTTTTTTTTTTTTTTTGTTTGTTTGTTTTATTTTGGTGTGCATTATAGAGTGCATAATTAGGTCATTGTTGAGGTCAAATAAATTCTTATTATTTATTTATAAAAAATTAACTAATGGATTATTTTATTTTTTTAACTATGTTTTAGTCAGCAGAGGTGCTTCAGGAGTGGGTTGGTTTGCGCCCATGTAGAAAATCAATGCGAGTTGAAAAAGAAAATTTTGTTGTTAAATCAAGTATAGGATCAGAAAACATTTTAAAGGTTAGTTTTGTAATAATTGTGTTTACTATTCTTGTTAATTTGGTCCTAATTTTCAGTCATTTTATATACTGAATATCCTTGTCCATTCATAATTTAGCACCCTACGGACATTTGTTTTAAATGTCTAATGTTTTTATGTCTAATGTTTTAAATATCTAATGTTTTTAAATGTTTTAAATGTCGTTTTAAATGTCTTTTAAACGTCTTTAAAATACGTATTCTAAATATTCTAACGTAAAGAACGTTTAAAAGACGTTTAGAACGTAACTTTTAAAAACAAATCCACTTAGGGCATAATGTCATTTGTGCCCAATGTTAGTATAAAGTATTTTTAATATCTAACATATAAATTTTTACATTTATAAATGTTTACTATATATTACACTATTATAGTATTTACATTAGTACTGCTGATAAAAATATTAAATATTACATTTTAAAATTATTGTTCCCTTTTGCGATAAAGTTGGCCAATTTTCAATTCGGCATTTTTTTATTTTAAATCAGCAATTATCACTTTAATTTGACATTTTTTTATTTTAATTAGGCACTTGTCACTTTAATTTGGCATTTTTTCATTTTAATTTAGCCAATTTTCATTTTAATTTGGCACGATTTTGTTTTGCGATGTGTAAGTTTTGTGTTATAAATCAAAATTAAAATTGGGCAAACTAAAATTAAAATTGCCAAACTAAAATGAAAATTGGTTAACTTAAACGCGAAAAGGTGTAGTTGAACATTTCCAATGTTCATCCATATAATATTGCTAATGACATCTTTTTTTCCAGGTCGTCCATAATTATGGTCACGGAGGTAGCGGTTTGACTGTTCATTGGGGATGCGCTCTTGAAACTGTCAAATTGGTACAAGAGTTTTTAACCGAAATTAAAATAAAAAAATAAATTGCGTATAAAATATTTAATATTTTTAAAATAGAAGAAATGGGAAATTATATGTAAAGTTTTGTAAAATTAAAATTTATGCTAAAAAGTCGCATTTGTCTTTATTATTCATGGAATCGCTCGCTTTTTTTTCAAAAAAAAAAAAAGTTAATTAACGGTTTATGTTTCCTTAGAGTTTAAGAAAACTCAAGGAAACATAAACGGTCTTATAACAGTGTAACATTAGCATGGAGTAGCATCGAATAAATTAATTCATCAAAAATATATCATTGAAAATTCTTGCTAGTGACACTTTTATCTCTTAAACGAGGGCCCTATCCTATACAACTTTTTAAGTACAGTAAAATTTACAAATTAATTACGCAGAAGTTTGTGTAACGCTACACGAAAAATTGTATAGTTATAATAATTACGCGTCCTACAAAACAGAAGTTTTTGGAACTTTAAAAATGTACTATAAAATCTTATAGAAATTTTTAGAGTAAAATCTGTTTCAAAATGCTTGATCACATTTCTGTTTTTTTTTTTTTGTTGTTGTTGTTGTTTTTTGCAATGTGCGTCATTGAACCGACCCTTAGAGGCTGTTCAGTTGTCAGCAGTTTTTGTAGGGGTCTTGGTCATTTAAAATTAATGCTCCTTAAAAAATTACGTAAATCTTGACTTCAAAAGCATTTCAACGTGCTGATTCAGGAACGCACTCTTGTCAACCCCTATTCCGACGTTGAGCATCCTTTGCGTCCGCGAACTGGTATTTCTAGGAAATAGGCAAAATAGGGTATATAGGGATTTGCGCAACGGTGTGCACATATACCGACTGATTTTTAGAGAGAACATGCAGCGGAGTGTGCAAACAACGACTGAGTGTTTGGGGTAGGCAGGTTCTCTTTTAAATGAAGAAGGGCTATTCCACGTTGTACAAAAAGTATAATATAAATTTCAAGTCCTAGAAAATAAAAAACTAAATGTATCATTCAAAAGTTTGTAGTTTCTAAAAACATGTAACATGTAGAACTGGTTTTCGAAGAATTTTAGGATTTGATGCCTAAACTTTAAACAAAATTTTTTAGACTTAAATAAATATGTATAAATTACTTGTAACTAAAATAGGGCATTAAATATCAATAGATATTTAAATATTTTTAGTTTTTGTGTTATGTGTTTTAAGTTTATGTCACGTTGTGACATTTTTTAAAATTAAATTTTTTTTAACTAGTTTTTATAAAAATGTTACGCAAAAAACATGTTGGTTTAACATTTGTAGAATTTTTGTTGTTTTTTATTTGTGGATAAGTTTTGAAACCTCCTTTAATAAAACTAACATTTTTTTTTTATTATTATTAAACGTGTAGGTGTACCTGTAAATATGTAGATATATTTTACTAACACCTTTGTTATTTACTTTTTCTTAAATTTGTTGCGCCATTGCTGAAGTTATTCTGAATGTTTATTGTTTATACAATTCTTATAAAAAGTAAACTTTCACAAACAAATTGTTTATTTCTTCGTTGAAAGTAATGAAAATCCCTCTGACAAATACTGAACACCAGAGAAAGTATAGAGAAAGACAAATGCAAAAATTTGGTGCGGATTTTATGAAAGAAAAGGACTCAATACGGTAAAAGGAAAAACGAAATTCTAATGTTGAATTAGCACGTTTACAGGACAAGTTAAGAAAAAAAAGAGTAAAGTTTCTTCATCTAAAATAACATCTAACATCTCTCCTGCTTACAAATCATTTTGCACACTTGCTAAAGCTGTTAAAAAAGCAATACGTGCTCTTCCAATTTCTCCTCTTAAAAAAGCAACTGTCGTTAAACAACATGCAATTCAGTTTAACAAAGATTTACCAGATATGCAACCAACACATGGACCTAATGCTCTTAATGATGAAACAAAGCTATGCGTCATTAGTTTTTTTAAACAAGATGGTATACCCCGTCAGGCACCTGGAGTAAGAGATACGATTGCTTTAAAAAGTAATAAAGAAAAAAAGAAAATGCAAAAAAGGTATTTAACAATGAACATAAGTGAAGCATATCAAATATTTCAATACGAACACACTGATTTTTCAATCAGTAAATCAAAGTTTTCTAGTTTGAGACCAGGCCATATACTTCTATCAAGCTTAATGCATAGAAATGTTTGTTCATGTCAAAAACATGAAAATATTATCTTTTCACTCAAAGTATTACATCTCATCGATTTAAAAATTCCCCTTAAATCGCATGCTTTACTAAATACTTAAGTGTGTGACGAGAAAAATGATAGTTGTTGGAATAATTTTTGTGAAGTTTGTAAGGACGGAAATTTGTTTCTCAAAACATACCAATTAGATGAAAAAAACCCTGATAAAGAATTTACCTGGTATCTTTGGGAAAAAGTTACGCAACTTAATTGAACTAAGTACCTCGAAAGAGCAATAAAAAAAGAACAAAGCCATAATTTTGTATAACAATGTTTGCAAAATGCTACCCAAATTTTTTTTGCATTATTTTATAAAAGGAAAAAAATCAATGAGTTATGAAACCAAAAAAAAGTTTTAAAAAGCAATCTTGATTCAGTTTTGTTACAAGTTGACTTTGCAGAAAACTTTTCAACTTTCTGGTAGGATGAAGTACAGTTAGTACATTGGAACAAAAAATTAGTAACATTATTTAGTGCTGTTAGCTGGCATGGCGACTCTTATGAATCTGCCGTTATTATTTCTGATGATTTAAACCATTGTAATAACTTTGTAACATTTGAAACATTGCAAGTTTGGTCTGATGGTCCTAGCATTCAATTTAAAAATTGTTACATAGTAGCTTTAATTCCATGGCTTGAAAGCAAGCACAAAATTAAAATTTGCTCGAATTACTTTGCAACCTCTCATGGTAAAGGACCATGCGGTGATATAGAAGCAACCATAAAAAGATTAGCAATACAAAAAATTGTTCGAAGAGAAGCTCTAATTAATGACACAACAGCATTTTATAAAGCCTTCAGAGATGAAAGTCAAGTAAATGTTTTCATGGTTGTTGCTGAAAAATTTAAAACTGCTTTTGATGGCACAGAACTTGGAAACATCATTAATAATGCTTGTAAAACGCCTGGAATATTTAGTGCCAATTGTTGAAAACAGTTTAATGATAAAATGGAAATGAAACCTTATTTAAGTGCATCATACTTAATTAACTAGATAAAATTGAATAAAAAATGTAATTGAATTTTACAAGACTTTTTTTGAAAATATTGTAAATAAACTGTTTTGTTAAAGTTATTGTTATACCATTCTTATAAAAATCCGAATAAATTGGTTTCTTTTGTTTCAACTGTCTTTTTGATGATGTTATTGTCTTAATATTCAAAGATTTTGTACTGGTCACGGTGTGACGTAAACTCCGTTGATATATTTATGCCGTGTCTCCATTTAAATTTATAAAACATTTTTAAAATGTTATGAAACTATTATAACACCTTTTAAGTATCCAAGACAAAACAAAAAAATATTTCAAAATATCCACAAGAGCTGAACTACTGTCATTTCTTCTAAAGAAGAAAAATGCTACATAGTTTTTGTCACTTCGTGACGCAACCTTTTAATGCGTATACATAAAAGTCTATAAAATATTAAAACTAAATAATTTTTTTTTAGAAACTGTAATGTATATAAAAAATTTTTAGTATCTTTAACTTTTAAATTTTTAATTTTAGATGCGCTAAAGTCTGATGCTTTTCCCCCCAAAAAAGTCAAAAGTCACGCCGTGAAAACGCGGAATTGCCGAGTCGTTTTTTTACATTTTCAGACAGCGTCGGAATAAGGGCTCGACAAGAGAGCCTACTGCTGTTTAAAGGATCACCAAGAGCCCTGCGAAGCTTCAAAATTTCGAAACGAATCAAAAAAATGATTCGAGATTCGATTCGAAAATTTTCAAAAATTGAATGCTTACTTATTTTGTTTTTTGTTGTGAGTATTTTAGATATTCTGCGCTTTGGCACTATCGAAATAACGTTACTTACCCTTAAATACCTTTTTAATTAGTCATTAAAAAGGTTAACCAAGGCAAGAAGTAAAGAAATAATACAATTTTTTTATTTTATTTTATTTTGAAGTATGTATTATTAAATAAAAAAAGCTTAAATTTAGACTTCAAAATGTCGATTCGAAACGTGGTTCGAATCGCGAACCAAGACCTGCTTTGATTCGAGATTCGATTTCAAACAAAAACTGCTGATTAGCAGGGCCCTAGGATCACCTGAAATATTTTTACTAATTTATCAACATTGATATGACTTATATAAAGCATCGAACCTTATGTAGTAAGAGCTACTATTTTAATCTTAATATGAGAGTCACAACTTCAAATTTCACAAAATTAAGTTATTAAAAAGTGAAGTTATCATTTAAATTTAAATGTTGCGGAAGTTTATTTAATGTGAAACTTCGATGCTCATGTACTCTCTCTCTCTCTCTCTCTCTCTCTCTCTCTATATATATATATATATATATATATATATATATATATATATATATATATATATATATATATATATATATATATATATATATATATATATATATATATATATATATATATATATATATATATATATGTATATATATATATATATATATATATATATATATATATATATATATATATATATATATATATATATATATATATATATATATTATTATATTGTTAAATATTCCCAGAGCTAGCATTAAACCCTGGATTACTTTCTTCTAAAGCAAACGCTCTAACCACTGCATCTAGCTGCTAAGTCCAACTCGTCTTCTTCTTATTTAAAATCACAGAATCTTGCGTTAAATTCATCAAAAACTTTTATAGTAAAATTACAACATCTTACAGACCTAACTGTACTATATCCAATATTACATCCTATCAATCTTACAAACCTTATATCTTACAATTGAGCTATATTTTTTGTGATAATTTAAAATGGAAAAGCATTTTTAAAGTTAACTGATTTTTAAGATCTTTTTATTTCAAAACAAGTGTTTCAACAAATCAAAACAAGGGACTGTCCATAAATTAGGCAACGCTAAATTTATTTGAAAACGGTAAGTAAGAGATTATTTGCTTTTTAGCCCGGTAATTTTTATTCAAGTTAAAGTATAGCCATAATATTAGATTATTATAAAATAATAACAGATGTATTTTATGATTATGGTTAAAGTACTTAATTTTTAAAGTGCGTATTTTAATTTATTAAATTTTATCTTTGCAGAGATACTAATGGGTTTCAAATTTCAAACCAATATTTATATAACAACAATTTAACTTCAAATAAGAAACTATTACTATTTCTTTACTAACGTTTTTTCAAAGAAAACCCACTCTTAATTAGTTTTTCTCTTATGACTTGGGTGAAGTTTCCCCACCGCCTCCTACTCTAATTTTTGAAGATTTTGGAATTTGTTTTTTTTTTTTACAAAACTTCCAAAATCTTCAAAAATTTTCCATTATCTATTACTAAAAATGAATTCCTCAATTTGCAAAAGGGCCCCTACATTTTAAAAGAACCCCCTAAATTTGCTTCTTTCCTCCATCCTCTTTCCCAATTGGGGTATGGGGTAGCCACGGCTCTGCTTTTCGAAGTTACCTGAATTATGTCCTGAATTAAAATTTGTCCTAATAAAGTAAAATTGTCCGAAGTTACCTGAATTATGTCCTGAATTATTACCTGAATTAAAATTTAAGCTTTGTTGTAAATTTTACTGACCCATTTTAATGCCTGGCGCAAAAATTAAATTTTTACGACACTGATTTGTGTTTTTATTTTAAATAGTAGAAATGTATGTTAATTAAGTCCTATATTACTGCGTTTTATAATTTTATGATTAATTAGACTTATTAAATGTTGGTTGGAGACACTGATAACTCTGAATATATTCTTATTGCAAAGCTTGACAATGCAAAGAATTTGTCCACTTTATTGAAAGCAATCCACTTTAGGGAGGTAAATTAACAATCATTTTACTTTTTTTTCCTACAATTAGATTTTCTTCTTGGCATTAAAATATTTTTCAGGTCACTGTTTAATTAGTATTTTTATTTTTTAATAAAATGATTAAAATCTAAGCTCCTTCTACAATATAAATTGGATGGATTCATATTGAAGGAGCTAATTTTTTTTCCAAGGTCTTTGTAGCAGCATTATAAAATCATTTTAACATCGTGATCAGGGCAAATATATTACTAGCAGCTTAATAATAATACTAATAGTATAAAAATATTAATTGGAATATGGAGTAAGTGCCCCATTATTACACTTTACAATTTAAGCTCTTACTTAAATTAATCTTTAAAAAATAGCAAAGTAAGATGAAATATAAATAATTGAAAACTGATATAATTTGTTTTATATATATATATATATATATATATATATATATATATATATATATATATATATATATATATATATATATATATATATATATATATATATATATATATATATATATATATATGGAATTCTGATAAAAATTTATATAAATCATTATATATATATATAAATATATATATATATATATATATATATATATATATATATATATATATATATATATATATATATATATATATATATATATATATATAATGATTTATATTTATATTTATATATATATATATATATATATATATATATATATATATATATATATATATATATATATATAATGATTTATATAAATTTTTATCAGAATTCCATTGTATTAGGGAACGTCTTCATGTAACATCACAATTGCAATTAATAATTTCCTTTATCAAGGTTATTGATAAAAAAATTACACAATAAATACACAAGGATAATATAATTGATGCAAATGATATTCTATTTTAACCATCTTTATTTCACTAATTCCAACAAGTGTAAAACATAGCCTAGCTGCAAATCTTGGCAAAATGTTTTTTTCAGACATGTTCATACTCTTAATTTATTCATATTTTGCTCTATGTGGTCAGGCTGTTAATCAAATTACATATATATAAATTATTGCTTAGCTAAAAGGTTAGTTACTTACATTGAAACAAGTAACTAACCTTTTAAACAATCTTTAACCTATAAACAGACTTAATGGATTAATCCATTAATCCAGACTTAACTAGTTAGTCAAGTCTATCGACGGACATGTATTTCAGACACCCTTTTTAGTAAGTCCATAAAAAACAAGTCATGTTTTATGCAAAACATTTGTTGAAAGCCATACTATAACAGGGTGTGTCAATTTTTGACTTTTTCGGAAAAAAAAGTTTCATAAAATTTGGGGTATAACTAAAAGTTGCAAAATTTTACGGAGAATCTAAATCTGTTAAAATTTTAGGTGATTAGCCTTTTTATGAAAGTATTAACGGTTTTTATTTCCTTTTAAACGGAACAACGACGTTACCGTCGTTGTTCCGTTTAAAAGGAAATAAAAACCGTTAATACTTTCATAAAAAATAAAAACCGGACAATACTGTACGTAAAAAAAAAACAGACTTTTAAACAACAAAACAAATTTGCATTAAGTTTATAAAAAAATCATTTAACCTAATATGTATAAAGTATTCAAAAATTTTTTGTATTAAATGCGTAAAATAACTTTTTATTAAAAAAAAAAATTTACTCAAACGTAATTTTTTAATCTTAATAATGGTCAGTAAATTAATTTTTCGTTGCCGCATTTAGTAAACAACTGCGAACTGCATATTGTTAAATATAAATTTAAGAACTTTTGATCAATTGTTTTCATTCTTAAAATATTAAAAAAAAAAAAAAATTTCATTACTAAACGATAATAATTTCTCTTTAAAAATTTTATAACTTGGAGGAATAATGGCACCCAAAACCAGAATAAGTACTTGTACGCAAATTAGTGTTGCATTTGGTACAGGAAAACAATTTCTAGTTTCAGAATTACCAACCAACAGAGATGTTATAAAATATGCAATTTTATTAAGAGAGGGCTGCGAAGACATAAAAAAAAGAAATTATCCTGTAAAAGAGATGGCCAAAGATATACTTCCAGCTTTATTACACCAGTGGTCGAGTGCAAATTTGGAATTTACATCGCCTAAATTAATTACTGATAAAACAATTTGTGATAAAATAGTGACTTTGTGGAAAACGCTTTAGCAATAGCTTGTCCAAGAAAAAAAGGAGCTAAACAAATAATAAAATTTAAAGAAAAACTTGATAAACTTTTTGATATACTAGTATGCAAATGTCCAATTGTAAAATGTGATGATTTTATTCGTTCTGATGATTGTGATAAAGAAGTTCATTGTAAATGCAAATGTATCAAAGAGTACAAAATACTATCTATTGACGTTAAGTTTATATATTTTCAAAGAATTAAAACTGGAACTGTTAGCAAGTTTCAAATTGAATTACCTGATAGTATTGAAACCCGGAAACAGTTCAAAAGGTTACTTAGAAAAGATCAAGAAAAATATTTTGAGAATAAAGACAGCAATGTTATTTTAACTAAAAAACAAAAAATTGAGTCAGATCAGATAAACTTTCAAAAAGAAAGTGATTTTAGTAATGAAATAGAATTAAATGATAACATTGATGATATTACTAATGTAGAATTACCTTTAGTACTAGAGAAATCATTAGGAAAAAAAAGATGTTACAATACCTTAGAAATTTCACACATAGCTATGAATAGCGTGAGCTATAGTTCTTTTTAAATCAATTTGTTTTTTAGAAATGTATTTATCCTTATAAATATATATATATATATATATATATATATATATATATATATATATATATATATATATATATATATATATATATCAGGCCTTGCGATGAATAAGAACTGCGCGACGCATAAGCACGACGTGATTTTTGACGTCATTAAATTCTTTTTATTTGCTTTTCATATTTATCGACATTAACTGCACCAATTTACTTAATTACCGCAAAACTACTTTAAATCGTTTATGTAGAAATGTTATTATTTAAAAATGTTTTGGAATGTTTTGTTTTTTAAAATGTAAAAACATTTGTTTATTTTCTCGACGTTTGTCACGTTTTGTCTATACTAAACGAATAAAAAATATTATAACTTAAATTTAAAAAAGATTATAAAATATGCTAATATTTGATTTAAAAAAAAAAATTTAAAGTTTTTTAAATAATTATTTTTTCTTTTTAAAAAGTCAGCGAGTAATAAACTGGAAATTTTAATATTGTACGATTAAAAACTGTGCAATAGCTAATATTTTTACAAGCGATTTTATATAATATTTATTTATTTTTATTTATTTTCAAAAAGCGGTTGATAGGCACAATCACTCGTATTAATAAAAAACTTAAACAAACGTTTTGAATAATTTTTAATTAACAAGGAATTTTATTTCTAGTAAAATAAAATGTTAGAATAAAAATCTTATAGGTATAAAAAAAATATTTCAGCGAAACAATTATTCTTAAAAATTATTCTTAAAAATTATTCGAAAAACTATTGACGTTCTATTTTTCAGCAGCTGTTCTTGAGCACGCTTCGTTGAGTTTCGGTAACTTTTAACAAAAAAGCGATTGTTATTATTTAAGTAATTTTTTTCGAGTTACTTTTTACAAAAATTTTATTAAGTGTACTTTTTTATTGAATCAAGTAGAATGCGTTTTAATATTAATCTTTTTTTATTTTTTTATTTGCCCTCACCAATTTTTAAAATGTTTCCTCGAAATTACTCAAATACTTTTAATACGTCTAACAGTTAATAAATATTTTTAAATCTATGGAATAATTTTAAAACCTAACAAACCCCCGTAAAATAATTATTTAAGTTTAAAATCTAAAACTAAAAGAAAGTATTTTTGTTCAGTTTTATCGACAACTTTGCTATTGCTGAATAATTTTAATTAAATTTTAGCTTAAAAGATTTAAACTTTTTTTTTAATTTTTGAATTTTTTCTACTTGTAAATAATGAGCATATTTGATTTTTTTAAATTCAAACTTTTATTTCAACTGCGTGCGGTTTTTAAAATACTTTATTAAATGTTAAAATAATCGTAAATTACTTCATTAAAATTCCGCTCAAAAATATCTTTAAATATACTCAAACGAAAAATTTTTTGCTCGACGCAAATAGCCCTAGCTACACGCAAAATCGCTCTTGGACGACGTAAAATTCACATCGCCCGACGCTTTATCGCAAGGCCTGATATATATATATATATATATATATATATATATATATATATATATATATATATATATATATATATATATATATATATATATGTATATATATATATATATATTTAAAAGTAATTCTATTTCTGTGTAAATTTTGCCCCCATAGATATGGGGTATCTGCACGTGCTACAGCTGCAATTGCTACAGCAACTCTAATTGACGCAGGATTAATAACATCTGATAATAAAAAGTTAATTATTGATCATAGTAAAGTTTCGAGAGCGCAAGAAAAAGTTATCTATGATCTTAGTAAGGATTTTGACAAAATAGCAAAAAGTGGAGAAGTGAAATGCATATTTTTTGATGGGAGAATTGATCAAACCAAGCAAATGATTGAACTTGATGACTCAAATGCAAAATTTCCAGTAACAGTGAAAGAAGAACATTACTCTGTTTGTATGGAACCTGGAGGAAAATATTTATTTTACTTTACTCCTGAGAAAGCAACAAAAAGTGTTAAACATGCAGAGATTATAGCAAATAAAATTGTAGAATGGCTGACTGAGAGAGGTATTGACAAGTCTTTACTGGCTGTTGGTGGAGACTCTACAAATGTAAACACCGGTTGGGAGGGTGGAGTCATCAAACAAACAGAAATAAAATTAGGAAAAAAACTTGTTTGGCTTATATGTCAACTTCATACAAATGAGTTACCACTGAGACATCTTATAACCAATTTAGATGGTCAAACGAAATCAAACAATAAATGGTCTGGTGTTATTGGTTCCATGCTTGATCATGATACAGATCTAGATATAAATCCAGTATTTGAAACTATTTAAATTGCCAATCCACTTATTTCTCTCGATGATAAAATAATAAATGACTTGTCTGCAGATCAATTTTATGGTTATAAAGTTGTTTGTGCCATTAGAAGTGGTATTTTACCACCAAAATTTCATTTATTAGAAATTGGGCCTGTTTCACATTCAAGATGTTTAACTACTGCTAACAGAATATGTAGAATATGGATCTCTAAACATGGAATTCAAGGTAAAGATTTAGAAAATTTAAGATCTATCACCGAGTACATTGTAGGTGTTTATTTTCCTTGTTGGTTTAAGATTAAAGTTGAACATTCTTGGATTGAAGGTCCTAAACATGTACTTTACCAACTGCAGCAACTTAAATTTCAAAAAGAAGATGTCATTAAAATAGTATCACCCTCTATTCAAAGATCAGCTTGGTTTTGTTTCAGTGAGTGTATACTACAAACATTGTTGTGTTCTAATACTGAAGAGGATAGAAGTGTAGCTATTAATAAGATAAAAGATATTAGAGGTACTGGAAATGAAGATCTACAAAAAGGTGATTCCTCTCCTAGACTAAGAAAAACGCCTGTTCTGAACTTTAATGCTGAAAAATTGATAGATTTAATATCATGGGAGTCACCGGTTTATGAACCAGTCTTAACTACCTCTCTAACAACTTCTGAAATTAATGTGTTTTTATCAAATCCTATGCAGGTGTCGATTTGGCCATGTCATGGACAATCTGTTGAACGTTGCGTAAAGCAAGTTACAGAAGCTTCAAGTAGAGTGTACACTCATGAAAAGAGAGAAAGATTTGTCAGAACTCAAGAGGCGAATAGAAAGTTAATGCCTAAAAATAATAGTAAGCAAGACCTTGAAAGTTTGACACAAATGTTGTTGTATTAAATTTATAATATTTATTGAAATAATTCGGGTTTTTTTTTTAATATCTTGCTGTATTTCTAGCATCAATACCAATAAAATTATTACGCGATGTTAAGGCAAACTGTATTTAAAATACATTGAAAAATATTTTAATATATGTAAATTAATCTCAATCTAATTTCAGTTTTAAATTAAAATGCATATTAAAAATTAATTTCAAAGTCTAATTTTGAAATAAGAAATATTTCATTTATATTTTATACAAATTCTTAAAGAAAATACTATTATATCTAAAATTAGTTTTAATCAACATTTATATTTCAACTGATATTTATCAAACAAAGTAGAAAAAAAGCTTATTAATTTCCAAGTAAAAACTGGGTTTTTTTGAGAAACCAGGTCAAAATTTTATTGAAATATAAAAAGTTAAATCACATAAGCAAAAAAATTTTTAATTCAATTTTTAAAAATATATTTGGATTCTCTGTCAAATTTTGCAACTTTTAGTAACTCCCTAATTTTTTTCTCGAAAAAAATCAAAAATCGACACACCCTAATACTATAACCCTGAACCCAACAATAAAGTTGATTTAATTGAAAGCCATGCCCTAACCAAAACCCTTGGCCCAAACCCTAAGTCAAATCCTAGTTTTAGGGTTCGGGTTTGATTAGAGTATGGTTTTTAACAATATTTGTTTTGTAAAAGACTTTTTACAGACTTACTAAAAGGAGGTGTCTGAAATACACGCCCGCCAGTCTGCAAGACTTGACATATATTATGGATTTATTGAACAAAAATAAATACATTATCTTAAGAATAAAAATTATCTGTTTATTACTCCTTAAGCAAATTTTTATATAAACTTTTAAGGCAGTATAACTATTTCAAAATAATCCAGTTAATTTTTCATTACTTGTTTTTATATTCAATGGTGTCTATGGTAATAGTTTTTTATAAAACAAAACTTTAAAATTTATTTCATTTTGCATATAGTAATGCTAAATAGGGTTGAGCTTGATAAAAGGTAGCTTTATGTATATACCTGTAAATCATTATTATTGCAACAAAACCGTCTGAGTATCCAAATCCATATTTGTTTCAAATTATATTTTAATAAGTGCTTTTGAAAGTATAATTTTTATTGTGGAATAATTTGTAATTTATGTTATAATATACAATACTTCTCTAAAATAATAAAAATTAAGTTAAGAATTTCAAAAGTAGTTTTTATTTTTATTTTAGGCAATTATTACAAATTATATTTTGTAGTTTTGTGTAATTTTCATGCAGCTATTACTATTTATTATGTTCTCTTTCAGTCAGCCATTATTTTTGTATCAGAAAATGGTTTAAAAGTGACAGTTGAAGAGAGCAAATTTCTTCAGGCTAGTGCTTTTATTCAATCTTCTATTTTCCAAGAATATATTTTTACAGAAGAGAGTGCTACTTTTAAAATCAATTTAAATGTATTGATAGTAAGTTTAATAATCTTTACTCTCTAATGTTTCATTTATTTTTTAAATAAATACTTTAATAAATACTTTCACACACACACACACACACACACACACCTCCCCTTTCCCACAGGATTCAAGGTAGGTAGTACACAAAGATTCTAGTTACTAAATATGTGCATGAATAATAAAAGTCCCTTCTTGAACAGAATTAATGGGTTGGTGCAAGCTAAACAGAAATAGTAGTAGTAGTAGTACTTTTTTTATTTTCTGTCAGGGCAAGTTAGAATCATAATCATCATAATCACCCTACTATATTTAATCTAGACCTAACATACTACATGTTCTGCTGCCTTATAAAAATTTTTCTGTTATCTCCAAATGATTGTTCCAGCTCCAGTTTAGCAATTTTTTGCCAACCTCATTTTTATGTTTTATGGTAAGACCTTTGTATCAAATTTTTTTTGCCGACCTCTAAAAGATTGAGGTCGGCAATAATGTGCCGACCCCAATCTGAAAAATTCAAAAGTGTGCTTTAATTTTATATATATACACAAAAATATCTTTTAAAAAAAAATAATAATAATAATTGAAAAAATATATTTTCAATAAAGGAATGTCTCCATATATTTGGTGGTTCAGAAAGTAGCTCACATACTGCGTTGAAAATGTGTTATGCTGGTCATGGCTTTCCTCTAAAGTTATTGTATGATTATACTTTTTAAATGTTATTTATTGTTATTGTTAATTTTATGATTGTTTTAGAACAGTACAAAATTTTTGGGTTTATATTCTATTGCTCAAAACATAATTCTCAAAAAATTGTTAAAAAAATATACAATAAATTTCCTAAGAAAAAGATATTTAAAAAATTTGTTTATTAGATTAGCTGAAGATGGTGGCGTCCTAACAGAATGTAGTATAAATACCCAAGATCCAGAAGAAATTGTTGATTTTAATTTTACTTCTTCTGAAGTTCGCAATAAAATTATAATGAAGGTATTTCTACTTTTTTTTTTTTTTTTTTTTTTTTTTTTTTTTTATTATTATTTTTTTTTTGTGTCTCCCTTTTTTTTATAGTTTTTACAGAGTTTTTTTTACTTGTAACTTTATCAAATTTTCCCAAGTTTGAATCAATTAAGGTGGTAAAGCTAAAGCTAAGGTGGTCCATATTTTTTTATGGTGGTCCATATTTTTTTATGGTGGTCTATATTTTTTATAATTTTTAATTAAAATAAAGGTGGTGCAGCTGTGGTGCAAGCTGGTGGTGCAGCTTAAGTCAGAATTTACAATTGAAATAATAGTCAACATGTGTTTTTAAAAAATCAGGATTGGGTGCCTTTTAGTAAACAAACTAAAATCTTTCTTTCCATGATAGAAATAAGATGTACTTTTATAAAAGAAATATGATGTACTTGTATTTATGGAATTTCTGACACAGACTGATGGAGCAAGGGTTTTTTTTTTATAAGATGAGCCAAATTTTTTGATAATTTATCTATGACCATCTCAGGTTTTCTTGAAATTAACAATTCCTGTAGGTTTTTAAACAAAAAATAAACACTTTGAAGATAAATTTTGATATTTATAAAGAAAATGAAAATTAATACACAAGGAAATGTGAAAGCTATGTTTTTTTGTGAAAATATTAATGGTTGACCTCAATGATGACAAGTTTTGTAACATTTGATTCTAATTATAGATCTCCCTAAAAAAAAGTTAGATCTCTCTAAAAAAGTTTCCAGCTTGAAAGCCTTAAAATTAGGTCTATTTAAGGACAGAAAATTTATCAAGTTTGCAATAAATATAAATCTTGAAATTTTTAAGATCTTTAATATAAGAAGTAATACAGAAAAAATAACTTTGAAATGTCTAGTTGCTGAGATATCTGCTGTTGTTGAGGTGTCTCTAATTGCTGAGATATGTGAACTTAAACTTTCTATCAAAATAGAATTTTGAACTTAAAATTTTTCATTTTGAATTTGTTGTGTGGCCAATATCTCTAAAAATGGATCAAGATTTTAAAATAATATCTTCCATTTTTATTCTTTTTGAAATGAGGATCTCAAAAATCAAATTAAATAGAAGCATTTCTTTACATAAAAGACTTTTTCAAACATATAAATAAATTTAAAACTCAAACAATGTTGAAATAAATTTCAATTAAAAAAAAATAGAATATTAAAGAAAAGATCCAAAAAGTATGGTTCAAAATGTTATTGTTGTTCTCGAATTTTTATTGTTTAATAATTATTTATATTTTAATGATCATTTTTGTTGGTTGATTCAAAATTTAATAATATTTGTCAAACTCTTGCTTATAAAGTTGATAACTTCTTGCTGATTACCATTGTGCAACCAGAATATTTACTTTTGCTAAAAAATTTATGTTTTAGCAGGCAACCAAAATTTGTTTTCTTGCCTGGACCACTTGAAATTTACACTGTTTTGTTGCATAAATTTTACATAAACACCTAAATTGTCTTCAATTTCTCACACAGTTATAATGTATCACTCATTATCATAGACAAGGTATATTCCATTATGCAAATCAACTATGGTCTAAAGTCTATTTTGCAAATCAACTATGGTCCAGTCTTCTTAACTATTAGTTGCATTAACTGTTATAAAACATGTATCATCTGATATATATTTCATTTCTAGGTTCCCATGTAATCATGGTATAAAATTTGGAGGTGACCGCATTCCTAGAAATTTTCAACAATTAGAATAACTGTTGTAAGTTAATAAGTGATAATAAGTTGTTGCTTAGCATTTTCTATATGATCAGTTACATTAGTTATAAAAATAATGCTGAATATAATACCTGTTATATTTAGAGTTTAAAAATTTGAACATTTTAGCGATAGACGTTTGGTTATTTTGGAGACTGGTTTTTGCTACAGGTTATTTTTACTGCTAATGCCATCACTTTTTCCATGACTTGTTGCAAAGAAATATTCCTTCACAAATATGGTCATTTTTCCATGGTCATAAAAAGTTATGACAAAAGATGCTAATTTTTGTTTTGGCCACCTGCTATATAATTTAAGTAATAAAATAAGGTTATATTTAGCAGAATATAAACAGGTTTCCAATAAAATCTTTAGACTGCATCTTGTTCTATAAAAACTTTTGTTTTCTGAAAAATTTAGCAAAATACTAGTTTTATTTTGCTAAAAATTTACTAGCTGATTACAAAAAAATGACAACTGTGTCTTAGAAATAACAATGTATGATTGAAAATTTTGTAATGGAATGAAAATTTGAAATAAAGTGGTATGATTGTGGAAACAATTTCTTTAAGAAACTCTTATGTAAATTCCAAAGTTTTAAACAAATAACGATCTTGCTTGAGATTTCCTCTTCTTTGCATTCTCTTTTTAAAATGTCTGTTTTCAGCAAATAGCCATTTAAAAAAAAATTAAACCGTTGTTTTTTATGATGCTATATTCTCATTCTCATGTTCATTGATTTACAATGAAGATAATTTTGCATATGATTTAATGACTAAAAACAAAGTCAATTATTAAAAATAATATTTTCTTTTTTTGATCACCAATTTAAACTGGAATAAATTCTTTCTTATCAGGTCAAAACCCAGAATATTTGTCATTCTAATAAAAAAATCTTTTTTATAAACAATGATCATTCTTAATTATTGTTTTAGGCACTTCTGATATAGTTTTTTCATAGTTTTTTGAAATGAAAACCATGGGCAACATAAACATACTTAAAACATACTTAACACAGCATAAATAAATTAACACAAAGCAATAACAAAAAAGAATAAACATTTTTAAATGATTATTTAAAATTTTTTACAGAAAAAAAAAGCTTTTGACAAATATTTACAGAAAAAAATAGTTTTTTAAAGTTTACAGTTGTTTTTAAAGTTTTTGAAGATTTGGATGGAAATCAATGGTCATCACTGATTTCCATTCTAATGTTAAAATTTAATGGACTTGGCTCTCTTTTATTTCATACTAGTGATCAACCGAAACAAAAAAAAGCTGAAACCAAAATAACTGAAATTTTGTACTCAAATTCTGTGCAAAAACTGACATTTCAGCAAATATTTTACCAAAATTAATACCGAAATTTCGGCTAGTCAAAATTCATTTTATTAGAAAAATTTATTTAAAAATGCAATTTTTCATTTGTTGTTTTTTTATACTCGAATTATGTTGAAATTAAATACACGTGTATCCCAAATGGAGATTGTATTGTGATCGTAAGTCGGCGATATAAGTTAATAGAGAAATTTAAAAACTGGCACATTTTCTCTGCGAAACAAGATTTTTACAAGGTATTGTGAAAATTCTCAATAATTTTGTGAAATTTCTCAAAATATTTTGTAAAAATTCAAAAAAATAGATATCAGTTTTTGGTATGTTTTTTAACCAAAACTTTGCTTTTTACCAAATTTATAAAAAGTACTGAAGCTGAAATTTCAGCATTGGTTCTAATTGAAATTTCAGCCAAAACCGATTCCAAAACAGAATTTCGGTCGATCACTATTGCATATCTCTTTTGCTACTCTCTATGGTTTAGAAACATAATATATATTTACAATTTTGCATCTAAGTAATTTATCTAAATTCAAACTAATATAGTTCCTCTCAAGTAAGTAGGATTTACACTTGATAGGCTTTGATTAGGCTTTGATTAGACTCGATTACGCTTAATACCTTCGCAAATTTTAGTCTATGAATTTAAAATTGTCATTGAAAAGTCGGTTTTGTTGAAAAACCTTTTTTAACGATATTTATTGTATACAAATTGACTAGCATTGATAGCCACCTTTTTATAAATTTTTATTTTAAAAGTTGATCATTTAATACAGTGTTATGTTTTGTTAGCGACCAGACTTACAGATATTTGACCATTTTATAAAAGATAGTCAAGGCAGGTTTGTGAACAAAACAGCAAGTGGAAAACTATCTCCTGGCTAATGATTACAAGTGTACTAGAAATCTTGTAAAAAGAGAGACTAAAGCTGCAATTTGCTCATTTGAGAACAATTTATAGAAAGTAAGAACAATCCAAAAAGACTTTTTGTCTAAATTCATAGCAAAAAAATCAACCTCAATTTGCTCAACGCACATCTTCAACGCATTTTTTGTTTGATTATAAATCTGTTCATACACATTTCGTTTGATTATAGATTTGTTAAAAAACACCTTGAGGTACTTGACTGTATAAATCTAATGGAGAAGATAAAATAAGTTCACACATTGATAAAGCATTGCGCTCCCACATATAAATAGCATAATAGCAGCTCCACCTGCCATTGTTTTCCAAATATTGAGTTAACAAGCAATTTTACCAAAAAGCATGGCTTGTTGCTAATGAAATTCCATCAAAAATGAATCCAGGACTGACCCAACAAACTACAGACCAATTTCAGTTACTTCTGTACCTTGTAAAATAATAGAAAAATGGTTAAATATAAGGTTATGCATCACTTAATATCTAGCAATCTTCTCACCCAATTTTAACACAGAATTATCAGCAAAAAATCCTGTATTACAAATTAACTTGAAACTAAGGATTTTTTTGACATATACTGCCTTACAAAAATTACCTGTTGATGCCTTATTTCTTGATTTTGCAAAAGCATTTGACAAATTTCCTCACAAAAAATTCTAATAAAGCTTGAATCATATGAAATTAAAGGCAATTTTTTAAATTGGATTAGTAACTTTCTTTCCAACAGAACGCATGCCATCCTTGGAAACATTGGATCTAATTGGGAACAGGTTACTAGTGTTGCTCCTCAGGGCCCAGTTCTTGGTCCAACCCTATTTATAGTCTATTTTAATGATTAACCAGAACACAGAAAAATAATTGCAAAATGTATGCAGATGATACAAAGTTCCCAAGTGTAGTTAACCATTTAGAAAGAAAACTTAGTCTGCAAGCTGATATTGATAAAATTATCAATTAGACCCAAATATGGCTCATGCAACTTAACATTAAAAAATGTAAAGTCATGCACATCAATCAATCCAGATCTGTCCCTCACATCTATTTCATCCATGATAATGACCCCAATAGTGGAGTCAAAAGAATTTGGTTAGAAACAACAACATTGGAAAAAGTCCTTTGTGTTCAACTCTCTATTGATCTAAAGCACAATAACCAAGTATTCACTGCTGCTGTTAAGACTAATAAAATCTCAGCTATGTTAAAGCTTTATTAGCAAAGATATAAAGATATATTTTAGGTATTTTAAACTTTTATTAACAAAGATATAATTGTCTTGAAAAACCTTTATACAACGTACTTCCAACGTATGTAGTTCTAGAATATGCTGTGACAGCATGGTGTCCTCATATAAAAAAAGATATTACTGAAATTTAAAAACTACAACAGCATGCCAGAAAAATACCTTATAAATTAAAGCACCTTGCTTACAAGACAAAATGTGCTAAACTTGTACTAACTTCACTAAGTGACAGAAGAAAGCGTAGTACCTTATCCAAATATTCAAAATTGAAAACAAAACTGATTTAATGAAACAAAACTGGCATGCTGACCCAATATTTATTCCTCTTATCTATGGTCACACTTTTGTTGTAAAATTAATAGCAATTGTCTAGTTTGATTTTACTATTTTAATAATCAGTTTGCGGATACTTGGAATGCTTTGCCAGATAATGTTATCATTGCCTCTAATATAGACAATTTCAAAAAAAAACTAGACCAGCAACTATCATAGTTACGTCAATGCATCATTTTTCATAGCTGAAGCTGTATTACTGCAGCTATACGAGCTAGCTTGCTAGCTAATGATGATCTTTTGGTTCATTCTGTATCGTGTAACTAATTGGGTGTATATATGTGTACACCACAATTGTAATTGTAAAGGGTTGCATAAACGTTGATACATACTAAAATATACATTTATATATATACAACTTTCTGTAAAATCTTAGAGGTTTCAAATTTTATTATGCTCTCTGAAAAGATCTGTTACTTTTTCCTATCTTTTGATGAATTTTTACAGAATTTTTTTTTTGTTCAATTGAAGTTTTCCTTATCAATTTTTGATTTTTTTAGCATATAAACTCTTTTTTTTTTTTTTTTTTCATAGCTGTTTGTGGTTTGTCTAAGCATGCAATTTTAACATGTATTGATTTATCTAACACTCTTTTTTTTAATTTTTGTTAAGCAAGCCTCTGAAAAAGTTTCTTCAAACTGAAAGAAACCATACTCTTGTCAAAATCAAATTTGAAATTAAACTCCATGATATTTTATTAATTTCATTTAAAACCTATTAAAATAAAGAGAAGGGTTTTGTAAAAACTGTTAACATATTAAAGTTATCGTTAAATATACATTTAAACTGCTTATATTTGAATTCAGTAAAAATTACTAAAAGTCAAAGTTAGTAATTTTTTTTAAATTAAGTTAATTCATATATTTAAATAAACATACCCTGTGGTAGACAATGGTTAGTAGATGCCACATTAAAACTTTTACACTTTGTTTTATTGTGAGTCTATTTTAATCTTTCTTTTAATCTTACAAATTAGTCAAGTTGAAAATTCAATTTTAGAGTGCGGCATTGAAAGATGTTTTTCAAGAATTAGATATGAGTTCAGATGTGATTCAATTACTGCTTTCTCCAGCATCACCATACTTTCGAATTTCAACATTTGGAAACTCTGGGAGTATTCACGTAAAGTTTTTCTTTTCTTTGTTTTATTTTTTTTGGACTTTACATTATCAATTTTTAAAACATACTGATAACTAAATTTTAAATTTATTAAATTATCTCAAATGCAATATGCTTTTTTAATTTATCTTTATGTGATATTGCTTTAGTAATATGCAAGAATACAATGTTCAAATCTACCCCCTGTATTTACAGGCCTCAATTTGTATTTTTCCAAGGGTTTGAGTTAAAGTGCAATCATATGAACAACATTTTTTATTATAGAAAAAAAAATTTTTTTTTTTTATTATTTAATCTCTGCAAGCATATATGTATATAAATATGTATAAATATAAATATTTTTTTAATTTTATTTTGAAACTTTTTGTTTTTTTACTAAGGCAATTACTTGAGGCATTGAGGCAGGCAGCTCTTTTTTTTTTTTACTTTTCAATTTTCAATTGTTGTTACAACCCTGTCTGACTCTGAAAACACAAACCTTGGCGAAAAAGGATGCTGTACAAAGAAACAAGTTTTTTTTAACTTGTAAAATATGATATAAGTTAACATAATTAATTGCAAACACAACTTGTATGCTTTATAGATAATTTTTAGTGTTGATACAAGTAGTCAACAACTTGAATATATTGTTCACTTTTTTTTATTCTCTTTCTTTTTCTTACCCTTCACCCTCGGCACATCTTAAATAATTTTATGTTTCATTATGAATGTCTTTTATTCATAAATTGAAAATATAAATTAATTTTTAAAGGTGGATTATCCCAGAGATTCTGAAATGATTGAGACTTTTGAATGTCAACAGACACAAAGTAGCAGGCAGGTTAATATTTTGTCTTATTTACAGAATAATATTTAATAGTTTTGTTTACAGCTCAAGTTATAATTAAAAAGTTTAAGTTGCTGTTGTAATGTAATGTGAAAGAAACGTATTTATTATTGCTACAATAATACTTTTAGTAATTGTTACTTAATACATAACACTTAAAAAAAGTAATTAATTGTTACTTAATACATAACACTTAAAAAAAGTAATTAATTGTTACTTAATACATAACACTTAAAAAAAGTAAAAGTAAAAATGCAAGTATTACAATATTTAAACCACTTTGAATAGATTAAATACTTTAAATAGATATAAAAAACTGTTTAAAAAATTGACAAAAATATTATCATCATAAAACATTAAACATATTTTCGCACAAACAATTACGGTAGATATAGACCAAGCAATTAAAAATAAAAAACAATGAATAAACTCTAAAAAAATCTTAATCTTATTAGATTCTAGGCTCTTTTTATTGCTTCTTGGACTAGCATACTATTAGATATTTAATTCCATTTTTTTTTTTTTTCGTTTTAAGGGTTTTTAAGATAATGTTTTCATTCAATTTTTTTTTATTTTTTATTTTATTGTTTTCAATAAAATATAGAATAAAAAAAATTGGATTAATAAAGCAAGTTAAGTTTTTATAAGTATAAGTCAAGTATATATTTTTATTTCAGATTTAAAAAATATATATATATATATATTTTTTGAAATTAATTAGAATAGTTTATTTTTTTTTTATTTTAATTCATCTATAATTTAGTTTTTATTTCACTTGTTTAATGTTTGCAATAAATGTTTCTACTTTTAAAACTATTTAAAAAAAAAAAACTTGCATATTTCTAAAAAATATTGGATCTTGATATTGCTATAAATAAAATAAAAATATTTAAAAAAAAATGGTATTGTGTTTAATTAAAAAAAAAAAAGTTAATTAAAAAAAAAAAAAATTTAGCTAGAAACTTTCTATGTGTTTACAATAAATAAGATAAAAAAATAAAAATGTAATAGAAACATGGCTTACTTTTGCAAGTAAATGTGCATATTAAGTATATTTAAGCAACTAAGTAAATAGTTAAGTCAAACTTAACTTTATGGATACACACATCCATATTTATATGGATACACACATCCATATTTATATGGATACACACATCCATATTTATACGGATGTGTGTATCCATAAGGATACTCACATTCATATGGATACATATACATCCATATCCATATATTATCGATATTTTTAACCACGTGTTTTATTATTACTCCAGCGGATTTATTTAGACTTGCTAACTTTTTTTTTCATTTGCTAAGGATGACTAGAGCGTGAGTTATGGTCACCCCTCCCACTAAGTCAGGAAATTTTATTCCTCCTTCTAAATACTCTTTACATTCATTACTGAATCATACTGAATAACATTATCTACAATCTGATTCATTATCACATCTCCCTGGTTTATGATGGTAAAATGTTGTCAAATGTTATTAGAACCAGACGTGAATGTCTGCCGATTGTTGTATCTGGTTTGGATATTAAGAAATTATTAGGGATCCCTGAGATACCTGCTGGTACTGGCGCTCTAATGGGAAAAAAAATATTTGAGTTCATTCATGAATGGCTTGGCGTTGAGGAGCATCTTGCAGGTCTTTCCTTTGATACAACTGCAAGTAATACAGGAAGTCATAATGGTCGACATCATATTTTTGCAAAAATCTGTGCAAATGCAGATTTTGTTGTGTTTTTTGTATCAAAAAGATTAAACATTGAACTTTTTGGTAGAGTGAAGTCGGAGAGAAAATTCAAAGTTTAAACCTCTTGAAAGTTATAAATGCGGAACTGGAACAAAGCGGAACCTTACAAAGCGGAACCTTACAAAGTTTGAAAAAGAATTGCTTGTATCTTGAAAATGTAATGTGGTAGAAAATTTCAAAAAATATTTAAAGGAAATGTAACCACGTGATGTTTATAAAGAATTCCGAAGACTAGCTCTTCTCCTTTTGGGAGAAAATAATGATACAATAACTATTTACATTCCTGGGGTTTACCATTGTGCAAGACGGATGGCTAAAGGTTCATACTGTTTAAAAATTTTTGGTTTTTGTCATCAGTTAAATATCATAGAGAAAGATATTGAGATTTTAAAAAGAATATGCCTCTTCATAACCACAATTTATGCATGTTTCTGGTTTTCAACACCTCTCACCTCTCTCTCTTTAAAAGTAATCGAGAACTATGGTCAAGTTGACAGCAAAGTTGCTTTTGTTGCAAAAAATAAAATTAAACTTGAGTTATAGTATTTAAGTGAAGATCAGTTAAATTGGTTCTTATAGATCTAGATCTATAAGATCTAGCTGCTCTCCCATTATTCAGTGATAAAATTTCTGTTAAAGAGAAAATGGAAATTGTAAATGTCTTACAAAAAGAACCATTACCAATGACAATAGAAGAAGACTTGCTTCAAACAATATTTATACATTCTCTAAACTTTCTATAGCTAACTTTGCTACACAATGCTCAATGAATTTGTTTGACTCACTCAATCTACCAAAAGAATTCTTGACATTGTCTCCTAAAACTTGGGCTAATCATGATGACTACAAGTCTTCTTAAAAGATAGTTCATGCCATAAAAGTGGTTAATAGCTGTCCAGAACGGGCAGTTAAATTAGCCACTGATTTTAATGAAGTTTTGACAAAAAATGATAATCAAAGTCAGCTTCTCTTCCAAATAGTTGGGTATCATAGAAAATATTTTTCAACTGAAGCTACAAAGAAACAGTTAAGCCATAATCATTCCAAATAACAACAATTTATTCTATTCAAATCATATATATACATATAATATGCACTAAATATATAGTTAAATACATTATAATAATAATGTTGATATATATCTATTGTTTTTCTGTTATATTTTAATTTAGTTATAGTTTATGTTAAGGTTTGATTAAATTATGTATGTTATCTCATCCAAATAATTTTAAAATTTGTTATTTGTAATATGTTTTCTTAAATGCATAAGAAAATTTTTAATTCTTTTAAAAGTTTCATTTGAGTACAATATTTTTTATTTTTAAATTTATAAATTTCAATTATGGCTGAGTAGAAACGGCCGGTAGATAGACACCATTTAGGGTATATGGGCCACTGGTACCCACAGTTGAAAAAACTAAAGAAATGTTAAAAAAAGGACCTTTTTGTATCTTTACCCCATTCCCCTTGCTCCAAGTTACCCCCGCTATATACATTCATCAATATTACCTATTAGGGTGACAACATACACTTGTCGTCACCCTCATAAAAAAACTGATGATAGTAACACTGGCAATAGTTTGTTTTAATACATTTCAGAAATTTATCATTTTGAAAAAAACGGGTCTCAAAAGAGCTTAAGCAACATGTGAATCTTTAATTAATAAACACTTAATCTCGAATCTCAAATCTCATAACCTACTTTCTGATGATCAATATGGATTTCAATCTTCTCGTTCTACGGCTGATTTACTAACAGTAATAACCAATAGGTTTTATCGCGCATTAGATAAAGGTGGAGAGGTTAAGGCCATCGCTCTTGACATTTCTAAGGCGTTTGATAAAGTTTGGCATGCTGGTCTTCTCCATAAGCTTTCTTCTTACGGTGTATCTGGAAACATCTTTAAGATTATCAAATCCTTCCTTTCCAATCGTAGTATTAAAGTTGTCCTCGATGGACAGCACTCTTCTTCTTATTCTGTAACCTCAGGGGTTCCTCAAGGTTTAATCCTTGGCCCTACACTCTTTTTAATTTACATTAACGATCTTCCAGATTTTCTCACATCTAAGGTGGCATTGTTCGCTGATGATACTACTATTTATTCTTGTCACGATAAGAAGCCAACTCCCTCTGATTGCTTGCAAGGGGCATCTGAGCTTGAAAAGAATCTCATTTCTGCTACAGCATGGGGCTCACAGTGGCTGGTGAACTTTAATTCAGATAAAACTCAATTTTTTTCAGCCAATCGTTATCGCAATAATTTAGATCTTGTAATGAACGGTAATGTACTCGATGAGTCTCCTACCCTTCATCTTCTAGGATTAACTCCTACTTCTGATCTTTCTTGGAAACCTTATATCAAATCCGTTGCAAAATTAGCATCTGCTAAATTTGCTTCTCTTTATCGAGCTCGACACTTTCTCACTCTGGATTCTATTCTCTATCTCTATAAATCTCAAATCCAGCCTTGTATGGAATACTGTTGCCATATCTGGGGCGGATCTTCTAATGATGCCCTTTCTCTTTTAGACAAGGTGCAAAAACGCATTGTAAACATAGTTGGACTTACTCTTGCAGCCAACCTTCAACCTCTGTCACATCGTCATAATGTTGCTTCTCTTTCTCTTTTCTACAAATACTACAATGGGCACTGCTCTAAAGAGCTAGCGTCTCTTGTGCCATCTACAAAAATTCATTCTCGTGTTACTCGTCATTCAATCAAGTCTCATCCTTTTTCTGTTACTGTTCTTAAGTGCTCCAAAAACTCTTATTCGTCTAGTTTTTTTCCTCAAACATCAGTTCTTTGGAATTCGCTTCCTTCATATAATTTGCAATCTTTTAAGTCGTCTGTCAATCGTTATCTTGCTCTACAATCTTCATCTTTTCTCTTCCAGTAACTTCCAACACTAATTAGTAGTTGCTTGCAGCCTTGTTGGAAGCTAAGATGTTGAAAAAAAAAAAAAAAAAGGTAAATCTGGTGCATGTAACACTGGCACAACCTGAATTTAATAGATTTCAGAAATATATTAATTTAGACGGGTCTCAAAAGAGCTTAAAAAACAGGTCTGGGACCTATCCACTGATCTCTATAATAACTGGATAGCGCATCTCCTAATAAAATTTCAAAATTTTTGAAGCCAAAAGACGCCATATTGGAAAGCCCCAGAATTTATAAATGCGTAGTTGCGTTAAACTTAAATGCGCTTAAAACTCAGATTTCGCTTGATAAATAAAAAATGCAAAAACCTTATAAATGCATTGATTATTAAAAACCGAGTAAATCTGATGTTATATGTTCAGATTATTTCATGGAGAGTGACATAAATATATATATATATATATATATATATATATATATATATATATATATATATATATATATATATATATATATATATATATATATATATATATATATATATATATATATATATATATATATATATATATATATATATATATATATATATATATATATATATAAATTATGTATGGAGGGTGGCCAGCCAATTTCAACAATTAAATTCCATGACTTTTTATATTTTTCCCTGACTCAGTTATATTTTAAAGTGTGAATTTTTAGGTTTTGTTGTTTGGGAGTAAGTAAAAAAAAAAACTTTAAAAAAAATTAAATTTTCAAAAAATACATTTTTCCCTGATTTCCCTGACTAGAAAAAAATTCTATGACTTTTTCATGATTTCCAGTTGGCTGGCCACCCTGGTATAATATTATTATAATAGCATCCAAGTGTATATTAGTATGCACCTTTTGATTCTTAACTGCCCTCTGCAAAATGCCTGAGGCTTGTAACATATTTGCAAGGTAAACAGCTTACAAGTTTGCTGTATGAATCATTAGTTAGGCAATATGATTGTAATACAACTTAAAGGTTCCTTAGGCAACATATAGCAAATCGTTATATTGACTTTTAATAATTGTTTTGTGTGTGTGTGTGTGTATATATATATATATATATATATATATATATATATATATATATATATATATATATATATATATATATATATATATATATATATATAGATTAACTTAACGCTTAATTGTCGAAAATTACTTTCAAGACATTTTTGTAAATGCCATTAGACATTTTCACAACACTAGAACATTTGTATAGATATTGCAATTACAAAAGAATATGTTAAAGTAAAAAACTACAAATAAAATAATAGTTAGCTCTATCATCTTGAACAAAATAATCATTGAATAACTTGTATAAGCATTGAATAACAAAACAAACATTGAATAAAAAGGTATTATGAGGTAGGGAAAAGTAAAAGCGTATGTACACTTAGAAAAAAAAAATTTTCACCTTTCATTTTGGTCTTTTATGTCGCTTATTTGTTTTCACAAGAAATATTTTTAATATTTATTAATTACACAACTAATATCTATCAGTATAAAACTGATAGATGTTAGCTGAATCATTATTATTTTACTTTAGAGTCGATAGTTTTAAAAAAACTTGAAAGGAACTATTTCTGTTTTCATTTATACCATATTTACATATACACAATCAACATGTATGCAATACTGTTATTTAGCCTAAAATACTAAACACTTTAATGTAAAACTGCAAATAACTAGTTATCACCAAATATCTAGTGTTTTTTAAAGTTAGAGATGGCTTTGTCAAACCTTCACAAAGTATAATTAAAGTTAGCAAAGCAACAGAACAAAACATTGTTATTATGGATATCAATTTTAATAGAGTATTGCATAGTTGATGATATATCAGTTATGGAACAATATAAACATGTCCTCGGAGTCTCAAAAATTAGAAAACCATTTACAAAAATGTTTGATACAATGTTTTTATCATGTTTTATACTTGTAAAGTTACTTTCCAGCTGCTATTGATAAGTAAGGTCGCATCAAGTTGTTAAAATAAACACCCAAAAGTAACCAGATTAAATATCAATTTGTCTTTCAGAAAATTTTTATTTAGAATATCATAAATTCAATAAATTTAACAAGTTTATAGAAAGCAATACAAATTTTATTATTTCTTTATAGCAATATTTCTCTTCGTCGTTAATGTTTTGCGTGTTTTTGATTCCCTTTTATAATTTTTACACCTTCAAACATTTTAAATACAATAATATCATTGAAATATGTGACTTGGTCGAGTAGATATAAACGAAGTAAAAAGGTACATCTTCAAGCGCAATCACTGTATTTTCGGTATTCTGGGTCTTTCCAATATGGCGGCCGTGCAAAAAATTGGCTTCACTTTTGATAATAGAGATGCGCTATCCAGTTATTATAGAGATCAGTGGACCTATCATATCTAAGGTGGAGTCTGGGAATGGGTTATTGCTGTATACATTCTCATAATTTTTATAACCCTAATAAGTAAAACTGGTAAATGTAACACTGACACTAACTGATTTTAATACATTTTAGAACTATGTCATTTTAGACAAAAACGGGATTCAAAAGGGGTTACAACCCAAGTGTGGGGGACCAGTTCCCATCATAAGTTTGCAAAAAAATTATCTGTGAAATTTTTTTATTGAACCTCGCCAAATAAGAGGGTGTGCGAAATCAATTTTAAAAAAAATCACTCTGATATATAGATAAGTCAAGAATAAAAGAGTTGAGAAAAAGTATTTTATGTAGTTGTAGTCACTAAATGGTAACTGAGCTAACACTTTACCAGAGTTTCAAACAGAATACATATTATTAAAAATACATATTATTACTTATGGGTGAGCAAAAATGTGTCATATGTTCAAACTGAACAAAAATATAGATATAGTAACTTATGGGTGAGTGAACACTGGACCAGAGGTTCAGACAGTGCGCATACATATACTCTTCTAACTGTATAACAGATAAAGTTGGTATCACTATAGACATGACAAATATTAGTTAATGTTGATAAAAAAGAAAGCTTATTTCTTCAAGCCTTTGCTGAGCAAATTCAGACAGCACAATATGTAACAGGTTGCACTAGATTACATGTTACCACTAGCAGGTTGATCATGATGATCATAGACCTGACCTGACAAATAACTGTGATACCATCACAGTTGTTTTTACTATAGGATTGTCATATGGTTATATTCAATGTTACTATCACGATGGTTATATTCAATGTTACTATCACCATGGTTGTATTCAATATTACTATCTCCATGGTTGTATTTAATGTTACTATCATCATAGTTATTTTCAATGTTATAATTTGTTGAGCTTTGTTATTACCCCTATCAGATTTAAATGCTAGCATTATATTTATTATATTTTTTGTACTTACATTTTTATCTCTCTTTGCATTTTCTCGTTTTTCTCATTTATGTACTTTCTAAATCTAAAAGATAAATTATCTTTAGCGATTAGGTTTTAGCTCATTTGCTTTTAGCATAAATGTTATTCTATTTGGTTTTTATTTTGTGCTTGTTGCTTTCATGTAATTATTACTTTTTTTACATGCTTTACTATGGTGTATTTATTTTTTTCAACAAATTTTTATTATTTTAATATACTATATACTACCCATTTTCAATTTTTTTTTTTTTTTTTTTTTACTTAACTTGGACTGGACAGCTCGGTTAGTCTTTTGATACAAATAATTGTTTTATCATAAATTTCTATATATTGAGTATACATATATATCAGAAATTTCAATATAACATAAATTTCTATGTATCATAGTCAATGGCTTACATAAGGCTGAGATTTTTTAAAATTTCAAGATTCAAATTTTTGAAAAGAATGGTTTTTCTAATCTCTCCTCCAACTGCAATCTCCCCCAACTCTGTCACCTCCCCCAACTAATATCAATATTTTGTTGGAGTCTGAAAAAAAATATTATAATTTACATTGACTAAAACTCTTCATATTAAGTTATTTTATTCTATCAGTTTTTAGTTGATAGATGATAAATTTAAATTTATTTAACAAACAAATTAAAAGTCAAAAGAGTTGGATTACATATGAGTTTATTTTTTTAAAAAATATGCGAAATATAGTGTAAACACTATATTTCACATATTTTTTGTGTGATATATATATATATATATATATATTTTTGTTAATAACAGTTACAATTTTTATTATTTACGGAATTTATTTTTTTATATAAATAATTATACGTCAACCAGATGGTATTTACCTATTATATTTTACTGACTAGAAGGTATTTACCTATTATATTTTACTGACCAGATGGTATTTACCTATTATATTTTACTCCCTTAAATTTTATTTAGGTGATATATAAATACATATGTAGAATACAAATAAATTTTACAGTTATATATATGTATCTTGTATATATCATAAATAAATAACAATTATGCATATAAATAAATATTAGTTAATTATTTATTAGTTAATTAAATGAATTAGTATGAAACAAAGATATAGTTTTTAAATTTTTTTATTTAATTAAGATACAAAACATCATTAATGAAGCCTTCAATAAAAGCTTTGTCTGTCTCAAGTAAATTGTCAATACGTATGGATAGTCGTGGTTTTTTGTCTCTACAGTACATGATTTTGAATGAAGTTGGGCAAATATGCTTTGTAGAATATCTTGTATGTTTTCTAGAATATCTCGTATGCTTTGTAGAATATCTTATATTTTTAAACAATTTTAAATTTGATTATTGATAAATTTTTTATTCTTAATTAGTTTTGCAAAATTATTTTTTAGTGTGCGCCTAATGAAGATTCTTGCGAGGAAGAAGTAGATTTTTTTTAAACTAAAAAGCTGGCTGTAAGATTTATGAAATGTTTTTATATATATTTAGTATTTATATTTCTATAAATATTTATGTATGTATATATTTATGTGATATTTCTGAGGATTTATTTTTCTGCGACTTGGTTTATATGTAAAAATGCAGGTTTATACATGATTTTTATTATTATTATTTATTTTGCTAAGTATATACAAGTTAACAGTAAATGCACATAAAATGGTTTACAAATATTTTTTGGTCTGTAAAACATCATTTTGAATCAACTTGATAGTAAAAAACATTTACAAACATAACACTTAAGAACAAATAATTTTTGCAACATAAAAAAATTTGTTTGCAAATATAAATAAAATTTATAAATGAAGTTACTATTGAATGACTTATTAAATTATTAACTGAAAGATGCAGTTCTAAAATTTTTTATCAAAGAGGTCATTCATTCATTCATGCATGTTAAAAATAAAGCTATAAATAAAAAAATCTTATGGATTATTGAAGTCAAATCATTTCTTATAAGATTTAAAAATAAAAGTGGTGATATACGTTTTTAGTACAAAGTAATGTTAAATTTTAAGTTGAATACTAATTGTAAATATACCAGTTGCTAATAGCAACATCATAACAGACAACAAACAACTGATGTTGCTTTTTAAATTATTTTTTTACCAATTATCATTTTAAAGTTTTTTTTATTTTTTTATTTTTATAAATTGTTTTTGTACGTTTGCAAGCTCATAATGAAATTAAATTCAGCTGATCAATTTTACGCTATAATAAAATATTGATGACTTCTACAAACACTTCCAAAGCATCGCCTTCAGAAACTTTTTATAGTTTAGCAGAATTGTATGCAAGCACAGAGTTGTTGGAAGATTGTTTAAAAAGTCTTGCAGAGAATGCTCAACGATTTGTCAATGAAGCAACAAAAGACGAGGGAAAATTTAAAACTGCAAAAGCTGCTGGTATGAGCATCATTTTATTGGTAAACAATAAAAAATTATGAATTATTCAAAAAATTATTAGTCTATTATAAATTATTAAAAATTATTTTTGTAATATTATAGTAATATTCTAGTGTTTGCAACAATTTTTTTTTTTTACTGTTAAGATTTTTTTTTATGTTTTTTTTCCATTTCAGAATTTTTTGTCTTTTCAGCATTAGAAAGTAATTAATTAATTTTAGATCTCTTGTTTATTAGAAAATTAATTTTATAGCATTTTTACTAGGACTTGTGACTTGGACTAGGAATTGCCGTTAGAGCTTGTGTTAAAAGTTGCTTAGTTATCTTTTTTTTAGTGTGAAACTTTTTTACATTTCAATACTCTCAAGTCCATAATACAAGGTGGGGGAAGGGGATTTTAGTCCAGATGTAATAAGCGGTTTATTAAAATTTTTAGTAAACCGGTTTAAATTAAAGGAGTATGGGTGGGAATTTTTTTATGTTACTATATAAGTATTTTTATAAAAAATGTCAGTTTATAAATCCAAATTTATGTTTTTTACAAAACATGCATAAAACTATTTAATTCTAGCATGATTTGCAGTCAAATGCGCATTTATGAGTTTTATACTTTTGTGAGAAACAAACCAACTGCTCATTTTCGATAAATCAAGATTTACTTGGTCAGCGATTTTTAAAGCTTGTTTACACTGAAAGTTTTTTTTTTTTTTATTAGTGACTAAAATAATTATTTTCTAATTTTTAAGGCTGATTTTCGCTGATTTTTTTTTTTTTTTTTTAAATTTTTTTTTAACATCTTCGCTTCCAACAAGGCTGCAAGCAACCACTAATTAGTGTTAGAAGTTACTGGAAGAGAAAAGATGAAGATTGTAGAGCAAGATAACGATTGACAGACGACTTAAAAGATTGCAAATTATATGAATCAGGAAAGCAAGATGAAGGAAGCGAATTCCAAAGAACTGATGTTCGAGGAAAAAAACTAGACGAATAAGAGTTTTTGGAGCACTTAGGAACAGTAACAAAAAAAGAATGAGACTTTATTGAATGATGAGTAACACAAGAATTAATTTTAGTAGATGGCACAAGAGACGCTAGCTCTTTAGAGCAGTGCCTATTATAGTATTTATAGAAAAGAGAAAAAGAAGCAATACTACGACAATGTGACAGAGGTTGAAGGTTGGCTGCAAGAGCAGGTCCAACTATGTTTACAATACGTTTTTGCTCATTGTCTAAAAGAGAAAGGGCATCATTAGAAGATCCGCCCCAGATATGGCAACAGTATTCAATACAAGGCTGGATTTGAGATTTATAGAGAATAGAATCCAGAGTGAGAAAGTGTCGAGCTCGATAAAGAGAAGCAACTTTAGCAGATGCTAATTTTGCCACGGATTTGATATAAGGTTTCCAAGAAAGATCAGAAGTAAGAGTTAATCCTAGAAGATGAAGGTTAGGAGACTCATCGAGTACATTACCGTTCATAAAAATAGGAAGGTCTAAATTATTGCGATAATGATTGGCTGAAAAAAATTGAGTTTTATCTGAATTAAAGTTCACCAGCCACTGTGAGCCCCATGCTGTAGCAGAAATGAGATCCTTTTCAAGCTCAGATGCCCCTTGCAAGCAATCGGAGGAAGTTGGCTTTTTATCGTGACAAGAATAAATGGTAGTATCATCAGCGAACAATGCCACCTTAGATGTGAGAATATCGGGAAGATCGTTAATGTAAATTAAAAAGAGTATTGGGCCAAGGATTGAACCTTGAGGAACCCCTGAGGTTACAGAATAAGAAGAAGAGTGCTGTTCATCGAGGACAACTTTTATACTACGATTAGAAAGGAAGGATTCAATGATCTTAAAGATGTTTCCAGATACACCGTAAGAAGAAAGCTTATGGAGAAGACCAGCATGCCAAACTTTATCAAACGTCTTAGAAATGTCAAGAGCGATGGCCTTAACCTCTTCACCTTTATCTAATGCACGATAAAACCTATTGGTTATTACTGTTAGCAAATCAGCCGTAGAACGAGAAGATCGAAATCCATATTGATCATCAGAAAGTAGGTTATGAGATTCGAGATTAAGTGTTTGTTAATTAAAGATTCAAAAACCTTGCTTATGATAGGAAGAAGACTAATGGGACGGTAGTTAGACAAATCGGATCGCTCTCCAGAATTTTTTAAAATAGAGATAACAGATGCTGCTTTCCAGCAGGCTGGAAAACAAGACTCTGATAAGCACTTGTTGAATAGTTTTGAAAGGATAGACAACAGCTCCGGAGTACACTTCTGCAAGACTATAACAGGTATGTTGTCTGGGCCGCAAGCTGTAGAAGAGTCTAAGCAGGAAATCACTTTAGATACAGAAGCTGGAGTGATACGGATGTCAAGCAGTGGATCAACCTGTTTGACGGCTATATCAGGTAGAACGCAACTAGTGGAATCAAGAGATGATATTGATGAAAAGTTCTTGGCAAACAATTCAGCTTTGTCTTTAGGTGAGGTGACAAAGTCTGAACCGTACAAAAGAGGTGGAATTACAGACTTGCCCTTATTATTGATACTATTAAAAATTCTCCAGAAGTCACGAGAGCCTAATTTTTGTGATGAAATACGAGACTTCATGATCTGAGAATAGCAGGCTTTGGCGTTAAACAAAACCTTTTTACAATGGTTCCTAGCAGTAATAAACAGACGTCTGTTTTCTGGAGAATTGTTTTGCTGATAGATATGGAAGTAATGGTTTCGATTGGCAATTGCAGCCGCACAATGTGAGGAAAACCATGGAGAAGAGTGAGGCTTGACCTGGAATTGTTGAGAAGGAATAAAGGATTCCATGCTAGCCTGAATCCACAAAGTTATGTAAGAAGCACATTTGTCAACAGGAAGACGAAAGATTTCTACCTAGGAGCCATCACGAAGAAAATCACGGAAAGAGTCCCAGTCAGCTTTAAGGTAGTTGTAAGATGTGCAATAATAGGGGGATTCTGATGGTAAAGAAGAATGAGATAATAGTTTTAGAGAGACCAAACCATGATCAGAATTAGGTTCAGTTTCTCCACACTCACCTAAGGGTGAGTGTGGAGAAACTGAGCACTGACTAGGATTAGAAACAAGACAACAAGTCAAGTAGAGAAGGTAAATGATTCGGGTTGTCTGGAAAGCGAGTTGGAAAGTTGACTATTTGAGTTAGGGATTGAGAAAGACAAAAGTTGTGCCTTAATGCCTGCGGAGTCACTGACACAGAGCCAAGCCATTCAGTGTGATGAACATTAAAGTCATCGACAACAACAATATTGGCTGATGGATAAAGAATGAGGGCTTGGTCAATAGAATCAGAAATAACATCAAGAAGAATGCAGTCTTGAGATGAAGGAGAGCAATATAGAACAAAGAAAAAGATGATAGAGTGAAGTGGTGCTAAACGAAAGCACATAAAAGAGTAGTCTGTGGATTCAAACCTAGTTTCCCGACAAATGGGTGAATTCTTACGAATGTAAATGCCTAGGCCAAGCATGTGACTATTGGAGTCTTTACGAATTAAAGGAAGATAACCATCAACACTAAGATCACAAGATGAGACAGCTGAACTCAAATTAGTCTCATAAAGAGCAAGTAGGTCTGGTGAACTTTGCAAAAGATAAGACTCAACAGAAGAAAAGTTACTTCGAAGACCACGAATATTGGTGAATGATAGGTTTAGCAAACTTGGTGATGACTGTGGTTTGTTTGTGTTTTATAGTTTTTATTACTTTATTCATTTTTAAATTTGTTAAAGAACTTGACTCAAAACATAGATAGTACTCAGTACACTGTTTTATAGCCCAAGCAATTGCCTTATTTCCACTAATAAACCTTAAGCCATAACAAAGGGCTCCAATGTGGCCTTGGCAATGCACACCAAAAGTACAAACAGAGACACCATTCATGCGCAACATGGCTCTGTTAGTACTCTGATATTTTTCAGCTGTTGATGGAATCAGCCTCTCTGAGAGCTACCACAGAGTTCGGGAAATCTGACTACCAGCCGGCCTCAGAACCATAAAACTGAGTTCTAGAGCTGTACCCTCATTTGGAGATAATAGAATGAGTTGCCTAGTTATAAAAACAGAGACACAAGCAAAACCCATGCATCGAGTCAAGAAGATCCAGTGTTCAACATCCTAAACTGGAAACAATGTATTAAATCTTTTAAGTCATCAGTCAATCGTTATCTTGCTCTACAGATTTAGTCTTTTCTCTTCCAGTAACTTCCAACTCTTATAGTGGTTGCTTGCAGCCTTGTTGGAAGTGAAGATGTTTAAAAAAAAAAAAAAAAAAAAAAAAAAATACATCTGCGCCAGCCTAATAGATGGAGAAGGGGTGCGAGGCCAGTCAACAGATAGAATCTGTTTACCCCTTAAGTCTTTGCCTAGTTTTGTTGATAACAAATAAAAATTAATAAACCAGTGGGTCTTAATAAGCTTGGGGTAGGTGGGAAAATTTTCCCAAAATTAATATACGTCTTCACACCCCCAACCCCTCTCTTTTTGTTAAGGACTCGAGAGTAGGGTGGAGCGATTTTAAAAATTTTTGAAATTTGAACTGCCTGAGCTGCAAATCAAATTTTTTGACTGAACTTCTTTTTGATTGAACCTTTTTTTGATTAAACCTCATTTAGCATTATCTTATTCAACTAAAGTTCAAATTGTAATACTTAAAGAGGATTGTAGATTTTTAGCACATTTCAATCACTATAACATAAAAATTTGTAACAAAGGAAGCGTTTGATAAATTTTACCAGTCCACTACAGGAAAATAAATTTTAGTTAAAGTTATGCAAAGATTATCATTTAACTTTTTAATAACTATTTATAATAACGTCTGAAATCTTTACCTAACCTTTTTTTTTTGCATTTCAACTCATATTGTATGATCAAAGTATACATAAATAGTAATAATAAATAAAAATAAGTATTACACAAACTTAACTCCATATATAAACTTACCTAAAATAGTGTTGTCAGAGAAGGATATTTGTTTAAAAACAAAATCAAAAAATTCTTTAGAAGTTGTAAGAATGTTTATTGTTTAAAATTTAGTGCTTGTGTTCAATATATGTAAGAAGTTAGGTATGCCTGTTGAAGTGCGGTATCTTGCAGTTGAAGTGTTTGATAAGTAAGTTACTTATTTCAGTAATAGACCCATCTTAACAGTTTTTTATTCAAGTTATTTTGTATAGATATCTTTAAATTCAGATAATTTGAGCGATTTAGAAAAACGGTTTAGAAATATAGATAATTATTTTTGTTGTTATGCAGATATGTATACATTTATATTCACATATACATTTATATACACACACACATACACACACAGACACACACACACACACATATATATATACATACATAAATACATACATACATAATATATTTACATAATATTTATTCGTGCGGTATTTTACAAGGTTTATGTCAAAGCACATTACGCAGCTTCAAGAAGTAATTAGCAGCTCTTCCAGCAGCAATAAAAAAGTTGATTGGGCTTCTGTTGAACGACGAGTCATTGATCAAATACCACTAAGAGCAATTTCTTGTGTACAAATAGCCAGTAAAATTGTATCTAATTACAAGGTTTTTATTTTATTTTTGCTTATAATGTTGCTCATGTAAAATATTTTTTTCGTTTTTTTTTTTAATAATTTTATTGAAATGTATATACTTTTGTTGCATTAGGCTTTGTCTCCTTTAAAAGTAAAGAACTTTTTGACAAATTCTGACTTACATTTTTCTATTGAATGTGTTATACGATCAGAAATGCGAGTTTTAAAAACATTAGACTTTCGGCTGCCGTTTATATCTCCATTGACATATGTTGAAATGCTGCTAGAAGTTTTGCGTGAGAAATTTTTTTTTAGATTAACTTAATTTTATATTCAGAATAATTTAATTTTATACGTCACTCGGTACTGTCCTATTTACAATATACATTTTAAAACAATTTTTGTAAATTTTTTATAACCAAAAAATCATTGGTCTAGGTCGGAACTGCCCCGGGTTGCCTGCAACTGTTATTCATGATGTTACGGTGAAGCTCTTAGATGTTGTTTACATAGAGCGAGATGTTATTTATAAATTATTAGGAAACGCAACTGGCGTAGAGATTGATACAAAGCTAGCTAATGATAGCTTTCTTCTGGCAACTTCTATTATTGTCGCCGCGGCCTATATTGTTGACTCAGAGTCAAGCGATAGCGTAAGTAAAAATTAAAGATTTAATCAGATAGACTGGCAACTTTATTATTGTTTAATATCGTTTTATTTGAAAATTTATATTAAAAGTTACTCTCAGATATTATCCTGTAATTATTTATTCTGGTTAAACAGTTTGTTTTTGTTTTTTAGTTCATTGAGCAGATGTCACTTATAACGACAATAAAAGAAGCAGATATAATTATATTTTCAACTGTGTTAGTTAAAGTCGCATTAGATTTATAAAGTCAAAATTAGTTTACATTGTAAAGCTAAGCTTCTCAATACCTAGTACCTGGAACGATACTTTTGTACCCAATACCTTTGTCGCATTTGTTTTTAGTAATCCAACTTGAGTGTTGTGATTCTGTTTTATTTAAATCTAGTTTAATATTGTAAATTTAAAAATTAATTAAATTGCTATATCGAGTCATAACTTTTGTATTTAAAATAAACGTCTTTATTCCATGTACGAAATTCTTTATTCCACGTGCGCAATTATGTCAGTTAACATTGCACTTAATACAACTTAAACAAGTTTGCGCATACTCCAGTGTTTTTAAAATTATTTAGGAACAATTGACTTTTAGCTGTAAGTAAATTTTATTTGTAAAGAAACTTGCTTCTAGTCTTAAAGGAGAAAAAATGAGTTAGAGAAATTAATATAGTAAAGTGACGAGCCGCCCGGTTTATAAATACAACCAATTTACAATCCAAAAACTTTTTAAACAACATTTAAGAAGAATGTTGCTCTCTATGTCTAGAAAAATGACACTTTTTATTACACTATAAATGCTTTTTATTTATATAAGAATTATTTTCAAAGAAGTTGTGAATAAATCCTTAGAGAAAGTTCATAGATTACGCAACGCTAAATTTCGCTAATAAACAAAACAAAATAGATCAAAAGTTTTCCCTCGCAGTTTTCCCTTGCCTTAAGTAAAAGTTTTCCCTCGCCTTAAGTAAAACATCTAAGTAGCTCATAAAGTTTAATGAAAATCGCCGTGTAAAAGAGCTTAAGATTTCCTACTTCAGTTTTTTAAATAAATTTAGCGTTGCGTGACTTATGGACGATCTCTTAGATGTTCATAGATCTCATTGTTTTGAATATTAAAAAAAAAAGTGAGATAAATTACAAAAAAAAAAAGTTAATCATAATATGTTAATTTAGTTGTTTGTTTTTTTTTTTTGCGCTTAAACTTCAAACTTACAGCGACGCTCCCCAAAAGAATAAATAAATAAAGCGCTTTTTAAATAGATTCGTTCAAAACATTTTGACCTATTCTGACCTTTTAAAAAATATTAATTCAGGTATTACATAAAAACTATTCTTGTTGACTAGCTTTCTATCAATTTAGCATTTCTTAATGACTTTACCGTTATATTTTTTCTAAACTTGTATATTCCAGGTTTTCCTTATATTAAACATTCAAAATTATGTTAATTTTTTGAATTAACACTCACAAACTCTTTACTACGTCTCTTTTCTAAAATATTAAAAGTACTTTTTTATCAGTTGGCAAACGTAATCAACATTACTCAATAGTAGGTCGATAATTTTGTATGCCATACTTATTCCTCGTTAACTTTAGTTTTTTTTTTTAGTTTTGACAATTACACCTAAGATATTTAAAAGAAAAGAAAATGTATTTTAAATTCAATAAAAGCTTCGTAAAAACATTTAACATTTTAAATAAATATATCATGTTGGTATCGCAATTATGCAAGTTTATTGAGTAATTTCACGTTATGTGTCGAGAAATGTTATGTTATTTGTCAAGAAATGTTGTGTTATGTGTAGTTATAAGTAACTGATAATATTTTTATCAACAATAAAGTTGATAAAAACGTATTACGTTCCAAAAGATTTATGCAATCACTTTTATAATTTTTTTATGTATTACTATCCGATACAAATTACAACTTTTTTCTATTTTCACAGTGGTTAAAGTTCTGGCTCAGAACCAGGTGAGGTCCTTGGTTCGACGCCGGCTCTAGCCTAATAAGCGACATTGGAAAGGAAGGAGGCGCGAACTTCGTAGCTAGATACTCTTCCGCAGTGCTCTGTGATAAAAAAAAAATTTTCACAATAACTTGTTTAGTTATGAGTTGACCACACCTTTGCACGGTGAATCGTGTATATTAAGCAAGGTTGACAAAAATATTTGCAATATAATTAGGGTTTGCAATCCCGGGATCCCGGCCTTTTTTACAATCCCGAAATCTCGGGATTGTCTAATATCAATCCCGGGATTCCCTATACGATCAAGCAAAACAAAGGGGAAATCAAAAAATATATAAAAATAATAACAATTTATGCGCATCAATATAATAATTTTTATTTGGTTTAATATCGCAGAAAGTAATTCTATTTTCAGCATTCTGTTCTGTAATTCTGCAAAATAAACTTTTTTGAACTGAAAAAAAAAACGCTTCTTTCTTACAGGGTTTATTCAAAATTAAAACTTAAATAAGCATGGCGTACGAGGATTTTACAATTAAAAGTAACTCAGCTGTTTGGAAATATTTTCTACGAGAGAAAGAAGGGCAAACAGCGATGTGCCAAACTGCAAGAAGATTTTTAAAATAAGTGGTGGTTCAACAAAAGGACCTTAAACACACATTTTGTCGGTGCATAATGTGAAGGTCGAAAGTCCAACCCAACCTAATATTACCGGAGAAAGTACATCAGATAAACCACCAAAAAAGAAATCTAAACAACTAACAGAATACTTTTCGACTTTTGAAAAGGACGATAAAATACCCCTCACGCTACACTTGCTCGTCTAACGGCGTCAGACGGGCTTTCATTTAATGTGAATTGCTCTTCAATAGATTTACGTGCCGCTCTAACTGCTATGGGATTCAGAAATCTACCAACGTCAGTAAACACAATTCGTAATCATGTAGTAGAGTACAGCAAAAAAGTAAGATTAAGTTTAGTTCAGCAAATTAAAGCGCTTAAGAGTACAGAATTTAGGGTAGGAGAGAAATTTTTTTTGTCTTTTGACTAATCGACGTCACTTCGAAATCGTCGCTATATGAATGTTAACGTTCATAGAAAAAATTATCAGTTTTGAAGTTTGGGTTTCGTGCGAATAACAGGGTCAATGTGCAGAAATATGCATTAAACTATTAGAAAAAAACTTAAAGACCATTGTCTTGATCTACACGGAGACATTATGACCAATGGAGCAAGTGTTATGAAAAAAGTTAGAAGGTTGATGACTGCAAATCAACAATTATGTTTTGCATACGGCCTACAACTTGCTGCAATTGATGTTCTTTATAATAAAAGAGAATTTGATGCAAATCAGCCAAAATTTGAAAATGAATTTTTTGGCTGTGATTCATCCGAAAAGGAGGATATTGAGGAAGATTTACTGGGCTACTATCATGAAACTTTAAGATCTAAAATTGAACTAAATGAAGCTAATTATGGACCAGTCATTAAAAAACTACGCAAGTTGATCATAATATTTAGACGATCATCTACCAACAACGACATCTTAAAAAAATATATTAAGGCTGAATTTGGACTTTAATTATGGATTGCAAAACAAGGTGGAGCAGCCTTCTGTTAATGCTTTAACGATTTTATAAAGAAAAAAATTGTATACAAAAACCATTAATTGATATTTACTCAGTGCAAGATAGTTCTATAGCTCTGTCGCATGATGATTTGACAATATTATCAAACATTATTACAACTTTAGTTTCTATTAAAGCCACGGTTAAAGCACTTTCTCGCCAAGATTCTAACCTATTTACAGCTGACATTGATATTAATTTTTAACCTATTTACAGCTGACATTAATCTATTTACAGCTGACATTAATCTATTTACAGCTGATAACATACCTAACCTATTTACAGCTGAAATCGCTATTAATTTTATGCTTACAAAATTAAAAGATGCTGACAATAACACAAGCAAGGAAATACGTACTACTTTAATGGCTCGTATACATGAACGCCGAACTGATATGAGTATACTTCTGCAATATCTGCATAATGGTTGAAGCTCAATTGAAGTCGATGAAGAAATAGTTACAGTGCCTTCTTTATATTTATGTTGAAAACTGTTGGTAGAATTGCTGAAAAGATTAAACGCTTCCAATCCTGTTTTAATAAGAGCATTAGTTGAGTCTGATATGCTGGATTTTATTCAAGAACCTGAAACTGAAAATAACACTTTAAGTATTGAAGAGGAGCTTGATAGTATAATTAAAGAAACGCAATCACCGATGCAACCAGTTAGAAATGAAACATTGTTATGAAAAATTCAAAAAGAAATGACATTATTTGAAAATGATGGTACACATGGTGATTATTTAGAAAGACTTTATTCATTTCTAATGACGGTGAAACGAAAAGTGTCGAGGCTCAACGGGCATTTTCTTCCGGAGGACTGTTTAACAATAAAGTTCGTAAGAGGTTACGAACTTTATTTTAAACTATTGATTTTGTATGTATTTGCTTCTGCATTTCAATGAAAAAAATAATTACTGCAAAAAGTAGTAATTAGTTAATTATTTGAAATAAGTTTCTGAGTCATCATGATGGAAAAAAAGAAACCTTTGGGTTTTTTTTTATAGAAAACGCAAATTATATATCGAGAGAGAGAAAAAAAAACAAACAAATACATTGATTAAATTTTAATTAATTAGTTATTTGGGATTAGTAACCCTCTTCATAAATAGGTGTAGCTTTAGCAATTTTCAATTGTTCTCGAAAAATTCCTTTTTTCAACATTTCCTTTGGTTTTATATTTGTTAAAAAATCAACTTTAAACCGTTTTCAAAATTTTATATTTTTAACACAATCCACTTTGTATAGTTCTTAATTAAAACTACAAATGATTTATGATTAAGTTGCAGCAACCATTCGTTGGTATTAGGATAAAAAAATTTTGAAATGTTACAACTTTCATACAGTTTTTATATAAAAAAAAACCAAACAAATATATCAGAGCCATACAAGTTTTTTTCTACATTTACTAGCAAAAAATAAGCATAATAAAGATTTTAAAATCAAAACCTATATGAAATTAATTTAATCACTTTTATTTCCTGCAATAGGATTTTTTTTTTAGAGTTCCCTTGGTTATGGAGGAGAGTGATTCTTTTGTCGTCATTTTAACATAGGAAAAAAAGACGGGTACCAACACGTTAAACAATTTTAAACTATATAGAAAACTTTAGGTTTGACTAATCTGCATTCCCAAAAAAGAATTCTGTTCTTCCAAAATCAGTTCGTACCCTGGACAATGTAGTAAAACCAGTTTATTATGAAGCCCGTAACCTTTCTTATACACGAAATTTCGTAGCACTAAACTTATCAAATAGGAGTGTCAATGTAAAGGTACTAAAATGACTTTTTACTTATGTATCTTTTATAATATACATAGCAAAACAAATAACATGTTTTACCACCTAAAATTGTCTATATAATTTGAACTTGGAGAATATATGAGCCATTCTTGTTGAATCTTTTCACCCTTTTTTTTTAGGATGAAAAAATTGTTCTTTGAATACATTTTAACTTTTTGTCCGATTTGTCGTCCCGAGTCAGATATAAATTCTACACGTTGCTTTGATGGATTAAAGACTACTCTGTATTAAATAAGAATTCTTTATACAGAATTGCAAAAATAAATAAAAGCAATTATTCACATTTTTACATAGTGAAAAAATGACAAATTATTTACTTATTCACCTTAAAACGTACTTATCACGATTAGCACACATGGTAATTAAACTTATCATAAGTGATTATTAAAAACGAAAACCAAAATGTGCGCTTTAAAACAAAATACTAAAAAATTAATATAAATTATCATAAAAATACATGTAAAATAAAATTTAAGTAAAATACATGTAAAATAAAATTTTAGGATTTAATTACAACTCAACTTTTTCAGCAGTAATTGATACTATGAATAAGTTTAATTGTTGTCCTCCATATAACGTTGTTTATTATACACACTAATTCAGTAAGAGTTGTTTTTTTTTTTATTATTATTTTAAGGTGCCCCAAGAAGACCTAACTTTCTTGTCACAGAGCACCGCGGAAGTGCATTTAACCAGGAAGTTCACGCCTCCTTCCTTACCGTGACGCGAAAATATGTCCAGACCTCGTTTCGAATCTGGATCTCCTGCTTATAAAGCAGGCGCTCTAACCACTGCGCCACGGCCGCACACGTTTTGTAGGAACCATTTTTTTTTGGTCAGGAGAATTTAAAAAGTTAAGTTCTGAGCAATCAATAGAGCAGTGCAGTGATGATTTAAACTCAAGAGAAAGCGCAAACTAATCTTAAGGATTGAAAAAAAAAAAAAAAACTAACTTTGTTACACATTGTTTTTTTTTTAAGTTTTTATGAATTTTGATATAATGGTTGTCGCTGCGTTTGTTTTATGTGGGATTTACTATCTAGATTTTCTACTACCTCCATTCTTTTGCTCTGCATGGGAACAAAAGAATAATCTCATGATTTATTTGTGGAAAAACCTTTGGATATTTTATGTGCGCTTTTGCATATTTTATGTGCGCTTTTGCATATTTTATGTGCGCTTTTGCATATTTTATGTGCGCTTTTTACACTGAAAAGCAAAAGCTGCATATTAAAATTTACAGTTTTATTCTATTTTTATAATACATTAAAAATAAATACATATATAATCAAACTTTCTTTTGGTCTAATTGCTGCTGGAACTCCGAGTAGAAACGTTGAAATCGCAAGTTTGTCGCTACAAAATAATATATATATATATATATATATATATATATATATATATATATATATATATATATATATATATATATATATATATATATATATACAAACAATTTTAAAAAGTTTTAAACCTTAAAGATAAAGCAACTATCAACGACAATTTGAACAACAAAAACATAGTCTAGAGCAACGGCAAATTTTTTTATATATTCATATATTTTTACGTTATTATATTAAATAACTATTTAAGTCGTTAATAAAAAAAAGTACAAATTACAGACTAATTAGTTTTTCAATTAATTAGTTAACTTATTACAGTAAATAAAAATATATACGAAAAATTGAACACCAAACACCTTTTTTTATCACCTTCCAACCTATCTACTTCCTACTTACCTATTATCGGAAGAATATCTTTCAATAAATCTCTTTTATCAAAGCACTAAAAATATAAGTAAAATAATTAAAAACATATTAAAAAAAAATTATTAAGCACTTCTCCAAATAATTTGATATCGCTTTTCATTATAATTTATCATTATCTTAATAATAAGTCGTGGCATTAAACTTATTGATATGAACTGAAGTATTACTAATATATAAAATATTAAATTATTATTAATATAATCAATTAAGATAAACAATAGACACGGAAATAAATAATACATTCAAAATAAATAACATATTTAAAATAAATAACACATTTAGTAATAAAAAAAATAAGACTAACAAATAATAAATATCAACCCAATAAATATTTACTCAGTGAATGCAATAATAACTATTTATAGCAAACAATTTAAAATAAAAAATACCAATATTTTTGGTTTTGTTTCAGCATCATTTCTTCCTTGATTGACACCAGATAAATCTTCACAGAGGTCCCTCAATCTGCATTCATCTTCTATAAAAAAAAAACAAAAGTTTGCAAAATAATCACATTTAGTTTATAACTTAATTATATGAGATTAAACCAAGTGTCTAGCATAAGTAGTCATACCTGATTGAACCAAGTACCTAGCATAAGTCGTTAACCAAAATCTATACTCTATAGCAGACTCAATAGCCAATGCAGAACAAACTTGATTCTAAAATGAGTATTACTACAAACTAAAAAAAAAAGTATACACTTCTACCTAAGGGTATATCACGTATCCTACCTCTTTAAGGTAAAAAATTATACCTTCAAGGTTAAATTGTACCAAAAATGGTCATATGTGTGTAATTTGTTTCCTTAAGGGGTATAATATTCTGCCTTAAGAGAATTAATTTTTAACCCTATGGGAAAAGTATTTTTTATGTTTTGCATTTTTTTTTTAATTTTATTTTTAGGTGCCCCAAGAAGACCTAACGGTCTTGTCATAGAGCACTGCGGAACTGCATTCAACCGGGAAGTTCACGCCTCCTTCCTTACCGTGACAAGAAAATATGACCAAAGCTCGTTTCGAATTTGGATCTCCTGTTTATTAAGCAAGCGCTCTAACCACTGCGCCACGGTTGTGGAAAAATATGTGGTATACCCTAAAGGTAGGATATGTGATATACCCTTAAGTCTGTTTTTACTTTTTTATTAGTTTGTATAAATATATTGTTAAATATATAAAATATTTTTGTATATTATATTACCAATTAAGCTATATTAATATTTTATGAAAAAAATATAAAATATAAAATGCAATATAATATATAAAATACAATATAAAACAATTGTATCAGTTTTTACATAGAGAAAAAAGTCAAATGCTTCAAACTGTTCAACTTTTTTTTTAAACTCAAATTTATAAATCACTTTAGATGTCTAAACTTTTAAACACATCTTAAGAGCATGTGACCACACTCAAAAAGTTGATTTCAGAATCAAGAAATTTTTCTAAAACTATCTTTCGTCCCATATCGCAAAATCAGAATTGTCCATGACCATAAAACGTTCATCATAATTTCTAGTAACCGCAGGGGTACTGCAAGTATTATCAAGCAACAAATTTTATCAGAATGTTATAAATATATGAAGTTGAAATATTGGGAAGTATAGGTTGGTGACACCCACCCAATACCCAAACACCCAGTGTTTTGAGAGATAATGATCAGATAAAATAGGTAACTGTATAATAAATGTGACTGTAGACAAATTTTACCCAATCATATTTTAGAAGTTTAACACAATTTGATATTTATCACAAAAATATTTGAGTTGATGTTGTGATTGTGATTGTTCGCTAAAATAGTTTAAATGATTTTGAATAATTTTATTGTTTGTGTTTAATGATTTTGATTTTACAAATAACTTTTGTCAAATTTTTAAAACATTTTACTTATCTAAAATCAAAAGGCTGCATTTAAAAATATTCAAAAGGTTCTTAAACAAACAAAACAGATTGATTGCAGGTAAAAGTCATAAATAAATGGTTATTACTAAATAAGTGTTTTAATTATTACCTGAAATTATTAAATCTTTTTAAATCTACAAATATTTTAGTTAGTTTTAAGTGTACCTTTGAGTAAATAAATGAAAACAATCTTTTAAAAATTATACCTCTAAATAAGCAAGTGTGCATGTCTGTTGTATAGCTGAACTAACACGCAAGCCAGCTACTGTTTGTTTAGAAATTCTAAATATATAGATCATTAAAGCAATAAATTTAAATTGAATAATTTATGACTGTGGTAAAAAAAAAAAAACACACCAAAAAAACTAATTTCTAATTAAAAACTACACATTTCAGTGTGTATATACATTTACATATTCATTATATATGTTTTTGAGAAATAGCATAAGCCTTTGGCTCTGAAAATGAACTATAAAATTTTCAATGAGAATTAATGTTATTTAAATAACGAAAACTAGAATTAAAACATTTTTAAATTAATTTTTTTTTAATATTACTCTAATAAAAATCTTTTTTTTATCAAAAAAGTTTGTCAATTACAGCATTATTAATATAGACTCATTTAGTCTCATTTTGTTAACATTTCTCCATAGTATTTAGTTGGTGGAAAATAGAGTGCCTAAAAGCTATTCAGTAAACCAAAAATGTTCAGTCAAATGGAGACTTGGTTTGAGTCTAACTCAACAAAAGCTTATCCAATTTCAGTATCATTAAGTTTCACCTGTCAACCAAGTAGTAAAACCCTAAACTGTTGAACCAACTTTGTTTTAAAATTCAACCACTTCAGAAAACAAATATATTAGATTTCTTCATATAAACCTCTCCTGTAAGCATGTACTTTGCACATGGTGCAGCATTGACTCAATAAATCTCTCAAACTGTGGATCCCCTTGAATAATTTTAGCTCTTTCTTAAGGTTTGGACATTACCATGTCCAAACAAAATGGACATAATAGTTAAATTTCAATTTTATCATTTTTGATATCTGGAATGTATATATTTTTACAGTTTAAAGGTGGCTTTCTTGCATAAAATTTCATCAGCATAAAGTAAGTAATATTAACAAATTGAAGATTTGAAATTTGGTTTTGAAAATTTCTAATTTTTATGTTTAAACAATAAGAAGTTTATAATAATTTATTTAATATTTTAAATAATTAATTTATCATAATTTATTTAGTATTTTAAATAATTTTATGTATAAAGTATATCTATGCATGATAACAATGAAAACTAATTTTATACAAATACCTGCTTAGCGGTGCTTGTATAGCATGTAATGGACCTTTTGATGGCAAATTGCCACTTAAACAGGAGCCAATATCAGCTGCTGTTTGTAGAGAATCACATGCACTTGACAAAACTGTCCTTTATTAAAAAAATATACATAGTATATATACATTTTTCTATTGATCTGATTTAAAAATTCTGAAATTTGTAAGTAATATTTAGTAACATAAAGCAAGTTTATGGAGGGTGTTCAAGAGATATTTCAAAACAGTCTCCCTGCTACCTGTTACCCATATACCTGTTAAAAATATATTTATTTACATACTATTAATAAAACATTAGGCTTAGATTACAATTTTTAAACTAAAACCTTTAAAAACAAACTAATTTAATAATAATAACTTTTATAATAAAACTATAGCAATAAGTCAGCAGCAACAAAAAGTCATTAACAGCTTAACTCATATTTACAACAGCATTTCTAGAACTCTGATTTATGGGAAAGAATGGGGCTAGTTGCAACAAAATTATAAAAACTAGACCTCCTATAACTAAAAAAAATTTTTTTTCAGGGTAATAGAATAGATCTTTATGATGTATTAATCCAACATTGATAAATATAATATAAAACTAAAAATAGTGAAATTAAAAGAAAAAAAAAAATGTTGCAACTTACTCCGCACCGAGTTATTATTGCAACAGAATTTTTTTAATTTGTTGATTTTTTGCATGCAAAATAAAAAAGTTTTTATTTTGTTCAAAATTGCAGTTAAAGAAAAACTATTGCTAAATTTTATAATGAACAATTTCAAAAGAATAATGATAAAGATTGAATAAGTTAAGTGAAGCCAAAAATGATATAAAACTAAAATAAAATAACTAAAATAACTAAGACAATTACTTGATTTAATAATGTCACAATTCAACATAACTTACATACAAACTAAGTTCAAATTTGGCATAATTAAACACCTAAAACTGTCCACACTAAATTAAACACATAATAAAATTATATTCATAGAAAATAAAATAGTTGTAGGTTTTCTAGCTCTAAACTAATTTTTGATTAACAAATAAAATTGTATATTATATATAAATATCATATAACAATTATGTATAAATGTACTAAACACATATAATGAAGATTTTGGAGTGAAAAAGAAATTAAAAAACAGACAGTTGCAATGTTGCTAAGTTAGAGATAAACTTTCAAATAAAAAAAAAAAAAATAGGCGAAAACCTGTTTGGAAATATCTCTTCAAAAAACATATACCCTTCAAAAAATATATGATGTATAAATTAAAAAGTAACCATGATGCCAACTGTGTATCAAAGCTATACACTGAATGATTTGACAAAGTTATTATAGGACTACCATTTTTATTTATAAAGCAACTTGTTATAGACAAAGTACCATCTAAATATAAAAGTAAAAGGCTAGCAACATTAAGAAAATTAAAAAAATAATATAAATAAACAAAATAATAAAAATAAATATTAGAATCTTTTATTTATTAATTTTCTAATAAAATGAAATACCTTTTAACAGGTGCAACAAAGATTCTTTATTAACAACAATGCTTTTTGTTTTAGTGTTCCTATGACAACAAATGAACAAATAATTAAACAACAAATTCAATCATGGCAATAATCTTGAAAAGAAAAAATTTTAAAACTTCAAATGAAATCAGAAAACCACCAAACAGAATGATAAAGATTTATTTAAAAAAATTAACAAGCTACATGTTTTATAGGACACACAGGTCCAATAAATGGACACTGACAATATCCCCCTAAATAAGTATAGAATCAATGTAGATATTGAACAAATATAGTTTATAATATAATCATTCAAGATTTCATTCATTCATTTACTTTATAGAAGCAGTGTTTTTTTGAAATTGCACAATTTTATTTTATTTTTAAACATCAAATGTTATCTGCTGGGTAATTCAAACGACCCAGAAAATTTTAAAAATGTCACCCTATATCTTGCATTAATGTTTCATACACTGACTTCACGGAAAAATAAACCGTTTCAATACATATTGGATCATTAACATAACTGACAATATTAGGAGAACAGCTATTATTGTTGATAAAAACACTTCCAAAGAGATGGTTAAACACGTTAGCCATTTCTATATTTCTTGAAGTGACCTTGTTATTGTTATTTTTGTCTATTAGATGGTGGTGCTTTTTAGGGATATTCATTTTATTATTGGCATAACTATAAAATTTTCTAATGTTATTTCCCTCTATTAGGTTTAATTCAAATTTCAATTTTTTTTTAAACATCTTCACCTCCAACAAGGCTGCAAGCAACCACTATTAGAGTTGAAAGTTACTGGAAGAAAAGATGAAGTTTATAGAGCAAGATAATGATTGGCAGACAACTTAAAATATTGCAAATTATATTCAAAAGAAATAATTCCAAAGAACTAATGCTCGAGAAAAAAAACTGCACAAATAAGAGTTTTTAGAGCACTTAGGAACAGTCACAGTAAAAGAATGAGACTTAATAGAATGATGAGTAACATAAGAATGAATTTTAAGCTAAAAAAGATGCTAGCTCTTTAGAGCAGTGCCCATTATAGTGCTTATATTAAAAAAAAAGAGAAGCAACATTACAACAATGTGATAATGGTTAGAGGTTGGCTGCAAGAGCAGGTCTAACTATGTTTACAATGTATTTTTACACCTTGTGTAAGAGGGAAAGGGCGTAATTGGAAGATCTACCCCAGATATTGCAACAGTATTCCATACAAGGACGGATTTGAGATTTATAGAGATAAAGAATAGAATCGGGAGAAAGAAAGTGGCGAGCATGATAAAGAGATGCAAACTTAGTAGATGTTAATTCGATCATCATCATATAAATACCATATATCAATTGATTTGATATATGGTATATGATAATGATATGATAATTGGTAATTAGATTTGTTTACAATTCCTTGCGTACTGTTTGTAAGCTTATTTTTTTTTAATGTTTTTTTATTCGCCCATTTTTTCCATAAAAACGCTTTGTGGCTTAAGATTTTTAAAAATGTATTTTGGGTAATGATTATTCATTTTGTTATAATACTTTTTCCTGATAGGTACAAATTCATTAATACCAATACCAAAAAAGCCTTAGAAAAATGCTCCAGTAGTCCTCAACCCTAATTTAAATCCCAATTGATTTTTGATAGATACAACTTAAGACCCTTAATATCAGGTAAAGTTGTAGAAAGATTCTGATTTATTTTTACACTGGTTAAAATTGTTCGTATTTACAGAAAATTAGACTGTGTCATGGTTGCTGTGCTAAAAGGACACTTAACAGATATATCACTTATAAGAGACATGTTATTAGAAAATCAAGAAAATTCAAAAAGATTTATTTTGCGTGTGAGTTTTTTAACAATAAATTAAAGATAAGCGACATCTGTTATTGTATAAAAAGATGGATGATAGCAAGTTATTAGACCAAGTGATCCAAAAATCATATCAACACAAATGATATCAATATCAGTATCTGTTTGCTTAATCTGTACTTATTCTACTGTGTCATAATGTCATTTCTACAGTAAATTAAAACTCCCCCTCCAATTTTAATACAATCTTTGCAACAAATTGAGTAATCTTTTGGACACAAAATAGGGTTTAAAAGTTTAATATTGAAAAATGTCTTACAAACGCAGATTACAGCAAGTTTTGTTGCCTCTGCATATAAATAAAACTCATGAAGTTTATTGGCAAGGCTTCTTGCATTAAAAAGATGAAAAAAACATATTTTTATTTAATTTTTTTGTAAAGAAAAGCTGGCATTGTTATTGAAATTCTTTGTTTGTTAGCTATATTTTTTTAACTTATTTTTTCACTTTTCAATTTTTTTCTCAATCAAGTTATTTTTTGACAAAAATTTGCTATTGATTGACATATTTTTAAAACCAACAAAAGCTTTTAAAATTCTATTTTAAAAGCTTCTCAGTTTTTAAAATAGAATTTTGTTCATTTTTATTCTTGGTCTTTCCTCTCTTTCTTTTATTTTGACAGCAACAACATTCATAATATATAATTGCTCAACTGACTTTTTTTATTGGTGCTCTGCCACTAAAAACGTTTGCCCAAGATATTGAGTTTGATGCATTTTCTAAAGCAAATTCTTTCTATTTCTAATCTAAATTCATTCTAACAAATGTGAATTGCAATTTTTTAGCTCATCGATTGTCTTGTTTAATGCCTCAAAATCTTTCTTGTATTGTATTGAACTCAGTTGATTGAACATTATTTGTTTAAACTTTATTTTAAGCAAAAATACATCCTGTCATGTATTTATATATATATATATATATATATATATATATATATATATATATATATATATATATATATATATATATATATATATATATATATATATTTATATATTTATATATATATATATATATATATATATATATATATATATATATATATATATATATATATATATATATATATATATTCACAGTTTATTCCCATTCTATATCCTGTTCCTTGATTGCAAATATATGCACACAAAAAACTTCTGAATTTAACTTCTGCAATATGTAAATATCTGTTTTTTGTTAAAAATCAAAGTTTTACACATTTCTGTAACAAAGATGAAAATATTTATCAAAAAATATATTTCAAGGATAATAAATTATAAACTTTTTATTTAGTTTAAAGAAAGGCTTTTTTAAGTTTCTTCATGTAGACCCTGGTCACCACCATTAAGTTTTGTTGCATATATTCAGATTTACATTTACTTACAAAGTCCAGAATAAGACACATGTTTCTCTCTGCATAATCATTCATGCAAATCAAACTTTAAACAGCGTTTAACAACTTCGGAGCTTTTTCCTTTTTTCACTGATCTACTTCACCATAAGGGGGGTCTGAATTGTATCAAATCATTGAACTGAAAATCTAGTGATAGCAACTTTTATAAGATAGAAAGTTAGTTTTTAAAGAAGAGTAAAACTTTGATATTGTTCAATTCGTTTGTATACCTCAATTTGAACAGAAAAAGAACAGAGAATAATCAAGAAGTAACTTCTTGATTATCAGATCTATCTAAATGAAAAAGGAGAAAAATATGTATACTACAAATGAGCTAGACCAATCATTACAAAAGTCAGTGTAGAATTCTGCTTGAAACAGAGTAGGGAAATGCCATCAAATTTTAATAGTAACTGCAATGCTCTACAACAAAACTGGTGCTAATCTAAGAATTAATCTATCAAGAAGTACAATAAAAGTCCAGTCAAAAGAAGTATATAAAAAATATTTTGGAAGAATCAGCTATTAAGAGACAACCTCTGATAGAACAAATCTGCTAGAATATTTAACATTGTAGATCAACTATTTGGTGCAACCCAGTTTATTAACAAGTACACTCTGCAGCTATTGTTTTTCTTATCGGCCTTCTACTTCTATGATTTTCTGCAGAAGACATGTTTTAGAGGTATACATCTCTCACTTTATGAAGGCTTTAACTGCAGAGAAAAGGCGCCAAAGAAAGGCCACTATGTCAAATTTCAGAAATCCAGTTTTAGAAAAAACCCTTAAATTTAATGAATTTAATTGCCTCCTCCATCCTCCTTCTTACATCCTCCATCCTCCTAAACCAAAGATGCTTATTCTCCACTGATTTTTGATTCAAAAGTTGCAAATCACTAGATTTCCAGTTCAATTATTGATACAATGCAGATATGTTTACTTATTATAGAGTGTCAATATCCTTGACACTGGATCAACTGATGATAAAGATTTATTTTTTTTAAACTTTTTTTTTATAAACATCTAATATGATATAGACAACCTATCTCTGTTCAGGAAACAATCTTTAGCTGTGCTTACGATTCTGAGGGCAGGCTACTATCAACTTAGTATATCAACTTATTATATCAACTTAGTAGATAGAAATCTTACTGATCTAAAATAAAAATAGACTATTTTTATTTTAGATCAGTAAGATTTATTTATTATGTTATTGTTGGTCTTATAAGTTTTGCGTCTCCTTTTTAGACATGTGGGGATGGGGAACGGAGATTGAAAGAATCTGTGTTGCATGAAATCTAAACTTTTATTTCATAATTATAAAAAAATTGAAATTTGTTCAACCTTAGATTTTTGAATCTTAATATGTCTTTAAATATTTCCAACAGTTGGCCACTGTTTGTTAGAAGCTCACTGATTGGGTACTTCAAGAGACACAGCAGCCTCTTTGGATTAGTTTACTTTTTTACTTTTTATACTTTTAGTATATACTTTTTCTTCTCATCCTTCATCTTTTTTTCTTTTTTTTAAGAACACAACTCAATCAACTTTAGTTAATAATTTTGTTGTTTGCTAATGTTAAAAGAAATCATCATTTTTTTTAATTCATATGTCAAAAAAAAATTACGTTACAGGATATCTTTATAAATATTTTATATAATGTATATATATTGAACACACACACACAGATCACCCTTTAAACACACACTCACCCTTTAATTAAAAGTTTTAATTGTTACAATAAGTTGTTAAATTTAAACAATAGACAAAAAGTAGTTAAAACAAAATAATAGACAGGTTGTTTAATTAGTCATTAGCATCAATTCTCTGAGAATAAGGGTTCTCTGATTAGTCTTTAACACACTGGTCAAATCACCTGATTTCCAACGAACATTTTCTAAATCCTCTAGGAAAAATGGGCAGTAAATATATAAAATTGTAAAGTATGTATTTAAAAAAATGTATATATTGCTGAAATTGAGGTCAAAACATCCTAATACACACACACACACACACACACACACACACACACACACACACACACACACACACACACGCACACACACACACACACACACACACATAAACAAACAAATACACAAGTAATCAAGGAAAAAACTTTATGTTTTTAACATCTATTACTGAAAACAGCATTTTTTCTGAATTAAGTTTACTCTTTTAATAAAATCAAAATGTTAATAATAGATATAGGAAAAAAATTTATATATAAATTTGACTACCTGAAAAGTGTGCTGTTTTGCATGTATTGGCTTTTAAATATAAAATTTGTGTGTGTAATTGCCAATAAGAAATTTACAATGGTAATTTATAAAAACAAATATTTAAATGACTGGAGCTAGAAGAATACCAAGTCACCAAGTCCCACAAACTGTGATCTTCTAAAACATTAGCAACTTTTTTTATAACTACTACTAAAAAAAAAAAATACTAACTTCAATAATTAATGAAATGTCCACTACTTTTTTTATCATAGCATATCTTTTAGACAATAAGGACTCAATAAGTTTATACATTTTTTTCTTAAGTAATCCAATACTATGTGGCTTTATTAGCTTTATATAGCTCATCATCATTTTTGGTCCTTTGAGTTTTAAAGATTTTTCAACTTAATGTCATAAAATTTCAATTGGATGATCAGATGATTGGGCCACTTTATTACATCATTTTGATTCATTGCAAATCATCGTTTAGTGAGTTTAGATGAATTAACAACAGTTTACTCATTTTCAGGAAGTTGTTTTATGTATAAGTATTAAGAGTTTGACTTTGAAAAAATACTAAAGCAGTATTTTAAAATTATATTTTAAAATACTGCTTTAGTATTTTTTAAGTAAGCAGTATTTAAAAAAAATCCTATTTCAGTAATTGAAGTTGAAAAAATAATATCGTTTATTTGGTTGCTTATGTTTTGGAGGACTGTATATAATATATAAAACATGTTTAAATAAAAGTAACATCCTTGTTGCTGACTGTGACTTGAAAAAAAATCAAACAGACCAGCAAGCAATGTAAAGCACCATAAAATGTATAAAACAACCATAACTCTTGGCCAAACATTTAATCAAACATTCTTTAAATTGTCTTACAAGTGTGGTTCTGACAATCTAATTATGACATTATTACAGTACAGACCATCATCTCTGGTGCAGCACTGCTATTTAATTTATTTTATTTATTGCTTCATTAACTTCTGTTAAACTAAGCACATCAAATCAAAATTCATATTAAATCAGAAACCACATCAAATCAGAAACAATATCAAATTACAAACCACATCAAATCAGAAACCATCATAATCAGAAATGACACATGTTAAAAGAAAATTAAAAAGAAAAAGAATAAAAAAATTTATAACTACTAATAAATCATTTTAATGTTTTTTTTTTTTTTTTTAATTGCAAATATTAAATTACCAAACACTTGTTAATCCACATTTTGTAATAACTAACAGAAACAATTGGTTTCCATGAAACTGAGCAATTTTTGAATCCATAATTAATGGAGGAAATAATCTAAAAAATAAAATCGTAAATATTTATTTTATACTAAATACTAACACACATTTTATTAGAAACTATTATAAATACTTTATTTCACATACACACCGACATGTGTGTGTTAAAAATATTTGCAGCATGCACCTTAATGTGTTCTATATGATAAAATAACACTGGATTTTAAAGTTTTAGAGAGTTCAAACCGTGATCAGAAGCATCTAAGGGTGAACGTGGAGAAACTAAGCACTGACTAGGATCAGAAACAAGACATAAGTCGAGAAGATAAATGACTCAAGTTGTCTGGTAAGCGAGTTGGAAAGTTGACTATTTACGTTAGAGATTAAGAAAGGCAAAAATTGTGGGCCTTAATGACTGTAAAGTCACTGACATTAGAGCCAAGCCATTCAGTGTGATGAGCATTAAAGTCACTAAAAACAAAGATATTGGTTGAAAGATAAGGAGAAAGGGCATAACCAATTTGATTTAAAATAAAATGGAGAGGCGATGTAGAACAAAGAGAAAGATGATAGAGTGAAGTGGTGCTAAGCAAAAGTACATAAAAGAATAGTCTGTCGATCCAAATCTAGTTTCCCGACAAATGGGTGTATTCTTATGAATTTAAATGCCCAGGTCAAGCATGTGAATATTAGAATCTTTACGAATTAAAGGAAGATAACTATCAATGCTAAGATCACAAGATGAGAAAGCTGAACTCAAATTAGTTTCAAAAAAACAAGTCTAGTGAACTTTGCAAGAGATAAAACTCAACATAAAAAAAGTTACTTCAAAGACCATGAATATTAGTGAATGATAGGTTTAGAGAACTTGGTGATGACAATGGTTTTTGTGTTTTATAGTTTTTAATACTTTAGTCATTTTTGTATTTGTTAAAGGACTTAACTCAAAGCACAGATAGTACTCTGTACACTATTTACTAGTCCAAGCAATTGCCTTATTGGTATTGACAAACTCTAAACCATAACAAAGGGCTCCAATTGTGGCATCAACAATGTACACCAAAATAAATGAACAGGGACACTATCCATGCACAACATGGCACTGTTAGTACTCTGATATGTTACAGCTGTTGATAGAAAAAGTGTAAGTACTCTGATACGTTACAGTTATGGACTTTTCCACTACCATGTTTTGCATGATAGTGGAAAAGTTTTTTCCATAAATTGTAGTTTTAAAGAAAGCACTAATAAACCAAACCAGAAAAAATTTATAAACTTGAATGAAGCTTTTTTTAAATGACTATTAAAACCAAACTCTAAGTCAAAGTAGTGGCACTTCCTTGTAGCAGCAGGCTATAAGATAGTCAATGTAGCAGCACTTTTTTATAGCAGCAGGTTATAAGATAGTCAATGTAGCAACACTTCCTTGTAGCAACAGGGTATAAGATAGTCAATGTAGTAACACTTAGCGCATGTTTTAAAAACATGTTTAAAAAAAATAAAAACAAAAACACTATTAATTAAAAAATTATTTAGTGATTATTATTGCGGTTTTTAAAAAAATAAAACTCAATGTACTTCTGCATTGTTTTAATTGTTTTAACTTTTAGATGACATTAAAATGTAGCTTAATTGTTGAATTGTCACTTAAATGTTGTTGAAAGAGACTTTTTTACCAAGAAAGTCTTTTTTGACTATGATATAAGGATATATATATATATATATATATATATATATATATATATATATATATATATATATATATATATATATATATATATATATTATCTACATAAACGATCTTCCTGACAACCTTTCATCTAAAGTAGCTCTTTTTGTTGATGACTCAACTTTATACTCCTGTCTTGACAAAAAGTCTTCTCTTTTCGATCGCCTAGAACAAGCAGCTGATCTTGAATCTGATCTCACTTCAGTTATAGATTGGGGTTCACACTGCAAACAACTACCGTAATATGGTCAACATTCCTATATTAATGAATGGCAATCCTCTTACTGAGTCCTCCTCTTTACGTCTTCTTGGATTATCGCTTACTACTGACCTTTCATGGAAACCATATATACAATCAATTGCTAAATTAGCTTCTGCTAAGGTTGCTTCTCTTTATCGTGCTCGCCATTTCCTTACTTCTGATTCCATTCTCTACCTCTACAAATCTCTTATTCGTCCCTGTATGGAATACTGTTGTCATATTTGGGCTGGTTCTTCTAACGATTCACTTTCTCTTCTTGACAAGGTCCAAAAATGCATTGTAAATGTTATTGGACCTGGACTATCTGCTAAGCTTGAACCTCTTTCCCATCGTCGTAAAGTTGCATCTCTTTCTCTTTTCTACAGATACTATCATGGTCACTGCTCAAAGGAGTTATCATCTCTTGTTCCATCAACTAAAATTCATTCTCGTTTTACTCGTCATTCAGCTAAGTCTCATTCGTTTACTGTATCTGTCCCTGCATGCTCTAAAAACTTTTATTCATCTAGTTTTTTTCCCCGCACTTCAATCCTTTGAAACTCTCTCCCATCTTCATGTTTTCCTGACTCATACAACCTTCAACTTTTCAAGTCTTCTGTCAACCGTTTCCTTGCTCTATAACTCTGTTCTTTTTTTTTCCTAGTAACTCCCAACTTAATAGTGGTTGCTTGCAGCCTTGTTGGGAGTGAATGCAAATAAATATATATATATATATATATATATATATAT
>NC_061165.1:16242143-16244643 GCF_022113875.1 Hydra vulgaris
TATCAACCATTTTGTCATTATCAACAGCATCGTTATCGTTGTCATCACTATAACTTTCGTCATGTAAAGGTTCAATAACAGGAACTATTGCACTCGCACCAGATTGTCTTTGCTCTTCTTTTAGCTTTCGTTCTCTCTCTGCTTGTTTCCTTGCTTCATTTCTTGCTTCTAATTTTGAAAGTTCTTTGTCCTCTCCAAACATCACCATTTTTCTCTGACATCTCTGATCCAATAAAAATTCTTTATCTTCTTCAATTCTGATCATGGTTTCAGCATCCTTGTGGGCAATGTCAAAAAGTAGGCCAATGGTGTCTGTAAATGATTTCTCTCTTGATTTCTGAGAATCTGACAATCTGGATTTTTTTTTTTTTATTAATTTAAATTCCTGGACTAAAGTTTTCAACTTTAAGACTACATTCGGATGAAATGTTGTCGGAATACGGGCTTTATTCCAAATAATAATCAGTTCATCAACAGTTGTTTTAAGACTTTCAGGCACTGACTTTTTGGTTGAATTAAGATGATAAAAAAATGTTTTTAAAACATCAGATGTTAAGGGAAGAACTTTATCTGGAAGATTTGGCTCCGGTTGTCCAATTAAAAAGATTTCGGTTTGAAGTCGTGTAGAGATAGCAACACGAGATGATGCTGCCATTTCAATGATAACTGAAAAATTATGAGAAAATCAAAACTCAATACCATATTATACAAACTTATCATTCAGTTGTTGGTTTATGCAGCTGCAGCAATATATAATAATAATTATTACTAAAGAAATTAAATAAATATTTTCAAATTAGAAATTATTATTATCTGCACTTAATAACAAACAATACACTACCAGACTACCATGCTAGTTTTCTGTAATAGGTTACTAAGGTTAGGTACTATCAAAATATTAATACATTTGTTGTCAAACTGAAATTCCAAATAAAAATAATATTTATACTTGTAAACCTTTTTATTCTGTTTGAACAAATTCTAAATTGAGTTAAATAATAGTATTAAAATTATGAATACAAATTTTAACAAAATGATATAAACACAGTTGTTTTAAACACTAGCAGACATTTTTTAGTCTGGTGCCCTGATGACAGTTAATCTGCTGCACTTTAATTAATCTATATAGCACGCAATCAGACAATATTTCAGTGGAAAAAATCTAACTAACCAGGTTCTAGAAATTTTTGGAACTTTGGAACTTTTTCCACGTTTTTGACGTTTTTCGTAAAACTTTATGGTCATTGAGCACCCCCTAAACATTATCTGATTGGAAAGACTTTTTACACAGTCAATTACTATGTCAAATGGCACAAAATAAACAACTATGCATTCAAATCCGAGAAAAAATTTTTTTTCCTGTGTTCACATGAACAGCCCTAATATATATATATATATATATATATATATATATATATATATATATATATATATATATATATATATATATATATATATATATATATATATATATATATATATATATATATATATAAGCTTCGACAGGAATGAATGAATACAAGAGCGGAGAAAAGCTCTTCTAAAACGAACTTGGGGAGCTGTACGAGCTGCTCCCTATTTAAATTGACGTTCTTATTTAATTATAATTTTTTTTGCAACAACCATGCCTTTTAAAAAGCATTTCATTATATTATGCAATTAATTTTTTCTAAATGACATAGTGTTTTTTATTTTATTTAAAATGATAATTATAATTTTATGAGAAAGATTATACTTTTGCAAGAGCTGTAAATAGATCTCTTAAACCGTTTCAGGGGAGTGTTGAGCTAAAGCTCTCGCTTCCTGCTGAGGCCTGTGTATACACCCACGTATATATATATATATATATATATATATATATATATATATACATATGTATATATATATATATATACATATGTATATATATATATATATATATATATATATATATATATATATATATATATATATATATATATATATATATATATATATATATATATATATATATATATATATACAGAGAGACAGAGACAGAGAAAGAGAGAGTATATACAGTATTTAATCTGTGCTATTATAATTGTACTGTATTTATCTCTTTATAATAATACTGAACTTAATAGTAGTAGTTTTAAAAGCAGTAGTGCCCTCTTGTGTGTGTTTGAAACAGAAATCTTGGCAGCCATTGCAACCGAGGTAAGGGCAAGAAAAAGCGGCAGCATTTTTTATGAGAAAATGTGACTGAAAGTGTATGCTAATATGTAACTTATGGAAACTTCAAATTATGTAATGTTAAAACATATATTAATTTTAACAGTTTAACTTTTACTTGAAAATTATTGTTAATTTTGATTTCTCCTTAATTTAAATTTATAGCATTTATTTGTTGTTTTATAAAGTTTTTTGTATAATAAATAGTATTAAAACATTTTGGGTACATTACTCCTTAGTGGCTGAAGTGGTTAGCTCACAGCGTTCCAGAAGTGCATCGTCATGGTTCAAATTATTTTACATTAGA
>NC_061165.1:16249643-16477143 GCF_022113875.1 Hydra vulgaris
GACTATATTAAGCCACGTTTAAATGAAAATGTTAAACAAAATTCATATACTTAAATTCAAATGAAAAAAAGAATATAAACTTAAAGTTAAAAATGAAAAACTGAAACAATGATTAGAAAATGATAATCATGGTGGATTTAAAAGATGATGGAAAACATGTTTTTCTATATTAATGATACCCGAGTATCATTAATATTTTAGTATGATTGCTGGTTTCTCAAGAAATAATTGTAAACTCCATAAGACATATTAGTAGATTAAAAGAATCTATGTAAGATTAGCACTCAAGCTCTAAAAAGCACACAGGAACAATTAGTATATGTTACTATGACAGCAACAATTGATATTAGGATCATTAGATCATTAAGATCAAAAGAATTTCTTTTGCAAGAAATATTTTACAGTGTAGAAAAAAATAGAATTTATTTGAAACAACAATATGTTTTATTTAAGTTGGAAAGTACAGTATTTAAAAAAAAAATTTGCATTCAAGTTTTACAATTTTCTTTTTTTACATTGGATTATGTACCAAAAGATTTTAGCAGGCAATCCAATGATACATTAGGTCTAAAAATATTTGCATTTCTGTAAACCTGAGCAATTTTGGGGGTAATTGAGGATTCCAAATTAGAAAATAAAATTTCCAAATTAGAAAAGCAGAAAAGATCATTCTAGCCTATGTTGTAAATACAAATGCACTAAAAATATTTGTGCCAAATTTCAAATTACTTTGATTATTAGTTTTGAAAATATGGTAAATCAAGTTCAAATATCCATCAAAATTGGTAAATCAAGTTCAAATCAACAATTTTTGATAAGTTCATAAACTTGACTTTTTTTTTAAACAGTATAAATTTTTAAAATAATACTTTATCACAAAATTATATAAAAGCAAAATCACATTAGTATTTTGTAGGATATTCTTTACAATCAAGAATGGCAATAAAAAATGGGTTTGCATTTAAAAGGCATAGAGTCAAATAAATTAATCGGAAAATCAAATGGAATCAAGTCCCATATTTCTTTGATTTTGTTAAATAAACCAGCTTTAAGGCTTACTTCCTTTCATTTGATAATCATCAAATTTGATGATTATCAAATGAAAAGAATCAAGCTTTAAACTTAATCAAAGCTGGTTTATTTAATAAAATCAAAGAAATATGGGACTTGATTCCAATTAATATTTGGATTAATTTATTTGACTCTATGTCTCGTAGATACATAGCCATTCTTCATTGACATTCTTGATTGTAAAGGATATCATACAAAATACTATTTTTTATAGTCTAAACAGTTCAAAAAATATGATTATTAGAATAATGCAATTTAAAAAAAAAAAAAGTAAGTGAAGGTAGTTCAAAATTCTCAACTTTTTTTTTCCTAATCTTTTTTTTCATTTTCCGATGTTTCACTTTCTCTTTCTAATATTTCATTTTGGTCACAAAAATCTTTTGAGTTGCTCTCAACTTTGTTCGCCTTAATTTTGCTTCAGATTAGATTGCATAGCAGTTGAGCCAGTATTATTTTCAAGATGATTCAAAATGCATTTTTATAACTCCCATGTTTAACGCAACATACAAGTTTTTTTGTTTCTATTTCAAGCATTTATAGACATTATGTGCAATGCATGTTTATAGCCGGTGATAGTTATACATAATTCCACAAAAAAAATTTTAATGTTGATTATCCATTTAACTTTGATCATTTTTTATTCATTTCATTTCATGAAACTGTTACATGAGTGTTTCTGTCAAATGGCTTACATCTAGCAGTTATGTTTAACTAGATCATTTAGCAAAGCCAAAAGTTCTTTTTAGCAATAGTTGTAGATAAAAAAAAAAATCCCATTCATAACCATTGCAATAAATTTTTAATCCAATATTTTTTTGTCCATATTTTCTTGAAGAACCAAACTTCAAATTAACAAAATCTTCTAATTCTGGACATTAAAAAAGCATTATTGAATGATTACTAAGAAGCATTATTGCATTCTTCGGTTGAATAAAGCTCATAATTAAGTCTTATTTATATTTTGAGAATTTTTTGTTGAACAACTTTTGAAAGGATGATGACTTGTGCATAATGTGGGTGCATAAAGCACATAAAACAAGAAGCAATAGCTTCTTGTTTTATGCAAATAACTTCACTTAAAGAGTTAAGTTTGGGGTAATAATGTACTAATTTTTCAAAAGTCAACAAATAAGATTTTTAAAATAAAACTTACTTTAGCTTTTCAATTAAAGTTTCCTAAAATTAAAAATAAATTAACATTTTAATTTAATAATAATAAAAAATGAAATAATTATAAAAAAACATTACAATTACTTATTTTTCCTTTTTATATTGAAAATCATTTTTAAAGTTATAAAATAAAATTAAATTAAACATAACTTAAATTTATTTAAATTTTGTTAAATTAATTTAAATTTTTCCTTAACTTTTCTATTATACTTTCTAATATTTTATTATTAAATAAATTAAATTTCAATTCTAAACTTTATTTAAAAGTCATTTATAAATATTACATTAAAAAAACTGCACACCTTAGTAGTTAAAATAACTGAAGGTGTCACTTCAATTTTGTCAGTATTCAAGGATGTACCCACTATAGAAATATTACCAACACTTTTGCTGTAGAAAATTTCATAATAACAGTTTTATAGTAAGAAAAAACTATATTATATTGAATTTATATTTGAAAAAGATTTCCTATTGTAACAGTTAGAAAAAAAAAATTACTTATAATCTTGATGAGGTTCAACCAACATTGGCACAATTCTTCTCTTTCCATCTTTAGTCTTTGTTTCAGATTGCTTTTTCAAAACATCCTGAAAATTAATAAAAAAAAAAAAAGATTAAAAAGTTAAAAACTGACAACGACAATGATGCTGATCATTAAAAAAGTTAAAAACAAATAAGCAAAAAAAAAAAACCTCAGCAGCTGACTTCTCTAAAGAGCTACTTCGTAAGGTTCCTGCACAAAGCTTCACATCTTAAAAAAAAATATTTCAATAACAAGCATAAAACCAAAACAAGCATAAAATCGTAGCCAAAAATTTTTAGTGGATACAATTGAGCTTTTGGTTCATGTGAACAAAATTGCCATTAACTAAATTCAGATGAAAAGAAAAAAAGAAAAGAAAATCAAAACCTTTATTTATTCCTTTTGAAAACTGCGATACTGAATTAGGTTCTGAACTTTGATTTAACTTGATAACTTCACTTCCTTCTTGTTTATTTATTTCTTCTGTTACTTGTTGTTTCTGTTTCTGAAATTTATGAAATTCTGGGTTCTCCAACACAGAGGAGATTATTAATGATTTACTGGCTTTTATACTTGTGCCGAATGTTTTTTTATGGTAGTTATACTAAACATTTTAAAATTTAATAATTAATAATCAAAAACTAAAAATTTATTAGAATAAGGTAAAAAAAATTTAATTTAAAAAGATTTTGATATAAATTAAAACAACTTTAAAATTTTGCATTATTTACCTTCTCTTCTAAAGACAGAACTTTCCCAAGTTCTTCTTTCGAAAAGTTAAAAAATGCGACAGTTCCATCCAGAGAGCATGCAAACACAAAATAACCACACTTACTCCTAAATTTAAATAAAAAAATAAAAATAACCAAAAATAAAAAATTTAAATCAAAAAAATAAAAGTAGTTTAGCTCTTAATATCTCTAATTTTGTGTGCTGACACAGCATTATCAATAATTAATCATCATCATGATCATTGCAATTGTTATCACTATCATCACCACTATAATCTTTTGTGATTATGCTGTCGTAAAATGGCTGCCAATCAAAAGATTTATCAGTTCCCAGCCAAGAGATTTATTAGTTCCCAATCAAGAAATTTATTGGTTTCCAATCAAAAGATTTATTGACTCCTAATCAATAGACTTATCTGTTCAAACACACCCTTGCTTCTGGAAGTACCTTGCTCAACTTATATCTTATTTATTAGTTAATGTTTTGTAGTTCAAGGTTGAAAAAGACTTTTTAATAAAATTAAAAAAAAGAAAAAAACTATAAACTGTAGTTGTCCCTTATGGAGCCTTAGGGAGGTAAATTCAATAAATAAAACATATCAGATACAGTTTTGTTTTCCAGTTTCTTACTAAGTTAATTAAACATTTTAAAATACAGATAAAAAAATTTGAATACCATGATATATCCATAATAGAATTTTGAAATAACTCATTCATGACTAACAAAGGTCGTTTTAGTGAAGTCAGCTAAAATATAAACAACACATAAAAAAAGATTTAATAACATTTTAGAAGAAGCAATAATACTGACTGTAAAATAATACTGACTGTAAAATAGAAGCAATAATACTGACTGTAAAATTGAAGCAATAATACTGACTGTAAAATAGAAGCAACAATACTGACTGTAAAATAATACTGACTGTAAAATAGAAGCAATAATACTGATTGTAAAATAATACTGATTGTAAAATAGAAGCTACTTATTGATATTGCATCCCACATATTATTCAAACAAAACAGCATTTTGAATTAGCATACATTAAATTCTAATTAGAAACAATGATACTAAAAAACAAAAAACAGGTTAAAACATAAAACTGGATTTTATTATCTCACCCATATTGATAAACTTCTATCTCTGCTTCCTATAGCACATGCCACATATTGCTAAAAATAATAAATAAATATTCATTTTATATAAATTGTAACTTTATATGTATGTATGTATGTATGTATGTATGTATGTATGTATGTATGTATGTATGTATGTATGTATGTATGTATGTATGTATATTTATATTAAAATTATTAGTTTTTGTTTAAGCATAGTATACATTTTTTATGGAATGTGTGAAGGAGCACTTTTTATAAATGACCATATTAAATTGTCTATAAGTTTTAACTATTTTTTGTATTCCATTTTTGTTTTTGAATGACTGTTTGTGGTCAATATACATTTGACTGGTTGAGCCAATATACATTTTGTTCTTTGATAAAAAAAAGTATAAAACATAACTTTTGATTGCAAATAGATAAAGAGTATGAAAAACCAACCTTTGATTCATTTCCAAAAAATATTTGATCATTGAACCTCTACAAAAAAATATCAGTTTTTATTGGTCTGCAAATAAATCATACTAAAAAGACAATTTAACAAAGTAAAAAATATATATATTAATTATTATCAATTAAACAAATCATAATAAAAAGACAGTTGAAAAATTAAAATTAAAATTACATAAAAATTTTTAGATTACCATAGAGTGGCTATATAATAATTTTCTGGGTAAAAAGCACTGTGTTACATTTCCATGTCTTAAATTTTACTAAATTTTATTTGTATATTTTTCAGTTTCAATACAACACTAATGATAAGGTTAAACACAAATATTATGATCTTATAAATAATATTTATAACATCATAATATTTGTGTTTATATTATGTATAAATATTATATTTATATATTATATTTGTGTTTAACGTTAAATATTATGATCTTATAAATAATCATTATCATCAGTGTTGTATAGAATCTCAAAAAAAAAAAAAAAATTGTTACAAAATTGCATCATTATTTATATCTGTTTATAATAATAATTCATTTGACTTACTACATTTTAATATGACAAGTTTTCTGAACTTTGATTTAAAAAATATATACCACACAAGTCACAGCTTTTCTGTGGCCTACAAAATCCATCTTTGATTTCCATCCATTACGTTGAATAATTTTAGCAACCGGACCACCATTATTCATTGCATGTGCAGAAACTACATATTGTCCGTCAGGGGACCAGTTCAATCGCAAAACATGAGTTGTTCCACTAGATTCAACAAATGGTTCTGTAAATTTTTTTTCCAATGACCAGTCAGAAACATTCCATATACATAATGTTTTGTCATCTGCCTATATTAAAAAATGCATTCAATAATCTTTTAAAAACTTATCAAAATATGCATAAAACTTGCATAAATATGCAAAATATGCATAAAAATCATATGAAAGGAAATTAATTGCATAGTTTACATCACATAACTTTATTTCGTTACTTTATAATTTTCAATCAAAAAAGATTTAATTTGTGATTCTGGTAATTTCCCAAATTTTCAGTTGAATAGCTATTTTTACTTTACATTATGGTTAAAATTAAAACAAGCTAAAAACACAAAGCAAAAACAAACATATGTTGCAGTTTTACAAATTATTTTATTATAATATAAATACTATATTCTGTTTAATATTAATATAAATATTTTATTTAACATTTTATTTAACAAGATTTTATCCTGCAATTGATGGAGGCGGTGAGGCTAGGGCGGTTGCTCTCGACATATCTAAAGCTTTCGACAAAGTTTGGCATGCTGGTCTTCTCCATAAGCTTGCTTCATATAGTGTTTCTGGGAAAGTTTTTGAGATTATCAAATCATTTCTTTCTAACCGGTTTATTAAAGTCATCCTTGAAGGCCAACACTCTTCTTTATTTCCATTAACTTCTGGGGTTCCCCAAGGTTCCATCCTGGGCCCTGTTTTGTTTCTTATCTACATAAACGATCTTTCTGACAACCTTTCATCTAAAGTAGCTCTTTTTGCTGATGACTCAACTTTATACTCCTGTCTTGACAAAAAGTCCTCTCTTTTTGATCGCCTAGAACAAGCAGCTGATCTTGAATCCGATCTCAGTTCAGTTATAGATTGGGGTTCACAGTGGCTTGTGAATTTCAACTCTAACAAAACCCAGTTGTTTACTGCAAACAACTACCGTAATATGGACAACATTCCTATATTAATGAATGGCAATCCTCTTACTGAGTCCTCCTCTTTACATCTTCTTGGATTATCGCTTACTACTGACCTTTCATGGAAACCATATATACAATCGATTGCTAAATTAGCTTCTGCTAAGGTTGCTTCTCTTTATCGTGCTCGCCATTTCCTTACTTCTGATTCCATTCTCTACCTCTACAAATCTCTTATTCGTCCCTGTATGGAATACTATTGTCATATTTGGGCTTGTTCTTCTAACGATTCACTTTCTCTTCTTGACAAGGTCAAAAAACGCATTGTAAATGTTGTTGGACCTGGACTATCTGCTAAGCTTGAACCTCTTTCCCATTGTCGTAAAGTTGCATCTCTTTCTCTTTTCTACAAATACTATCATGGTCACTGCTCAAAGGAGTTATCATCTCTAGTTCCATCAACTAAAATTCATTCTCGTTTTACTTGTCATTCAGTTAAGTCTTATTCGTTTACTGTATCTGTCCCTGCATGTTCTAAAAACTTTTATTCATCTAGTTTTTTTCCCCGCACTTCAATCCTTTGGAACTCTCTCCCATCTTCATGTTTTCCTGACTCATACAACCTTCAACTTTTCAAGTCTTCTGTCAACCGTTTCCTTGCTCTATAACTCTGTTCTTTTTTTTCCTAGTAACTCCCAACTTGATAGTAAATAAAATAATAGAAATATAAATAATTTATATCACATAAGTTTTAATAATATAAATAATACAATTTATACAAAAAATTAAATAAACTTTTTAAAGTTTCTTATGTTTTTAAAATCAATTTATTAATTTATTTCTAAAATTTAAATTTTTGGCATTTTTAAGGTAGGCTAGCGTATTTTAACTAAGATAACCTGCCTTTTAACAGTAAAAACTCATATGTCATTGATATGAGTCTACAGGAAGTGAAGTGGACAAGTCTGTGTTATTTGAAAAAATACAGGTTTCTTACAGTTAGTTAGCCAAGTTAGCCAATTACAGCTTTATTATTGTATTAATGAAAACTTTAATGGTTACTTTGTAACCAGGTCTCTTGAAATCAGTTAATTTCATTTTTTCTCCAAAAAAACAAATTTATTCGAAAGCATTTAAAAAAACAAAACTTTAAACATATAAACATTTGAACTGTATAAACAGCTATTTTATATAAAATTAAAAAAGCTGATAAAAATATAATTAAAATTCAAAATAATATATATGACTCTACATAACCATTTATAGCTGGATATAACATCATATCATATTGTTTATTGACCATTAACTTTCAACTAAAGGTCAAGACACAAATTAGAAGTAAGACTAGTTAGTAACTAGTTTACCGATGGGTTCACTAACAATGGTACAGTTTTAAAATTTTGGTTGCAAGTATTAACAAAACGTCCTAAAAAATCTTTATATCAAGTGGTTAAATTAAGAAAAAACCGTTAAAAAATACAAAATACAGAAATGAACAGAAAAAAAACATAACAAAGCAATGGAATGAGTTCTCACGTCAAAACAAACAATTTTTTAATTAATTAGAAAATTGCTCAATCACCCGTGCAGAATAGGGGGAGAAGGAACTTGTTTTGATGCCTGCACTTGGATACCATTTTATTTTTATTTTTTTTAGCAGATTTTTATTTTTGGAAAATAGAATTTTATATTTTTCGTAAGTGCATAGTTTGCAGGACTTTGTGGCTGGGTTGTAAGCATTGCACTGCTTAATTAATTTCCGTTTGACAACTGGGTTTAAGTTGGCATCTTTTAATTTCCAAAATTCTTTTGATAATTCAGTGTCATTTTTGTATTTTAGAATGTTAAATGATTTTATATGGTTGGCATATCTAATTTTGAATGGTGTTTCACTTATACCGATGTAGGATTTGTTAACAGGAGTGTTAGTAGGATTATTGGAACTTATATCGGCTTGGTATACAATGTTTTTTGTTAAGCATTGGTTTGATAAAGGACAGGTATTTTTATTAAGACAATTGCAGTTGGTTTTAGGTGGAATTTTGTTGTTGTTCATAATTTGATGATTGTGTGCATTTAAAAAAGATTTCATATTCGGCATACAGCTATAACTTATTTTTACTGTGTTTCTGTTAAAAATTTTGTGGAGTCTGTGATTTATTGGGAAGTGTTTGTTGATTAAGGTTTTTCCTGCATTAGTGCTAACATTTTTGCTGAAAGGAGGGTTGAACCATATGATGCTTCGTTTACGGTTTTTGGCATGTGGTAATTTTAAATTAAGGTAATATGAAAGTTTGTGATTAAAACGGGATCTTATTAGCGCATCATTGTACATAGGAGTAGATCTTCAGAAGATTTCTTCACTTGAGGAATTTGCTGACAATCTTAACTCAATTAAATGCGGAAGCTGTTTTAAAATATTAGGCGGGTGACATCAAGATAATTTATAATTTTCATGTTGCACTGTATTGATATAGTGAGTTCGTTTTTTTTTAATATTTCAACAAAATGTTTTTTGATTTTTTTCATTTGGGGACCACTCATTTTTTTAAAAACTATATATGTGTGTATATAGTTTATATATATATATATATATATATATATATATATATATATATATATATATATATATATATATTGGGAAAATATGCAAAAACATTAATTACTTTTTAAGAACAGACTCTTTGAGCATTTGTCAGATTAAAATTACAAGAGCTGTACATGGTAAATAACAAAGAAAAGAGATAAATATCTTTATTTATGGATCAATATCTAAACTCCTTGTCTACTATAATTCACTGGGAATAGTATCATGATAAATTTATCACAAGAACTGATTTGTAGATTGTGAAAACAAGATAAATTTTTTAGATAAATATTTTACAAAAACAATGAATCTTTAAAATATATAAATTTGTTTATAAACTTATAAAATTTATTATTATTATTTATACTTAATATTACAACAACTTTATTATAGTGAATATGATTTTACTTGAGAAGCCAAATACTTTCCAACTGGATCAAAAGTAACACCTTTTACTAGACCATTATGACCTTTTATAGTATGAACTAATAATGGAAAGGATTGAGCATTCCAAATATTAATTGTGTTGTCAACACTGCCTGTTGCTATATAACTGTCATCAGGAGACCATGCAAGATCAAGAATGTCTAAAATTTAAATCGAAAAATATTTTTAATATCAATTTATATACAAAACAAAAAACAATAACAAAATAAGTGAAAACCTCCAATGTGACCTCGCAAAACATGAACACAAATCCAATTTTCTATAATCAAGACTGTACCCCCGGTTCCAAACAAAGTTGATGAACCTTTTTTCCTAATTTATTACAATTTATTAAAGAAATAAAATAATTATTTTAAAGCACATAACATTAAAATGAATAACATTTAAAAAAATTTTTTAATATATAATTATTACTAAAACTATATAATATATAATAATATTAATTAATATGTTTATAAATATTTTAGTTAATAATTAAATTAATTTTAATTAACAATATTAGTCAGATATATACATACACATAGACGTAAAAGGAAAGAAACAAAAAAAAAAAAAAAAATTCTGCATACTGTTTTTGTTTTTAGTTGCTTGTTAAATTTTATTTGTATACTTATATTTAAATGCTTCATTTTTTTAATTTATTTTAGTTTAAATGATAAGTAATTAATAAAAAATAAGAAAATATTATTCATATAAAAAAATTTATATACAAACATTTTTTTTAATTTAAATTTTAGCGGATAACTTTTTTTACATAAAAAGTTATAACTTGTTGTTTGTGCATCAATATCAAATTTTATTGTACATTATTTAAGAGAAAATGTTTTATTCTTGTAAATAAAATTTTTCCTTGGTCAGTTATTATGTGTATAAGTTATACAGGGTGTCCCAAAATTAACGCAAGATTTGTATTTGCCACCATTTATGCAGTACAGTTATGACAACATTAAAAACAAAATAAATCGACAGTTGACAGTTTAGTGTTAGTAAAAGTGGAGCCTTATGCAATAAAACAACCTGTCTTCATTGTTGAACAATATTTCAAAAATAATGAATGCTTGGCAGCCACAGTTTGAAAATTTCACACAAAATATGGTTGGAATAGTGTTTTAACTTCGTCAACTGTGAAGAGATTAATTAAAAAATTCCGAGAGATAGGATCCGTGGGAGATGCCAAACACATTGGCCATCCAAAAACAAGCCATTCAAATGTCAAAATAGAGGCAGTGCGTGCGAGTGTCAATGACAATCCAGAAACCTCAATTCGGCGTCATGGATAAGAATTGCAAATTTTAAGAAACTCTCTACAGCGTATACTTACTAAAGATCTGTGTCTCCACGCTTACAAAATTCAATTAACACAACTACTGAAGCCCAATGACCATGCACAGCGAAGAGAGTTTGTTGAATAGATTATTGAGCAACAACAAATGAATGCTGATTTTTCGAGCAAAATCATCCTAAGCGACGAAGCACATTTTAACCTTGATTGCCTTGTTAATTCCCAATTTACTGCATGAGACATTTCCAGGTCGTGTACTCTCTCATTTTGGTGATAAGAATTGGCCCCCTAGATCGTTTAACGCCATTAGATTTCTTTTTATGGGGTTATTTAAAATCACAGGTCTACGTCAACCAGCCCACAACCACAACAAAATTCAGCCACATTTATGCAGAACGGTTATGGAAAATTTCGACAAACGAGTGCATATGTGTATGCAAAGCCGCGAAGGCCATTTGCCCGATGTGTTATTCCATAAATAACCCTATCCTATGTACTTTGTGAATCAATAAAAAAATTACAATCAAAAGACTAAAAACTGTGTTTTCTATTTAATTCAAATTTTGCTTTAATTTTGGGACACCCTGAATAATGTTTGTAGTTATGAGCTTTATATGATATATAATGTTTGCATTTATTATGTGTATGTTATATAATGTTAATAGTATTTAACAATAACTACAAAAATTATTTTGTATTTTGGAAACATACGCATATAATAAATGCATAACAAGCATTGTTTAACAAATACACATAATAATAATTATTATGTGAATTTGTTGCACTATGTTTTTAGTTATGATGTGTATGTTATACTTTTTTTGCAGTTATTATGTGCATTTTGTACAATGTTTGTAGTTATATGTATAAAATGTTTGAAGTTATTATGTGTATATATTACATAATGTTCGTAGTTATAATTTGCATATGTTATACAATGTTTGGAGTTATTATGTATAAATGTTATACAATGTTTGTAGTTATGTGTATATGTTACACAATGTTTGTAGTTATGATCTGTATATGGTATACAATGCTTGCAGATATTATGAGAATTTTGTGCTAATTAGAAAATTTTAATTTAATTTTGGCACCAACTAAAAAGGGACGCTTAATTTTTTACTTTTCTTGGAAATATTTTATCAGACATTTATTTTATTTTTCATCAATTAATCAGAATTATTTTTAAATTTATTTAAATAAACAACAAAGGTTTTAGGCAACAATATGTAGGAGTGTCTTTAAGCAAAAAACATTTGCTCGAAAACTGATGTTACATAACCTAATTGGTGTTTTATTACATAATAAAAAAAACTTGTTTTTATTATTATTTTTACAGTGCATTTTTGCTTTTTATTAAGTTAATAAACTAACAAAAACAACAAGTAAATAGTTTTTATTGTAGATATGTGTTGTTTTAACTTATGAATTATAGGGCGACAACTTTTAATATGCAGTATTTAGTTATTCAATTATTTACTTAATAATAAACTAAAAATTAAAAAAAAAAAATCAAAGAGAAAATATGAATTATTTAAAGAAACATTTTTCTGATAAAATACAGTAACACAGATTCAATAATACATAAATACAGTAACATAACCAGGGGTGTGGAGTCATAAAAAAAAGTAACGACTCTGACTCCAGTTGTTGAAATTTTTTGTGTACAACCAAAAAAAGTAACGACTCCGACTCCAATTGTTGAAATTTTTTGTGTACGACTCCAGTTGTTGAAATTTTTTGTGTACAACCGACTCCAGTTGTTGAAATTTTTTGAGCATAACGCTGACTCCAACTCCTACTCCAACTTCTAAGCAAAATTTTTGAAAATTTCTTTGAATTCTTAAAAAAAAATTATGCGATAATTTAAAAATTTCTTTTTGACAAATTTATGAAACGTTCTTTGAGGTTTAGTATGAAAAAAAGGTTAATTTGATGTTTTGTACATGCACGTGTTATACTGAGAAATTTACTATTGGAGTCGGAGTCACGATTTTGTTTCGCGACTCTGACTTCGCTAAAAATGTCACAACTCTGCAACTCCGACTCTAACTCCACAGCCCTGAACATAACAGAGGATTGCAATTTGTATTTTTTTCTCTCAAAAAAAGCAGAAACATTTTTTGAGATAAGAACTATTTTCATCATTGTTTCACATTATTACCCATTTTTAATTAAGAAAAATTAAAATCCTAATTAAAGTTTTAAATTTTACTTTATGAATGAAACAACACTGCATTGCAAAAATTACAACTACTTTATAAATTTAAAAATATTTTAAAACAAACTTTTAAACATCGTTTTTAACCTTTTTTGGCAAAAGGGAGCAGAAATAATATTAAATAGTTGAGCTTTGTTCACCAACTTTAATTGTTTTAATCATCCTTTCAATCATACTAAACTAGCTAGGCCTACAGGTAGCCATATATATATTGCTAGATATAGGGCTTGGTCTCTCAAGAAGGACATCATCATCAAGTTTTATTCAAGATGTAATCGCAGCAATTTCATTAGTGATTAACTATTGCATATTTATACCAAGCTAATAACACTTGTCTTGTTGTTAAATTGACTTTTAAATAAATGAACAGTTTAGGTATTTTGTTTTTGATATTTTTGCAATTTTTTTTGGAAAGATTGATAACTTAAATTCTCATATTATTTCTATTCATTTTAAATCCAAAATAAGATGCTACTTTTCCCTAAGGCTTTTAATAAAACGCTTGCAAAAAAAGTCATAAGTATTTAAAAATAGCTGCAAAAACTTATCTTTTTTAAAAACTTGTTTAAAATTAATAAATATTCTTAAAAAAATAAAATGAAAGACCATCAATCAAACAAGTTGATTTAAGACTTTTTAAAATTTCCTGCAAAACGTTTTAAGAATTGCTATTTAGGATTACTTAGCGTATTTTTTTCAATATCAAAGTTGTAGGAGTCTAGCGTCTCTTTTTTGGATAAGTGTCATAAGTTTGCTATTTTTTATTTTTTGTTTAAGGTGCCCCAAGAAGACCTAACGGTCACCAGAGGAAGAGCATTCAAATAGGAAGTCTCCTTCCTTACCAATAGGAAGAGCATTCAAATTTCCTTCCCAGTCTCCTTCCTTACCAATGGTGCAAAATATGTCCAGAGCTTGCTTCAAACCCAGCTTCTCTTGCTTCAAAAGCAACCGCTCTAACCAATGCACCACGGCTGCTCAAATATGCTTTTGTGGTACATAAGACCTCTTCACCACACAACTCGCAAAATTTACTTTTGTCAGGAACAATTTATTAAAAACATATTGCTTAAAAAAAAATGTTTGTAGGTTGTGGGTGATGCATGGTTTGTGGAAAACAATAAAAAATAAAGCAACAGTTAAAAGTTAACTTGCCTTATTGTTAAGTAACAGTTAAAACTAAAATTATCATAAAACTCATTGAAAAATACAAAACCAATAAAAGAAACATACAAAGAAAGTTCCCAGATCATCACCAACTTGTCGTCTCCACCAGATGCTAAGTATTTACCACTAGTCGACCAACGTAAACAGTTAACACAACCTAAACATACGTTGATACCCTAATATGTTAATATGTAAGTGCAACAAAGCATAAATACTTTAAAAAAAGAAAACACTAGCTAAAAAAGCTGTCCTTATTAAATAAATTTAAATATTTTTATTTTTAAACCGGTACTTTCTACTTACAGTCACTTTTAGTGTTGACAAATTAATAACTTGTTAAAATTTTGACAATACTTTTCTGATTATACACTAGTAGTAAGTTTATAAAGAAAACTTCATAATTTATAATTTAAATATAATATATTTTATAAGAAAACAGTCTTCATAATTTATAATGTAAATATATATTAAGAAAATTTCAAAAAAGATTATAAAGGAACATATTTTGAAAATAATTTGAACAGCAAAAAATTGTTAATTATAAGTTATCAAAAATTTGAAATCATTATTTGTTAATTAACACAATCCGTTATTTAATACCCAGCGTAGATTAAAATTTGACTTGTAATACTATAGTAATAATACTATATATATATATATATATATATATATATATATATATATATATATATATATATATATATATATATATATATATATATATATATATATATATATATATATATATATATATATATATATATATATATATACATATATATATATATATATATATATATATATATATATATATATATATATATATATATATATATATATATATATATATATATATATATATATATATATATATATATATATACATATATATGCATGTATACATTAGGGTGGGTCATAAAACTTTTTTTCAGAGTTGCTATACCAGCTAGGGTCTAGAAAGTAGCCTAGGTGCTACTCATAGTAAAAAAGTTAAAAACATTTAAAACAACAGATGTCTTACAACTTTCCTGAAATGATTTACTTTTAGAAAGCTTAGAGCTAAAAATATTAGGAATTCATTGAGAGTTACTATGATACAAAAGCCATATCCAGGGCCAGCAAGAAGAGATGTTGCTTTTAGGAGCGTGTCATAAGCATGTTGTCCGACTAAAATAATTTAAAAAAAAACCATGTACCTATTGCTGGCCTCTAACAAAGCTTTGCACAAGAATCTTTGTCAATCAATTTCTTTATACAGTTGATTACACTCTTTTCATCAATTGCTAGGATACCCACTGTGTTGTAGACACTTGGATTTTCCTGTGCTACAGCTGTTGCTCCCTTCTGCATACAATCATATTTTTCATACTTTAAGTATTTTTTTTTATGTCAGCAGGCTGGCACAAAATGGAGTGTTTAGTTACAACTTTTGTGCTGATGGATGCCATTTCTTAATACTCAGTACATTATGACAAATAGAAAAGATAATAAACAACTAATTGAAATAAACCCCTTTGTAGCAAGAATCAATTATCACTTCTATTACCAATTTTACAATATAAAACAGAACATGTTGAATGAGTATATATATTATCAACCTTACTTCAGGTTTGTTGGGGGTAGATTTACAATATGTTGGAATTATTAATTTACAATCATTTAGACTTATCTAATATTATTTCATGTACCACTGGACATAATATAAACTAAATTTAATGACAACACTTAAAAGAATATGCCATCATAAAATTGAAAAGCATTTTCACATATCATTATTTTAAATTAAAAGTTGCAGGTAGTTAGCTCAAAATTTAAAAACTCCTATAGACCCTTATTGTTAGAAACAATAGGAAAACTTTTTATGCTATATATATATATATATATATATATATATATATATATATATATATATATATATATATACATATATATATATAAATATATATATATATATATATATATATATATATATATATATATATATATATATATATATATATATTATATATATATATATGCATATATATATATATATATGTATATATATATATATATATATGTATATATATATATATATATATATATATATATATATATATATATATATATATATATATATATATATATATATATATATACAATGAAATAAATTAAATGAACTATTTATGTGAATGGTATTTTAGTTAGCTTAGAGATTATATTATAAATATTTTTATTTAGCTAATTCCTGGTACTGTGGGTAATAGTAAATAATACATACTAGCTGATCTGACCCGTAAAATTTTTTACAATTTTTTTGTAATTTGAGTAATAATTTAAAGCCATTATTTATGTGATGCATATTGGAAGCAAAAAAAAGCAAACTAAAATGTTTAAAAAAACAATGCTTAACAAATTATTTGAGCAACAAAAACATTCTATATTATACTAATCTGATGTTGCTGATTTAAATGTTTTGGGAAAAATAATTTGAATTTAATTTTAATTTTATTAGTTTTTTTCAAAAATGAAATGCTGAATTACTAACAGTCAATAATTTTTGTGAGAAAATGCAAATAATCAAGTCTAAAATTTATCAATCATTGGTAATAAAGAAACAGATTTTTGTTTATTATTTATCAAACAGTCAACAAATGAGACAAATAAATAATACTTTAATAGTAATTGCTTGGCATTTTAATCAGTTATTCAAATTTAATTTTGAGACGATTTGGTTAAACTTCTAAATTAACAGATTTTTCTAATTTATTTGGTGCTTTTTTATAGGTTTTTGTAACATTCTCATTCATCAATTTATCATAATTTTTAGCAGACATTTTCTTATAGATAATTGGTTTTATCAGCAAATGCAAGAACATCTTTGCTGGTTATAATATTAAAAATATCTTTAACAATTTAATAGATTTTACTAAAAAAAAAGTTTAAAAGGTCATTTTCTTGGTCATTTAGCTTGTTATATTGAAGGGGAGTGAATTTTGATATAAAACCGTAATTTTTATTTGTTTCATACTTTTGTTGGTTTTTTTTAAAGAAATAAGTTTTCCAATGAACTCTTTTATTAAAACTTTCAATTTTTTCTACTAATTTAATGTGTTTCTTGTTGTGAAATGTTGTATATTTTCAAGAGAATAATCAAACTGGATGTTTATTATTGAATATACAAATAAAGAGTGCTAAACTAACAGATATTATTAGTGTAGTATGTTAGTGTATATATGTAAATACTAATTGAATACTTTTGTATTATCATATATATTTTTGTATATGTGATTGCTCAATAGATAAACTAGAGCTATATAATCTCTATATATTATTGCCAAACTTAATAGTTTTATTAATAGTTTTAATAGTAGCAGTGTCCCTTGGAACGTATTTGACACAAAACTCTTGGCAGCCATTGCAACCAAGGTATTGGCGCAATAGTCTTACCTTTGCTTTATAAGAAAACGTGAGCAATCATGAAACTTATATCGTACGTAATAAACTTCATGTTATGTAATGTTAAAACATACTTAAACATATGGTTAGCGTTTAGCTTCTGAACTGGAAGGCCGTGGTTCAAATCCAACCACCTGTGACTTCTTTAATTTTTTAAAATTTTTAAAATACTTGTGAAGTTTTATAAAGATTATATACAAACATATGTAACGATGTTCACTAACAAACAAAAAGATTTTTAAAAAAGCTAAAAATTCTAAAAACATTAAAAAACGGGGGGATATTTGTTGATATGTGACATGGTTGAGATACTTATGTTATTTTAGTTTTTTACATTTCAAGTTTTTTTACAACTAAGTTAAGTTTATGCAAGAAAAATGAGTATACAACATCTTTATGTATAGAATATAAAATTTATAGAACTGTAAAGTTGTTTTATTTTGTATTTTAAATAACAAAATTTTAAAAATAAGGCTGATGATTCGAATTTGCCAAGCGTCAACCTTAACTTTTTCAAAACAGTACAGGAGTTTAAAAAGTATGATTTTTATAAGAACATAATTAAAAATTATGTTCTTATAAAAAAAAAATTATTGCAAAAATTGATCTCATGAAAATTTTATTTATAGACAACATAGTTACTCAAATGCAAATATTGCTGTATTAAATATTTATTTAATTTTGTGACAAATCAGAATCGAAAAACATTCTGAATTTTTCAAAAATTTTCCGAAATTTTAAGAATTCCTAAAATTCAAAAAATTCCGAAATTTTAAGAACTCCTAAAAATACTCATTTATGTACTTACATATAACAACTAATAACAAAATCCAATATAATATCCTCTAACCCAAAATTAAATTTGGGATACTAGATTTTTTCTTCTAACTAAGTTACATTCACAAATAAACATATATTAAATAAATATATTCATTGTAGTCACATATATGCACTGGCATCCAAGACATAAGCAACCAATTAAAAAATTCTATTTTTTCAACCACAATTACTGAATAAATTTTTGTTCAACTTCAATTACTGAACAAATTGTTAATGCTATATAGTTGTTTTACATGTATTGTTATTTTAATGCAAAATCTTTTTTTAAAATATTAAAAACTTTTTTCACAACTACTAAAAAAAAAAAACTAAAATTGAACACTCGTAACAGTTTTGCACTGTTTTTGTAAAAGAACTAAAAAGTATTAAGGATTTCTGTCTTACTGTGTTACATATTATTTTGGTTATAGGTAATTTATAATAAAGTGTAATTTAGCTTTTTAAAACATATTATCAAAGATTATAATTGTAATATTATAAAAAAGTTGCTAATAATTTGAGAAAACCATATTTTTACATTAAAATACCCCTATATATATATTTATATATCCAAGTGTGTATGTATGCAAAATGTAATATATATTAGGGTGATTCATAGTGGATGCTAAAAAAATAAAAGTGTTTATAATGTTGGTGCTCAAAAAGTTATGTGTTCCTTTTGTGTTAAGAAAGAAATGTGAACTTTATTTTTAAATTCATAATATATTTAGTACTGCCTCAATATACTCAAAGTTCTTGTAATTGGCACAAATTCTCAACTTTTCACGAATCGGTTCACTTACACTCTTGGTTGTGCTTATTCAGGTAAGCCTTTGCATGCTGTTCAGAAATTTATTTATTTTCACCACAAAGAATGTCATGAAAATAACTTCATGAAGTTAAATAAAGCAGCCATATTAATATTGTTCAGTAACTTTTTGCTATTTTAATTAAACTTTAGCAAACTATAAAGTTTTTTGGGAAGTGAAATGAGTAATAACTTATTACTATTGCTTTTAAGCAATTACTATAAAATCAAGTAGTAATTATTCATATATTGCTAATACAAAGCACAAGAATACTGAGTAAAAGGCCTTCTTAGGTGAGACTTTACCACAAGGAGTATTATTTAGAAGTCCTAGGACATTTTTATGCCCCAGGACTTCTGAATAATATACTATTATAGTGATAGATGTACCGAATTCTGTACATGTAAAAAAAAATTTTTAAGAACAGTTTCATATTACTAAGCATGAAAGTTCTATCTGTTCATAGTTCTTTTTTATTTTTTTCACTTGTATATGCCTAGGTCTAGACAACAAGCATGAATGCGTGTGATGCGCCTTTAAATAACTTGAAGCTGTTTAAAGCTCTTTAACTTTAAAGAGTAGTCTTCAACTTTAGTCATCATTTCCCGCTCTTTTACTTTTTTTCTTTTTTTTTTTATTCTGTTTCACTCCCAATAAAGCTGCAACCATTACTAAGCTGGGAGTTACTAGAAAAAAAAGAATAGAATTATTGAGCAAGAAAGCAGTTGACAGAAAACTTAAAAAAATGAAGGTTCTACAAGTCAGGAAAACATGACGAAACATGGAAAGTGTTTTAAAGAGTTAAAGTGTGGGGTAAAAAACTAGATGAATAAAAGTTTTTGGAGCATGCATGAACAGGTACAGTAAACAAATGAGACTTAGCTGAATGACGAGTAAAACGAGAATGAGTTTTAGTTGATGCAACTAGAGATAATAGCTCCTTCGAGCAGCATCTATGATAGTATTTGTAGAAAAGAGAAAAAATTGCAACTTTACAATGATTTGAAAGAGGCTCAAGCTTAACAGCTAGAGTGGGTTCAACTATGTTTACAATGCATATTTGGACCTTGTCTAGAAGAGAAAGAGCATTATTAGAAAAACCAGCCCAAATATGACAAAAGCATTCCATACAGGGACGATTGAGAGATTTGTAGAGGTAGAGAATAGAATCAGGAGGAAGAAAATGGCTAGTTATAGTTTCCATGAAAGCGAGTTATATATGTGGTTTCCATGATAATTTAAGAATTTTCCAATAAACAATAATTTAAGAAGACATAAAGTAGAGAACTCCGCAAGAGGGTTGCTATTCATTTATATAGGAATGTTGATAGTACTGTGACAGCTGTTTGCAGTAAATAACTGAGTTTTGTTGGAGTTAAAATTTACAAGCCACTGCGAGCCCCAATCTGTTACAGAAGTGAGATCAGATTCAAGATTGGCTGCCTGTTCTAAGTGATTGAAAAGAGAAGACCTTTTGTCAAGACAGGAGTATAAAGTTGAGTCATCAGCAAAAAGAGCTTCTTTAGATGTAATGTTGTCAGGAAGATCATTAATGTAGATAAAAAACAAAACAGACTCAAGGATAGAATCTTGAGGTACCCCATAAGTTACTGGAAATGAAGAAGAGCGTTGGCCTTGGAGGATGACTTTAATAAAGCAGTTAGAAAGAAATGATTTGATAATCTCAAAAACTTTCCCATATACATCATATGAAACAAGGTTATTGAAAAGAACAGCATGCTAAACTTTGTTAAAAGCTTTAGATATATCATATATCATATCTTTGTTTAAAGCTTTAGATATATCTCCCTCTATCTAATTCATGATAAAATTTTTCAGATGCAGCAGAAAAAAATGTTTTTCATTTAATATCTATTCACCAAAAGGAACATGAAAAGCAAAAAGCACTAGTGAATTTTAAAATTTTATTTTTTTGTACCACCTTAACATTATATACATGTATATATATATATATATATATATATATATATATATATATATATATATATATATATATATATATATATATATATATATATATATATATATATATATATATATATATATATATATATATATATATATATATATATCAGGCTTTCCGAGGAAAGGTGTGCGGTCGCACGCCTTGTTTGTCCATACATGGAATAAATTTTTCTGACTAACTGATATATATTTCATATATATATATATATATATATATATATATATATATATATATATATATATATATATATATACACACACACATGTGTGTATGTATGCAAAATATAAAATATTATCACCTGTATGATCATCCATTTGACAAAGCATTCTAGGAACAGAAAAATCTGCCTCAAGCTTTTCATTTATGACTGGTCCCACATTCCATATTATTACAATTCCTCCATCTTCCCCTAAGCAAAACAATTATTATTAGTAACTTTTATTTAAAATAACAGAAATAACAGAAATATAAACTTTATTACATCATGATTTATAAACATTAAAACAACATTTTTATAAACTTGCTTATATTTATTAAGAAATTAAACAATGATTTAATTATTAAAAAAAAAATAAAGTTATATTTGTAACAAGTAAAATCAAGGCAATTATACTTACTTTTTGAACTTTCTGCTATTACTTTTTTTACAATTTATATAAACTTTTCATAAAAATAGATTTATTAACAATTATTTTTAAATACATATAAATAATAACAGTAAATTATAACAATAAGCTATTACAGCATCTCCCCATTAACTAAACTCTTAAGTTACTTTGTTGGTTAAATATACTGGCCTTCTTCTTTCTCTGCTAGACTGTCTAATCACTGATGACAAGTCATCACTAGGGGTTGCAATACTGGTTAACTGATAAATTGAATAAAAATGTATAACTTCGTTACAGGTAAATAAATGGATAATAAACAGTAAATTCAGTTAAAAAAAAATTATGACAAATCTGAGAAACAACAATCTATTAATAAGTAACCACACTCATGAAAAAATGTAAACACTTCACAAATGTTTTTTTTTTATAGCTGAATAAAAATGTAATTAATTGTAAAAAAATTATTTTCTTTGTACATAGTTAAAGATTGGTATAATTCCGTTGGGATATTATTAACGATTGGTTAAATTCCCACTAGATTTTATAAATAAATGATGCAAAAGTAATTCTATTTCGAAAAATTGCGTGAAGGAATTCAAAATTTTAAATTTCAATTTAAAATTTTGTTTGAGCTATACATTAATATTGTGTATTTTAAAAAAGTTTTAAAAATGTGCAAAATTACAGTAATTTACGAATTTTTTTTTACAAAATTACTGGTAATTAAAAAGGTCTGTAATTTTGAAATCCCTAGTCATCACCTGTAACTTATGACATATTTCATGTATCATAAATAAATTATGATAAAATGTCATAATTTTCATTATGGTCAACATCTGCTTCTTCAATCTCTTTGTCCCTCAAAATAAAAATACCTATATCTTTCATTTTTTTGTTATATTCACAATCTTCATTGTTAATTATGTTGCTTTCTTCTTAACTTTTCTCAGCTTTCTTCTTTTTGTTTTGAGTCTGATGCAGGTACCAGGGATGCAGAGTCCCAAAAGGACTCCGGCTTTATTTTTTTTTAAACATGTTGGTTGATTAATGTTGGTTTTTAAACATGTTGGTTGATAAATGCTCTAAACATGTTGGTTGATTAATGATCTGCTATAAGAAAAAAAGGTATGATATTTAATGACTTGCAACTTATTGTTTTTAAGTCCGGAGTCCCGGAGTCTTTGCCGCCATTATATCTAAGGACTCCGGGTTCAAAAACTGATTGTTCTTCAGACCTATAAGTCTTGATTTTTTGTCGATTAGTAGTCCATAAGCTTTTTTATATTTTTAAAGTTCCTGGTTACCAAAAACTAGAAAGAAGTAATCTTTTTGCGATTTTCAAATCCGCAGTCTTTTTTGGGACTCTGCATCCCTGACAGGTACTCTCCATACGTTTAATACATGTCTTGGTTATATCAGCTTACAATATTTTTTTTTTGTAATGATATTGGTCACATTATCAAATTTTAATATTCAGGTGCATTTTATATTAACAGGACAAAGATAAACTTGTTTTTTGATCCTATAATTTGTTTTACCTGCTGTGATATTTCCCTTTAAATAAGATACCTTGTACAACAAGGACTTGATTTGCAAAAAGATATTGTTCGCAATATGACTGACAAAGCAAGTGTGTAAAAAAAATTATAAGATTATTACCTGTAAACCAACTGTTATGTTTTGAACATGGTGTTCAACTGGTTGTGACTGAAGTACTATATCAAAAGCAGGATATAGAAAGGGAAATAGATCAGTATTTCAACAAAGACGAGGAACCAATTAATAGCTCTTGTGAGGATGTTGATTTTTCTGGAAACAATGAATTCTAGATATACTAAAAATCTAGATGCTAGTCATAATAAGCATTGAGAAATATTACTGAGAGTTGCAGTCCAGTGATCAAAAAAGTATGAAAATAATAGCGATTTTCAGGCAAACTTGAATAATTTTTTGAGAAAGACATAGTATAAGAAAGTCCTTGGCAAGGCAACTTTGAGAAAAACGTGGCTTGAGAAAGAGAAACTTAAATTGTCTTGTTTCAATAAATAAAATCTTGAAAGATGGCCACATCAATCAAGTGTAAGATAAAACCTATCGGTTATTACCATTAATAAATCAACAGTAGAATAAGAAGATCAAAATGCATATTGATGATCAGAAAGTAAGTTACTAGATTCAAGATGAGAGATTGAGTATTTGTTAATTAAAGACTCAAAAACCTTAACTATGATGATAAGAAGATAGGACAAGTATGGGACAGTAGTTAGATGAGTCAGATTGCTCTTCAGAATTTTTGAAAATAGGAACAGATGCTGCTTTCTAGTAGGCTGGAAAACAAGACTATGATAGGCACTTGTTAAACAGTTTTGAAAGTATATAGTACAGATCTGGAGAACAGTTATACAACACTATAACAGGTGTGTTGTCCAGACCACAGGCTGTAGAAGAGTCTAATCAGAAAACCACTTTAGATACAGAAGTAGTGATATGAATATCAAACAATGGACCAACCTGTGTTGGCTATATCAGGTAGGATGTAATTTGTGGAATCAAGAGATAAAATTGATAAAAAGTTCTTAGCAAGCTATTCAGCTATATCTTTAGGTGAGATAATAAAATCTGAACCATGCAAGAGAGGTACATTAACAGACTTTCCCATATTATAGACGCTGTTGAAGATTTTTCAGAAGTCTTGAAAGTCTTGAAGAAAAAAAAAATTTTTGAGATGAAATGGGAGATTTTGTGACCTGAGAATAGCAAGCTTTGGCGCTAGACAAAACCTTTTTACAATGGTTTCTAGCAATAGTAAACAGACGTTTGTTTTCTAGAGAACTGTTTTGGTGATAGATATAGAAGTAATGGTTACAATTGGAAATTACAGCAGCACAATTAGAGGAAAACCATGGAAAAGAGTAAGGCTTAACTTGGAATACTCGAGAGGGAATAAAAAATTCCATGCAAGCCTGAATTCAAGAAGTTATATAAGAAGCAAATTTATCAACAGGAAGGCAAAAGATTTCTACCCAAGGGCCATCGCAAAGAAAATTACAGAAAGAGTCCTAGTCAGCTCTAAGGTACTGTAAGAGGTACAATGATATTCTGATGATGAAGAAGAATGTGAAAATAGTTTTAGAGAGAAATCGAACCATGATCAGAAGTAGCTAAGAATGAATGTGGAGAAACTGAGCAATGACTAAGATCAGACACAAGTTAAGTAGAGAAGGTAAATGATTTGGATTGTCTGGAAAGCAATTTGGAAAATTAATTATTTGTGTTATAACATCAAAAAGAGTGCAGTCTTGAGATGAAGGAGAACGATAAAGAACAAAGAGAAAGGCAATAGAGTGAAATGGTGCTAAACGTAAGTACATAAAAGAATATACTGTGAATTCAAACTTACTTTTCACAACAACTGAGTGAGTTCTTACGAACGTAAATGCCCAGGCCAAGCATGTGATTTTGGAGTCTTTACTAATTAAAGGAAGATAACCATCAATACTAAGATCAAAAGATGAGAAAGCTGAACTCAAATCAGTCTCACATAGAGAAAGTAGGTCTGTTGAACTTTGCAAGAGATAAGACTCAACAAAAGTAAAGTTGCTTTGAAGACTACAAATATCAGTGATTTAGAGAAATTGGTGATGACGATTTTTATTTTTTGTGTTTTATAGTTTTTGGTACTCAAGTCATTTTTGGATTTGTTAAAGAACTTGACATAAAGCGTAGATAATACTCAGTGTACAACTTAATTGTCCTAGCAATTACCTACCCTAAGCCATAGCAAATGACTACCAGCCAGCCTCAGAACCATAAAACTGAGTTTTAGAGCTATACCTTCATTATGAGATAATAGAATGAGTTTCCTAGTCGTTTTAAGAGTATTAACTTAAATAATTTTCATATAAAGTTCATTAAAAAGACTATTGTTGACTAAAAAAGTTGTCTTTTTTTTTTAAAAAAAAAATTTAAAAAAGACATTTTTTTAAAAAAAGTATTTTTTTAAAAAAAAAAAAAAATCAAAATATTGAATTTCAATATAGTCAATACGTTAAATATAGAAAAAATTGCACTGCCTCTGTAGTGCAATATGCAAAGTTTTCTTTGATTTTAAGGACTTTCAGAAAAACTTCCCTAATTTTTTTAGATATTTACAAGTTTTCTAAATTTTCAAAACTTTCCTCTGATTTTCCAGGTTGATCATTAGAACCATAAACCATGGGATGTCTTTAAATTACCAAATTTAAGGAACTGACTATACTGAAATTCAAAATTTGAACCTTAAAGTTTGAACAATTAAAAAATGAAAAACTATTTGCACAATACTAGCTCAAAAAAAAAAAACTGGAAAAAAAAAATTGATTTTAATACCTTGACCACCAGTTGCAAATCTTGAGCCATCAGGATGAACATCAATGGAAAAAATAGGTTTACCTGAATTACAAGGGAAAAAAATATATGTTTATAACAATACCTATAGCATACTTATATATAAAATATAAATATATATATATATATATATATATATATATATATATATATATATATATATATATATATATATATATATATATATATATATATATATGTACATATATATATATATATATATATATATATATATATATATATATATATATATATATATATATATATATATATATATATATTAGGTATAAAAACACATATAGGTATTTATAGGAGCATTTATTTTTTTGCGATCTAATTGAAGCTTGCTACACACCATTATGATTCACCCAATCAGGCTTTAAAAACTTCATTAATTATTTCTTTTTAATCTAAAGTAAAAAAATTCAAATTAATTCATTATACCATCTACATATTGTTGGGGATAGAGCATAGAGCAAATCCAGGAATCTATTACAGGTAGGAGGGAAGTATCTGAACTACAGTTTTACAGGAGAAGATTAAAACTTTATATATTTTTTTATTTCAACAGATTTAGAGCTCATTTTGGCATACATACATACATACATACATACATACATACATACATACATACAGACATACATACATACATACATACATACATACATACATACATACATACATACATACATACATACATACATACATACATACATACATACATATACATACATACATACATACATACATACATACATACATATATATATATATCAAAAAAGCTTGTCAGATTGTTAAAGTTTTATTTGTAATACAGCTAATTATGTATTTAATGCTTTTTTTAAAAACATTAAATGCATTAACAAAAGTTTTGTAGCTCATATGTATGTATGTATGTATATATATATATATATATATATATATATATATATATATATATATATATATATATATATATATATATATATATATATATATATATATATATATATTTGCAGTTCTTGCTAATTTAATTATAGGTAATTTGGAAGAGCAATGGCTAAAATCATACAATTAAGTCAAGCAAGTATTTTACAAACGTGTTGAAAGAACAATGCATGCCAGTTTCTTCACTATATCAATTAAAGATATAATATTATTTACCATGGAAAAGTTAAGGGAATCTAAAATCACATGTTAAAACCTTTAATAGGAAACTAATGTTTCCTGCCGAAGGTTTCAACAAGTGATTTTTGTTAGTTATTTTATAAGATCCAGTGAAAGTCATACTTATTAACTAATTTCTGCAAGGAATCGGTGAATAAGCATGATTTTTTCTATCACATTACATTTAATGACTTGACCTTGGCTAAACTGACCTTGCAAAAATCTGTATTAAAAATTAACAATTATGGCACATGCCAGATTTGTTAAAAAAATCAAAAAATTATCTAACTTGTTTTACTATTTGACTGATGCGCATCAGTCAAATAGTAAAATAATAATTTTGGCCAAAAACATAACAACTTGTAACTTATGAGCTACAAAACTTTTGTTAATGCATTTAATGTTTTTAAAAAAAGCATTAAACACATAATTAGCTGTATTACAAATAAAACTTTAACAATCATGACAAGCTTTTTTGACTGCAGCATAACTTTGAAAATATCTGTTTTTCATCTATTACTTCAACAGCAATAGAAAATTGGTAGAAATGTGAATATTCTACTTTCAAACTAAATAATAAATTAATTTAAAAACTAATTTAACACCACAACTAGTGGTATTATATTAGTAGCACTAAATGCTCCACACCAATATCACGTTGTTTATCGTTTTTTTTATTATAATAATAGAGCTTAGTATAGTAGCGCTTGAGATAAAAATGAAAAAAACTATAAACAAAAAATACTTAGCTTAAAAATGTAGTAATTGTCAAACATTTATTGAAACTTAACTAAGTACATAGTTTAGAATTTAACCTTTAGTGCATATTAGTTCACTTTGAACTAAAAGTGAGGTTTATTTAAATTTACTTTATAACTCTTTTAGAGCAAACTTTTAAAGAAAAAAACCACAAATTAGTGCATTATTTTATACATAACTGCCTTCATAATTTTTGCTATTTTAAATTTTAAATCTCGGAAGCTTTCTTAGCAGAATTTTTCCTTTCCAAGCTTTAACTTTTCATGAAATTTAAGTTTTAAAGCGTTTTTTTATATTTTAAAACTACGTGAAATTTTTATATTAAATCAAATATTTTATCATATTAAACTAAAATTTGGATATAATAAATAAAAATTTGGAGAATTTCTAAGAAGAAAAATCACGTGCAAAAAAAAAAAACTCTTTAATATAGATGAAAACATATAGATGAAAACATATAGATGAAAACATATAGAAAGTAAAAAAAAACAATCCTAATGTGTTAGATTAACATGTTTTTTAAAACGCAATTTTATATATTTTTATATTGTTATGTTTACGGTCTATAACAACAAACACATATGTTGTATTAACGGTCGGTAATCATGATAACGGTCAATAAAAACTCGTATGTTTTACAGCATGCAGTTTCAGAGCCATCGCACTGGGCCCCCAATATTTAAAGGGCCCCATGGAGTTTTTCTAATAAAAAACTTATTTAAAAGAAACTTGAACTAGAAGTCAAAATCTTAAGAATCTATTAGTAACAAGTTGTTTTTTGATAAGAAACTTATTTTATTCATAAAATTTTTCACCTACATATGACAGCAACAGAACACAAATTTAAAACGAAGCATTAAATACAATCGAGAAAAACAGTTTAGAGGAGTATTGATTTGCAGGCGCAATCGAATGGAATTTCATTCGAATGAGAAACAAATTCCTCTTTCGGAAAAAGTTTTCATCTAAAAATCAATCAAATGGAAACAATAAAAATACGATTAAATTAATAATGATTTAATTTGAAAATTATATACATAATTATATACAAAATACGACTTAAAAATAGCTTATAGAGTTTTACATATAATAGTAAGTAATATTAAATCATCAAAATACTTTACAGTAGTGAAAGATCCTACACCAGGTGATAGATTCTATCACTACGGAAAAGTATTTTGATGATCATCAGGACAATCTTGCTTCAAGTAGAAGCAAGATTGTTTTGATAAATCACCAGAACCTTGTTTAACATTACCAAAATGGAGATTACGTAATCTCAAGAGATTGACAGACTATTGCTATTATACAGACCATAAAAACAAATTAGATGAGAAATATGACGATATTGTTGACATTCCAAATGAAGAAATTGAACCAAATAGACGAAGAAATTGGTCCAACTGAATGCTGTGATGATATTGATATACGTGATCCGTTTCTGAAACTGATGACGAGTATAACCATAAAACTCAAACGGCTAAAGATAATTTTAAACAACCTTAGTGATCGTCCATAAATTACGCAACGCTAAATTTATTTAAAAAACAGATGTAGGTAATCTTGAATATTTTTACGTGGTGATTTTCATTAAACTTAATGAGCTGTTTTTATTTTTTATTTAACTTAAGGCTCTGCAAGGGAAAACTTTTGGTCTTTTATGTTTTGTTTATTAGTGAAATTTAGCGTTGCGTAATTTACGGAAAATTCGTTATTTAAAAAAAAAAATTGACGTAGTAAAAGATTCATTGCAACAACGATTGAATCGTATAATTACTTAATGATATGACTGTATTATAGTTTTTTTCGGACAATGAATAATTTATTATCATTTTCATTGTCCCCTGTCAGATTACAGTCATCGTTTTCGCCATAAACTTTTTTCTTTTCGTTAATGTGACTGTTTTCATCATTCTGTTGTCGGTTCTACTAGCATTTTCTTTTGTACATCTTTTTGAACATATGTTAACAAACACACAAAATTACAGTTTTCACCAAAATTTTAATTTCATATTTGCAAAAGAACTATTTAACAGTCAAAAACCTAATCTAATTTGTAAAAGTTTTAATAGCAACAATCTTTACCTTAAAAATAAAGATCTTATCTGTTGGTTAGTTATATATTGATCAGGCGGAAGTTCCTTTCTCAGCTGCATGTGAACCTGCTCAGGACTCGTTTTATTACCTGATTCTTCTCCTCGAATAAAGTATCTATACAACAGTGCTTTCTGTTGATTTTAAAATCTAAAAGAACTTCAAACTGGTAATGCCCAACCTTGCAATACAAAAATGTTCATGCAATGTGGTTTGTCTTTTACAGAAACACTGCTAGAGAATGAAGAAACTGGCATATTTAGTTGTGAAGTAATTTTCATCTTATGAACAAACGAGTTGTGAACTTTATCCAATGATGTTAATGATTTTGAAACTGTATGAAGATTGGATAGGATGTGTTCTTTAAACTCAGCATTGCTTCAAATGAAAAGGTACAATTCATTTCATTGCAAAATCTTAATGAACATAATTGCCTGTAATAAACATAACTGCTACTTTTGCATCTTTAGTGTCAAAACTATAATGCATAGCTTTGTGTATATCTTCAGCAGTCAAAAGATTATTACCGGAATCAACGTAACCCCATAAGATTGTCTTTGCAACTGTACTATCCCTGTCACATTGATCTTTTCCACAACAAGGTTCATTATAATCATATTTCAGCAATTTTATATCTCTCTCTTTGCATACATTGTAGATAGCTTCAGCTGAAAGATTTCTATGATAGCAGCCGGCATTATTAGGTTTGGTTAACATCTTCCTGAACAACATCATCTATTCCCTGATCTATACATTAAAGTAAAGTAAACACGCTTGAATAACTTTCCTGCTATTTTTATGAAGAATATATCCACTTGTAAACTCATTCCTTTCTTTCCAAAATACTCTTTATGGCCCTCTCTGTATCGAACCAGAAGAATTTTTTGACAAAAATCTTCAAGCCAGAAAGTAGTCTCACCGTTTAATTGCTTAAAAGCTTCGATTTTTGCCTTTTTCTGTTGAGAATCTCTCACCAGATGTTTTATGTAGTTGAATACATCCTTTACAGCAATTTCCAAATCATAAATCAGCATCATCAGATTTTTGAATTGCTAGTTCTTTGATCATCTCGATTGATCATCTCTCTTTAAGCTCTCGATAGCTTTTCACAAATTACAACAATCCGCACATACCACTTCTGATCGGATTGAAGATTTTTTTCAGATGGATCTGATAAAGTATGTTTTGAGCTATGAGAAGAAATGTTTGAGTCATTGACACTACAATTGGTTTGATAACTTGTTTTCAGATTTTTCTTTTCTCAAGGGCAGCTTTGAGAGATTTAGAATTAAATCTGAATTTTTGTAATGTTTGAAAACCATTCATACCTGAAGCAGTGACTTCATCTAATCCAGCTAAACTTTTTCGACTTGACGGTTTTATTGCATGCAATATTTTCCATAAAATTGAATCGGATAATAGTACATAATTGTTTTCACTGCAACCTTTTTGATAGAACATGATAGCGTGGCTTTACTTTATCTTTTGCTCTTCACCGCTGTCGTATTTCAATTTGGTTTTTCCATTAACAACATCATGCAAAATACCGCTAGTAAATATAAAATCTAAGAAATGTTTACACTTTGTTTAATTAAGACTAGATCAGACGAACTCCTTCTTGTCCGGAAATGCCAAACCTTCCTAAAATGCATGTTCTTTTCTAGCTATTTATATACGATGTTCGGTACACTCAAATGTATTCATTATAAACTTTTTGGTATAATTAGTATGGTCTAACAATGAGAGGATTCTTTATCTGGAGTAACAGGTGTCATATATGTTTATTCTTGTTGTGTTTGTGTTTCTGTAGATAAATTAGTGTTTTCATTAACTGTAAATAAAGCAGTTTCTTGTTTTAAATGAGTAAAACACAGCATTGCACTAACTAAAAATACTTCATTGTATCGCTTTGACATAGATAAAACGACATGTATTGGTGATGTCCTTAAAGCGGGAGGATTTTTTTCTTTTATATTTAGATGATGAGGATGAAAGCATGTTTGGAGGACTCCATACAACACCAAAGGTATACCAGTGAAAAGCACATATTTGCTCATCCTTTTTAAGAATTCTATTAAATCTCTTTGCAATAAGTCAATTCTCCTCCCAAACATTATTATCGTTGGATCGCATGACCTTAAAACAATTTTTTAAACAATTATTAGGTGTGTCATTTAAAGCATTGTTTATAATCTGATTCTTACTATTCACAAAAATGTTTACAAATTTGGAAATATATTGTTGTTATTATCAAAATAGAATTTTGCAAGAGTGTGATTAATTTAGTGATCATTTATTAAAAGAGTGGGGAATTAATAAAACAGCCGTTTTTTTTTTTTCAGTAAGGTTTGTCTCAAAATCTTACTGCAGAGTAGTTATAAAGTACGTAATGATAAAAGTTATATTACAGTCTGCGTACATTTAGAATACATAACTACTTTTAAGTTGATGAGGTGTTTCTTAACATCAACATCTCCCAGCTGATGAATGTAGAATATATTGTTTATAATTTTATGTGTTTTGAATGATCCACGATTTCCTTTTGAAAAGCAACAACATTCTTCATTAAAAATTTGTTTTGTTCCATAGTCAACTAAAAACAAGTTTTATTTATGCAGCCCGTATTTCTCACAAAGATAATGTATCTACTCTATTTATGTAAATTTTAAAGATCTTTAAAATAAAGTTAAGATACTTTGATGGTAAAATAAATTGTTTTATGACAATCGCCCACTAACTAGTTTTTCCGTAATCGTGAAATCAGATATTCATCGTTCTGTTCAATCACCACAAGTTATTTGCTTATGAAGTAAACTTAAATAATTCACTTCTAATCGTATATTGTATTTTATTATTATTTATTTCAATTATTATGATTTCTATATCATAGTCAGAAACGCTTAAATTTTTTCTTTACATTACTTGCAATTTTTTCTGCAATCAGGGCCGTCACGAAGATGTCTTCCGTGGGGGAAGGGGTAGGGGTAGGGGGGTTGTATGTACTTTTTGCCAACTGGAGACACCAAAAAAAAAAAGTCCTTAATACTTACAATTTGCCAACTATAGTTTAAAACTTGCTCAATGTGCCAACTCAAATGCTTAAATGACAGCTTTGGGGGGGGGGGGGGGAGGGACACCCCAACACTTTTCCCTTTTCGAACGGCCCTGTCTGCAATACTAAATACTAATTTTAGAAGATAAAAATTCGTGCTGCTGAGCAAAAACCGAGAAAGTATACTATAACTTTTTTTATCAATTTCAAGCCTTAATATATGAATAGGCCTAGGTATCACATAACTTTCTTTGCATTTTTAGACTCAATACTTTTAATTCTCACAAATCCTGCAAAAAAAAAATCGTGTGCAACACTTCGCCGTTGGAAATAACTCCTATTGAAAATCGACAAAGCTGAATGTTATTGTACTTTTGAACTATGATTATTAGCCAACCACACCGTGTCACGCAACTTTTTTATATTTTTTGGAGAGAGCTTTTGGGTTACGACTGATCTTAACTACAACAGTTATATGCAACTTTTTGCTTTGCCAAAAAAAATGGATTTAATGGTGGCAAAAACTGAATCTCTAAAAAATTTTCAATAAATCTTAAAATTTTAGATTCCGAGTGAACGAAACATTTTTGAAAACTTTTTTTCTCTAACAGGTTTTCTCTATATTCTGAAAATGACTCTTAAATCAAGTTTTTGGTTTTCTTTTGGGTAATGATACTGCAGCCGTGGCGCAGTGGTAGCGCACTTGTTTCAAAAACGTACGATCCGCGGTTCAACACCACCTCTGGGCAAGTTTTGCGACATCGGTTGGGAAGGAGGCGTGAACTTCCTATTAAATGCTCTTCCGCAGTGCTCTGTGATAAGACCTTAAGGACTTCTTGGGACACTTAAATCAACATTAAAATAATAAAAATAAAAAGCTAAAAACTATGAATGCAAATAAAATTTTTATTTTATTTATTTATTTTAGGTGCCCTAAGAAGTCCTTGCAGTCTTATCAAAGAGCATCACGAAAGAGCATTTGAAAGGAAGTTCACGCCTCTTTTTTTTTTTTTCTCCTGAAGCTGCTATCTCTCTACATACTGATAAATATAAAATGTTAGTTAAACCAGATAAAGAGGTTTTATTCATTTCTATTTATTTAAAATTAAATACTAATTGTACAAATCTGGTCAAACACATAGAAGATGATGTTGAAAAAGTGGGATTTAAAAATGAACTTATGATAGTTAAACTATTAAAAAGAATGTGGAATTCATTTACGATTTTCGGGATTAGTCACACTGTAGATAGAAAATGTAACCACCAGAACAAATAAATATCATAATTGATAAGTTTTCTAGCAAAAGGGCTAGGAGAAATAATATATAATTTCTGTGCATAATTTTTTTTGTTTTTTAAATGAAACTCAAAATGAATTCAATAAAATTGAAAAAAAAAGCTTGTATGGGACTCAAAAAGTTACAGCACAGGACTGTATTAAATACCCCAAAACGTTACAGCACGACTCTGTGCAGTTTACACTAGGGTGATGCTATAGTAACTTTTTTCAAAAAGAATATCTGAAACCTTTTCTAAATCATAAATAATTGCATTCTATGCTAAGAACTGGCGAGTATTCGTTAAAAGTAACTACAACATTTACTAAAAAACGAAAATGACTTCGGCTTTGACTTGGGTGTCAAAGTTAAAAAAGAAATTCATTTTTTTATCTTTTTTATTTATTTTTCATCTTAGTTAAATTTAAGGTACACATATTGTCGGGGATAGTGCAAAACCATGTAACTAACATTGGATAAAATGCATCTGCACTACAGATTTTATATTGGAAAAGGTTAAAACCTTTTTTTTTTTTATTTCAACAGATTTTGGGCTCATTTAGTATAAAGAATATTATTTATGTTTTTTGTAATGCCAAAAATTTGACATTAAAGCTATTAATATCCAATTATAGTAGCCAATGCTTGTTACGCAGTTTTGTACTATCCCCAACGATATGGCTTAATTCGTCTTCCAGTTCGGTAAACGCATATGTTCTTAACTCGTCTTCGAGTTAAATTCGGGTATTGAAATGTCGACATCGTCGGTTCTTATTCTATCAACAACTTAATAAAGAATAGTTAAATATTTTAAAATTTTACAAGGTCAAAAAAAAAGTTACTTTTTGGAGATAAGACAAAAAATCTCTATTTCCAGTATTAAAAGACTGATTTAATTTAACATATAAACTATAAATATATAACATAGTTTAAATTATACTTGGTTAGACATTTCAAATGAAATTTCAGTTTCTTAAGATCATCATCAGACTTCGCCCGTTTACATTAAATGTCCATAGCTCTGAGTCTTTCTTCAGTATAAGGCCAATGTTCAGTTTTTTACGAGAAAAAAGGAGTGCTAAACTAATTAAAACTGAAATTTCATTGCGTTCTCGTATGAAAAAACCAGGACAATGGCAGCTATATCGCAGTAATACGTAAATTTCTTTACTGTTTCACCTTGCTGAAGGAAAACATGGCAGTTTTGTTGAAATCTTCAGTTTAAATAAAACAGTTTTTATAGTTGAAGGACATTTTATGTAGAACATTGTATGGATCTTTTAATTGTGGAGGCTTTTCTTTCAGTTTCCTAATAAACTAAAAACAGTTAAATCAGGCAATTTTGTTGGTGTTGGCAAGTAGAAATACAATTTAAAAAAAAAAAAAAAAAGAGAGAGAAAACAATGTCTAAAATGTGCGCAATCCACGCATGATAAGGAATAGGTCTGTAAAAAAGTTCAGACCATAAAATCCTACTTATTTCAACAAAACTATCTAAAGTCCAATCTAAAAAAAATTTAATTATTTTTTAAATGCATGCACTTAAAAATATATAATATAAATTTTAATAAGGTTTATTGATAGACGATGTGTCACAAATAGTAAATGATATTTTATAGTGATATTAGCGACATCATACTCTAAGAATGTTTTTTACATATTACCTTCTAGATTTTTGGAGGTTCCTTTAAAATTTAGTGTTTGAGACTAAAGAATTGGTCTATCTGGCTGTTTCAAGTTTAACCAAAGTTGTGACTTGCAACCTTCTACCAGCTCTAAAAATAGCAGATTGATATGGAGATTGATGGGAGATTGGTATGGAGTATTATGGTATGGAGTATGGATTGATGGGAGATTGGTATGGAGTATTATGGTATGGAGTATGGAAAATTATCCATTCTGACCTACTGTACAATGTCTATAGACATTGTACAGTAGGTCAGAATGGATAATTTTGAGACAAAATTAATGGCTATTTTATTATAAGCGCTATACTCACTACATTTAGCATGAGTACAAATTTAAAGTTTAAGCTTTTTTTGAAGGTGTTTTTTTTTGATTAGTTGTAACTACCAAAAGCAGGTTAATTCTATACAAAATAGATATTCATGGCAACCATTGCAATTTTGTGTGTTTATCACTCACAAAAAATCTGTGACTTAAAACTTTTTTGTGTGTTATATACACTAAATTTGGTACGAGTACCGATTTGAGGTTTGCGTTTCATATTTAGGCATTACCTTTGTTTGGTTGCCATCGGTACCGTGTTGTGCATAGCAACAAGCTTTAATACAAAATTTATCACTTATTTACGGCAAATTATTAATTAGTTTAATTTTTATTGGTGATAAATTTCCAGAGTATAGTTTACAAGTTGTTGGCACATATGTAAATTTATTTTATGGTATTACATGCCAGTTAGTACTTATAAACCTTTTCATGGTTTATGAGTACTAGCTGGCATTATGAGTACTAGCTGGCATTATAGGGCGTACTTTATGAGTTTTGTATAAATACTGGCTATGACTACAAAAACCTTGTTGCAATGCAAAATGAGGTCTCTATAGCAACCAAATAAAGCATTTTCAGTAGTAGTATTGCTCTTATATACATGTGCCTAATATAGTGTTTTTAGCACAAATAAAAAGTCTGCAATAACGTAAAATAACATGTTGTTATGTAAAATTAGGTATTCCTATTAATCAAACAAAAAAATACTCCCTTTATACGCTTCCTATATAGGAAGCGCAGGCCTTATATTAATTCTCATGCCAAATTTATTCAATATACCACTGATACTAAACTATATATTATTATTTTTTTTTAATTTGCTATTCTGATCTACTGAGCGTTGGCCCTCTACTTTTTTCAAAGTTTTTGAGCTGTCATATAAAATAAACAATAAATTTTTGTAAATATAATATAGTATGGAAAAGAAATTTGACCCCCTTCACAGGTGGAAATAAGTGATTTATAAAAATATTTTGATACAGTCATATAATAGGGGAGAGCCGGGTAATGGCGAACGCGGGGTATCTCCGAACAAGGTTGTTAAGGCATGTTAGAAAAGGATAGCTGACAATTTTTTTTTTTCTGACAAGAGTGGGTTCCATGCTCAGTTCCAGACGTGCAATAGTGTATTATAAATGCGCAGGTTCTTCACGGTAGATTGCTTTTAAGTTTTTCTCTTAGTTTTATGTAATTTTTATTTGCGAAACATTTATGTATTGGCTATACTATGTATATAAAACCACACTTTTATTTATGTTGTTGCAAAGTATCATAATCATGGAGTTTGTAACACGTATTATATTTAGGGTATGATAATACTACCTCAATATATTCGTTTAATTTCATTTGGTTGTAACGCGGGGAAATAACGAACGATCTTAGTGGGGTAATCGCGAACACTTATTGTCTTCAAAGTATTCTAGCGTATATGATAACACACGGATGATTCTTAAATAAAGTTATTATACATTATTTATTTAGTTTATTATTGTAAAACTTATATATATATATATATATATATATATATATATATATATATATATATATATATATATATATATATATATATACATATATATATATATATATATATATATATATATATATACATATATGTATATATATATATATATATATATATATATATATATATATATATATATATATATATATATATATATATATATATATATATATATATATATATATATATATGTATAAATATATATATATGTATATATATAAATATATGTATATGTATACATATATATATATATATATATATATATATATATATATATATATATATATAAGTATATATATATACACGATATGTTCGGAATTACCCCACGTACGTAGAGTAATTCCGAACACCGAAGGTTTTGTTTTTAATCGAATTTTTTATTTTTTAATAAGATATATGAAAATTGCTTTTGAGTGATTCTAACCAAATGGTTAGACTAAATAATAAGCAAAAAATATCATTAATATATAGTAATAATTGTCTTTAATTCGCATTCCCGCTTAGCTGTTCGTTATTACCCCACTCTCCCCTACATCATTAAGGTGGTCGTCTGGTAAAAAATATGCAAAAAATCAAATTTTTGTTATTGGTGTAATTTAAAAGAGAAATTTTTGCTCTTCTAAAAAATATATACTTTATACACATGTTTTTTATTAGATTTTTTCAAAATTTACTTCCTATAATGACATGTACTAGTTTTTTCCCTTAGCAACGTCCTTAGCAACAATTGTTCTATTATTATGTTGGTGAATTGTACGTGTTAGAAATCACGTAGATGCGTGTTGAAAGTCACGCATTACGTAAGTTATTTCAACTGTAATTAACAGTATATTCTCATGGGACTTTTTAATTTAATATATATAGAGAAAAGATTTTTGTATAGGATGTTAGAAAGAATATATAAAGCTATAGATTATAAACGTTATTAGATTAAATGGACGCGACGATAAAACAACAATGTTTAAAAAAAATACCAAGTAATAAATTAAATTTTAAAATTAGTTATCAAGCCAATATCTTGTTGTGTTTTTAAATTAACTGCATTTGCGCTTTAATTTATATAATATTTTATAACTATTTTATTTACTTTCAAACGAGCTATAACAACACTATATTACAAGTAAATATTATGTTAAAAAAGTATAACAAAGATGATGTGAAAAATATTTTCACATCATCTTTTTATTACTTGCCTAGTGCAATTGGACTTGTGTGGCTTTTCAAATGGAAAACGAAATTTAGCTTGGCAAAATCTACCATCATTGTTAACAATTTACTGTAGACCTCTATGTTTAAAATTTGAAAAAGAAACGGCAGCAATTTCTAAATCAGAAGATGATCTCATTAAGCTTGAGATTTCAAACTTGCAAGATGCTGAAGTTGATATAAACAATAAAAAAAATCAAAGTACACCATATAATACAAATTACTATAATTGATGGAAAAGTTTACAGTGTTCTTTCAGATGTTACTAATTCTAGTCAATGCCGTACTATATGTAGGGCAAGACCCAAAGCAATCAATGATATTGACAAAATGGTTTTGAAAAAGGGTATGACATTCAGTTTTTCATTTAGTTTATTATCCTTACATGCTTGGATACGTTTTTTTTTTTGAGTTTTTATTACATATTGGATATAAAATGACTTTGAAAACTTGGTAGGCAGAAGATAATAGATTTTATATTTAACATCTAGGGACTTTGTTTTATTGTATTTCCGGCAATCGTGAGTTTTCAATAGATTTTTTATTAGTTTAGTATAAACAAAAACAAGGAAGTGAAAAATCAATTATGTAAATTTTAAAATATATGTAAAGTAATAAATTTAAAATGCTTTATGTAAATCTACTAACAAGAAATGTAAAAAACAGTAGAAGATAATTCTAGAGTAAAGGATTTAAAGCAACAAATTTAAAATAGAAAAGATGATTGATTAAAAAAGAACATTTAAAATAGATTTAAGATGAAATGGGCTTAATAGTTGATGTTCAGAAATCTAGTGGTGGTAGAACATCAAATGATGGAAATACGGCTCGAAGTGCATTTCAAAATGCAGGAAAGTTTGCAGAAATTTTAAATATTGAAGTTGTACTGATTCTAAGTTTGCATGTTATATTGGCAACAAATTCATTTGGTTTAGACATTGACACTGATAAATTTGAGGCTTTCTGTTTAAAAACAGCTCAAATTTATGTTCATCATTATTCTTGGTGCCCTATGCCACAATCTCTGCACAAAATAATAATTCATTAAATATTAAAACAAAATAATAGCATTCTACTTACCACGGTTTAATAACCAAAAATGGGTGAAAAGTATTTGATAGTGATTTGATGATCATATTTTGATCATAAAATTCTTTTTAGTTTTATATATTTTAATAAGTTTTATAAACACTTTTTTAAACTTGTTTTAATAAGTTTTATAAATACTTTTTAAAACTTGTTTTGATAAGTTTTATAAACATTTTTTTATAACATTTTTTTATAAAGACATTTTAAACTTGTTTTTAATTAATTGAACTAATTTTTTAAGTCAGTAAAAAAACTATAAAAACAAAATAACGAGAATCAAGATTCTTACTTTGGTAGATCACCATTCAAGCTATTATCTTTAAAAAATACTATACTAAGTTTTCTATTATTTTAATAATTTTGTTGTATTAAAAAACTATAAAATAAATTAAAAAATTAAAAAAAAAAAAATTAATATGACATTAATAATTGGGGTAAATAGGCCAAAAACAGGCTCTATGGTACAACGGTAACTCTATGTAGCATAGTCCGATTGCTATCAAATTTTGCAGGTAGCATTTGTACATGGGCGTTCACAAAATGTACCGAAATGGTGAAAAGAAAAATATGATTTGAAAGATCACCTTCCTGTAAGTTTTAAATCAGTTGTTGTTTACAAATTTGTTTGTGCAAATCCTGTTATATTAATAAAACCTCAGTTAAAGACACTAAATATTTATATGTTTATATTCATATCAAATAAGGAGCCGGGAATAAAAAGCCACAAATTTTTCACATCCCTTCCTCCTGCCCCAAACGTGGGAGCAAAAAGTTGATAAAATATTTTTTTGTGCTGTTCTCAAAAAGACAATAAATTCATAGATGAATTTTAAATTTCATAGTATCTCTTAGTGTTCAAATATTATGACCATATAAGTATTTAACCCCCTCAAATTGAGGGGGTTCAAACTTTATATGATGTAAATCTGGTTCAAAAGAACTTGTAAATCAAGGAAAATTGAGGACTTTTGAACCTCTGGGAAAAAATGTCTCACTCTTCAAGTCAGCTGGTTTCAATATCAGAAAAGCTTGTGACTAAAAAAATGTTGTTCTTTCTCCAATATTTAAACTACCTGAAAACACTTTGGTTTTGAAGTTTCTTCTTCCCATGGAATTGCATTTTCTAATTGGAGTTTTTTATCATTTTTTTGCTGCGCTACTTCTAGTTTTTTCTTGAGCAATCCTTTGGACTGATGCATTACACATTAAACAACAACCTTACCATGGTGGATATTTTACAGGAAATGAGTCCAGCAACAAAATATTGATATTCTTCAATCAATTGCTGAGAAACTATTATGCTAAGCAGCCATATAATAATACAAAAAGTTTTAAATAAATTAATAAAAAATTCCATTCATTAATGTTTTTCGAAAATTCAATGCTGTAGTATCTGGGTGTTTTGGATGCACCTTAATCCAAACTACCCACTAATAATTGAAGCATTCAGAGTGTCTAATCTGTTATAGCAAAATGTGTCTGTAACACCCAAAGTTGATGCAGTATTTTTTCATGTAAAAGATTTCATCGACAGACATGGTCAGGCTCTTCGGCTTTACTCAGAACAGGCAACAAAAAAAAAATGCATCACAACTTTCAAATACATTGGCAAAGGTATAAAAGACCCAATCATCATCCAGAATAAAATAAGGAGTTGCAATATTGCATAGTTGACTTTAATATTAAACATTGTTTTTGAAAAGTAATTTTAAGAAGGGATTTATGAATAAATTATTTTTGAACTTGTTCCATTTTAAAGAAACAGTTTTTTTCTGAATATATTTTATGCATGTTACTTGTATAACTTCAAGAATATAATATTTTACTTTCCTTGTTTATATTTATGTAAATTGAAGGTTTTTAATAATATAAAAAAGAAAATAAGCTCTCATTTTGCATGTTTGTGCAATCGTTAATCTATTAAACACAAGACGTATTAACACGTCTATAATACGTTTTAATACGTATTATTACGTATATTAAACGTTTAAAAAACGTTTTGTGTTAACTAGGATCAAAATTCAAATTAAATAACTTGCCAGGACGTTGTAATCTGATTTTGATACTTATACCTAAGTGATCCCCATAGTAAGGGGATCACTTAGGTATAAAAAGGATTTTCCCGGGTCAGAAAGTTAAGGTTAGAACCTATTTTATAACACTGTTATAGTGCAATGAATTTTTTTACCATCTTTTAAACGCAAAACAACATCAAGAGCGGACTGTATAATCCAAAATATCTGCCTTGAAAACAGAAAAAAACCACAAAACGTATTAACTAAGCTTGTCCATGAAGCTGGTATTGTTGTGTCAGACCGGATCATTCGCAGAAGGCTGAAAGAAGAGGGATTGATGCCCAGTCAAGAAACCAAAACTAACTTCACTCATGAAAAAAAAAAGACTGGAGTGGGCTCAAAGCTATTGTCACTGATCTGTTGAGGATTGGGAAAAAGTATTTTTATCCACATTCGTATTCATAAATTTTTTTAAAAATACTTTAAAAATATTTTAACTTAAAATAAGCATTATTTTAGATTTGCTACTCAAACGAGTCAACCCTTCAAGTAATGATAGACAAACCAGCTTTTGATTGTCACAGAACAAACAAAAAGTTTCATTCTAACTGCATTGTGGAAACAGTCAAGCATCTAGCTTCAGTAATGATATGGTCTGTCATTTATGGGCAAAGAGCAGGGCGTCTCTGCAAAGTGGTTGGGACAATGAGGAAGGACCAGTATAAAGAACTTATGGAGAGTTAGTTGCATCCATAAATGGCAGATTGGTCTAAAAATGTCAAAAAAAGTAAAAAAATATAAAAAATCTTACATTAATGCAAGATGGTGCAACTTGCCATACAGCAAAAAGTGTTATGGCTTATTTAAAACAGAAAAAAGTTGATTTATTCCCATGGCCAGACAACTCACCTGATCTTAACCCTATAGAAAACATTTGGGAAATAAAAAAGCGAGAAAATGGAAAAAAAAATCTTAGTAACAAGCAAGATCTTATGGAAGAGATTATCAGGATCTGGCACAATAAACCAGAATTGACAGAAACTATATAAAATCAATTACAAGCATGTCACAATGCATCAAAGCAGTTATTACAAATAAAGGCGGTTTTACAAAATATTAATACTTTATATATTTTTATATAATTTATCGTATTAACCAATAAATAATCAAAATGTTTAGTTTTATTTGTTTATTTTTTATCAAGCATAACTTTATAAATAAAAGAACAAGCTTTAAATTGCACCTTTACTTCTTTTAGCCTAAAATTTCATTTTTACACGATATGTGTAAATACACCCATGAATTTTTGCGTTTTGTGAGCTTTTTATTATGAATTTGTTAGATTAACGACATTTATATATTTTTATGTTACGCAGGCGATTATCAGTTATCAGTTTATTATTTAGAGGTTAGACCATATATAGTACCACATTTATTAGACTTTTTTTCATATTGCTCCAATTATCATTTATTATCATCTTACTTACTATTTTGTTATCTACTTATTGTTTGTTTTTGTTTTTTTGTATAGTGCGATTATTTTAGTAATGGGTACCATTAATAATCGAGTGGATTTATATTGACTTGTTTACTCATAGACCAAATTTAAATTTATACCGTATACGGTATAGATTTAAATCTATACCGTATTTAGAAATTAGGGAAATCTATAGATTTTCCTGATTCCGAACAAAATTGTCTTAATGTTGAATAGCTCTGCTATTCAACATTAAGTACGAAAGTAAATAATTTATACTAGCCTAGACCTCTAGCTTCGAGTTAGGTAAAAAGATTTTAAAAAGATTAAAATTTATTTTAATGAAAGGGTATAACATTGTGTTGGTACAGAGTGTGCGTTATCTGTTAGTTAGATCCTATCTTCCATTATTTTTTTGTTATCAGTTAAAAAACCTTCGCAGTCACTGCCTGTCTCCATCAGTTAACTGTTGTTAACCAGAAGAAATCTCAGTCATTAGTATCAGGTTGGTTGCAGCCTTAACGAATGCTCCCCCATTAATCAAATAGGAAGCTTGAAGTGCTTTTTTATCAAATATCAATGAAGTTTTATCCCTTACGCAGTTGTATTTTTAAATGGCAGTAATTCAAAGACTGAAACATTGTTCAGTAACCTCTTAATTTTGCTCACTAAAAATTATTATTTTATAACCTTCCATTATTATAACTTTGCAAGATGGACCACGCCATTATTCTTCGCCATTAAATAGTTAGTTTTTATTAAATAGTATCGCAGCAATATATATGTCTATTATCTGTAAATTATCAAGTCTGTACAGTACAGCAACGGTTGCTATATCCAAATGAATACTAACTCAATTGGAGGTGATAACCCTAGCTCTATTCAAAAAATATTGTTTTAAAACGTCAAGCTTCAAAAATTAAAACTAATAAAAGCTATTCACACTCCTTGCACATGAATTCAATTGTTTTGTGATAATTTATAATACAAGGAATACACGACCAGTTAAAACACTTTTCACATGCAACCCATTTGCTGCTTGTAGCTTCGTCCCAAACGCTTTTGCAGAAAATACAAATACGATTGATATGGCAGGGATTACAGCTAGCGGCAGGAAGACACTCAATATTTTGACTAGTAAACATCTTTGTCGTTTTCTTATATTTCTGAGACCGTTTTTGGGGTTTTTTAAGTTTTAAAAGCTAATTTTCTTCTTTTTTTTTTAACTTTTGTTCTTTGAGAATTGCTCAGTCCAACTTTTTTTTTCTTAAATAACTTTTCTGGCTTCTTTTTCATTTAGTTTTCTTTTTTTAGCAGCTTGTGTTGCTTCGTCCTGAGCCATTGCAGATAGTTCAGTCATGTTATAACTTGTTGTTCTTTTAATTATTGTTCGCTTTTTTTTAATACTGGAAAGAGGATTTAATTGTCTCTAAGCACACTGAGCACTGATTTATTAATATCAAAAGATGCTTGTTTAACGACATTTTTGATGCTATCTAATTCTTTGAGCAATACTTCTTTTGTTGAAAGTCTATTTATAGAGTTTTTTGAATTTGTTTTATTAGTTTTATCGAGTGAAACTTGTGAATCGGTAGACTTTCCAGAAAAACAAATTTCAATTTTGTCATTTATTACATCTTGAAAAATAGCACCGATTGCAGTTTCAAAACCACTATGTGCATTTTCTGCTTTAAAGCCTTTATTTGCAATAAGGTCTTTTAGGATGGCTGGAACTGCCGGTTATTTAAACTTAAATAAGGATTTCTAACCAAGTAAACTTCTACAATTCGCTTCTGTTTTAAAAACTCTAACATCTAGTGGTTGTAAAAAATGACTCCCCTTCGGGTACTTGTTTTTGAAAGTTACGTTCTAAATGTCTTTTAAAAGTTTTTTTAAACGTCTTTTAAACGTTCTTTATGTAAGAAGACGTTTAAAAGACATTTAAAATACATTTAGAACGTAACTTTTAAAAACAAATGCCCGCTGGGTTGTGTGAGCTGACAATCGAAATAAAACTATGTTGTTTGATTCAGATAATCATTTTTAACTCACAATTAATGTGAGATGCATAGCCGTCTAAAAATTAATGTGAGATGCATAGCCGTCTAAAAATTAATGTGAGATGCATGGCCGTCTAAAAATTAATTTGAGATGCATAGCCGTCTAAAAATTAATGTGAGATGCATAGCCGTCTAAAAATAGAATTTTCGATCTTTGAAGTTTCTTTGCGTGAACTAAAAAAATTGAACGAAACCATTCTATAAAATTTTTGTTTTCTATCCAACCTGACTTGCTTGTAGAATAATAAACATCAGATGCATCACCTCGAACCCAAGCTTACATCAAATTTCAACCTCTGTAAATGACTTAATGAGATTTTCAAAAAGCATTTAAAAGGAAATCTCTAAAAGCATCGCAACAGGTTAAAATTGTAGCCAACAGGTTAAACTTGCCCCAACAAATGAAAAACATATGTTTTTTATTTGTTGGGGCAAGTTGTTTTGGATTTTTTATTCCTTTTTCGACAAACAATGTTGACTTTACCTTGATCGAATTTCAATCCACTTTCATCAGGGTTGAACACATGAAACAGCTTTTCATTTAAATTATGCTCTCGATAAACAGCATCAGCTTGGCTGAACCATTAATCAATGATTTCTGGTTGTGAAGACATCGCTCTTACAGCTTACATGCTAATAGCCTTTCCTTCACAGATATTTTTTGTATATTTTTTCATGAAACTATTGTAAAAAATGAATTTTTTTAGATTCCTTCAAATAGTTTTTGACCACAGTTTCTTTTTAAGCTGAAGCCAATTTCATTCATAAACTGTACAAGTTCAACTTAGTTTGCAGGACCGACGACACAAGTTTTGAAGTGGGGGACATAATCATCAATTTGTGAAAATAGTCCTCTATATCAAGATTTTAGTTAAAAAAAAAAAAAACTCAAGAAAAAAACTCAAGAAAAAAAGTGTGTGTGTGTGTGTGTGGGGGGGGGGGGGGAGGGAGGGTGGGGGAAGGGAAGGGCACGTGTTCTCTGCCCCCCCCCCCGTGTTGTTGTTCCTGGTTTGGCTTATTGCTCTGGGCCTACCAACACCAGCAGCTCCATTTATTCCTTTTAATCTGCAAAGGAAGGGGACTATAATCCCGTGCCCCGAAAATTTATGGGTCCCCCGAAAATTTTTTTTTTAGTAATTTTTAGGCTCTAGCCCATAAAAAGGCCTCTAAAAATAAAAATAGCCCCGGGCTTCAAAAAATCTTAATTCGCCACTGGTTCCAAACTGTCTTCCAAGACACAATCAACTATATAATAGATCAGCAAACTACTTGAACAAGCTACCTGAGCAAGTAACTTTCTACGCAACTGTACTTTCTTTTAAACTAGACTAGATCACTGGTCAGGGATAAAATTCGTAACGAATATTTATAAAGCTGATTGTTTATAGTAGGGTGTTTTCCCTGCTCGCTGTATTTATATATTGTATGTATATTTTACGTCTGCTACTGTTATCCATTAAAAAATCAAATTTAAACCACCTTTTATTGAAGCAACACTACTTTGTTTTACGCAATAAAAAAAACATTTTTTTTTGGCGCAATCTTTAAACTAGGTAATATTACCTAGTTTTAAGACTTTAAACTAGGTTAAAATCATAAAATTGCAGTGGTTTTATTTGGTTTTTGAATAAAAACAAAACATAGCAAAAAAATTTTAATATTATAACAATACTTAATACCTTTATGTTATTTAAAATTGAAAACTTGTAATTTTATCGTTCAAAGGTTTGAGTCTAAAAAATTAAAAAAAATAAAGAATTTTTTTTTTAATTACCAAATGTTTTACATTGAAATTAATTTCAATGAAAAATACTTTGTAATTTGCATGCTCAATTTTACACAAAAACGGTATCTTTAAATAAAGTCAAAGTTAATTGTTTCTATGGGTTGTTTTTCAAACGAAAATAGAACGGATTTTTAGCTAATATTTTTCATTATGAAAAATGAAATTTCATTATTTTAGCATCAAAATTTTGCGCCACAGATTTATTCATGCGTGATAATTTAACCACGCAAAAAAATTTAATAGCTTTTTAATTAGATGAGAGCCACTAATTACTGCATATAAATTTACGTTAATAACATTGATTCCTGTTGTCACCAAATAAAGTCGATTCAAAAAATATAAAGCAATTAAAACTTCACTGCTTACATCTTAGAAATTTTTAAGTATGATTATATTACCAAGGTGCTCATATAACCTTAATCTACCCTAACTAAAATAAGACCACGACAAACTGCATTCTAGCTAACATAAACAAATCAAAGATTTAATTGAGTCATGCAAGAGACGCTTGGAATATGTCATAAAACAAACAATATTGACATAAAGTATAATTCCAAGATATCCGACTCAAGTAGTTTGGACTAATTAAGGTTTCAAAAAAAAGTAAGAGTTTAAACAAGTTGCTAGCAGCCAGCATTACTAAACAATCAAAACAAACGGCTTAAAGCAGAGGTGTATTTTTTGACTCGGTCAGAGCAAAAATTAATTAAAAAAAGAGTATAAGAAGATGTGGCGAACCCCAAAAAAACTTAAGCTGGGTTAGACTTTTGAGTATTTTAGGTTTTACGGGCTTTAAACTATGGTAGTCAGTGGTCAATTAACTTATTCTAATCTATTTAATCCTAAAATTGCTACAAAAGAAGATATTTAAAAATAATTTTGTATATAACAAATTTATACAAAGATAAATATATAAATAATGGAATTATAAAAATATTACAAGTGGAACTAAAAAAATATAAATAGTGTAACTAAATTGAATAAAAAATATTGGAACTAAAAAATACTATTTTTATGTAAACCGTTTCATATGACCTGTTGGATTCTTTGTTAGTTTACTCTTTTTTAGAAAATACTTTGTTGTATATCTTTTTAGAATTTTTTTTTTTAATCAGAAATATTTAAAAAGCTCAAGTTATCGCAAATTATTGTTTCAGTTTTGTCATAAAAATATATCAAATTACTTTATATGTAATCCGTGTCATCGCAAGAAAAATCTTCATCTGAAGAATTGGTACTATCTATAAACTCCTTCAATTCTCGGAGTCGTTTTTCTGTGTTAGTGACTTCGATTTTTTTTCTTGATAACTCATTCTCAACAATTTCAAGACGTTTTTCCTTGAATAAAAAAATCAAATTGAAAACATAAAAGTACATAAATTCAAATAAATTTGTACAAAAATGAAAAACTATTTAATTTTAAATAAAAGACATAAAAACAAATAATTAACCAGATCTTCTTTCTTTCGTTTGTATTCAGACTCCTGTATTTTTGAAGCCTCCAACTCGTTGCGCATTTCATTAAATTGACGTTCAACGCTAGTAAATAAACAAAAGGAATAAAATTATGAGGAATATAATTACTATCATGATCAATATTCAGACATTTTACAATATTTTATTAATTTTTCTAAATATAAATACAAAACATGACATAATGTGTCAAATAATACCAAGATACTTGATAAAAATTTCAGCAGACAAAAAAAAAAAAAAAAAAAAAAAAAAAAAAAAAAAAAAAAAGTATTACAGTCAATACTAATTTAATATCATTTACCGTGTAAAACTTTGCTGTGTTCGACTCAAGTTTTTATTAACTTGATCACATTCATCTTGCAATTTTTCAAGTTGACCTTTCAAACGCAAAACTTGATGCTGTGTTTTAAAAACATCTTTTAGGTTAATTTTGTTTAAATTAAAAAAAGCATAGCAAAAAAACAAATAAATATATTCAACCTCCGCCTTGATTCGAATAGCTGTTTCAAGTTCTAACTTATTTTCGGACTCTCGAAACTAGAACAAATTATAAAAAACAAAATTCACTGGAAAGCGCGTAAACAAAAGATTTCATTAAAAAGCAAGCACGCATACCTTCATTTCAGCCTTATCTAATTCAACTTTTGGGACTTTAGAGGATAGCTCTAATTCTATTTTTTGCGATAAAATATCAACCTATTCAGTAAAAAAAAGTGTAAAAATTAACTTTAATGAAACGCGCACACAAATGTTTAAAAAAATGTTTAAAAAAAGGAAAAAAAGAAGAAGAGAAGAATTGAAAGCGATTACTGTTCGTGAGAGACTAGTTTTCTCTTCCATCAAGATTCGATAATCCTCTTTAAGATTAATAATAATCTTTTGTGAATCTGACACCTAAAAAATATTTTTTTGTGTTTTAGTATATTTACTTACTTAATGTGTTTATTAATAAATATTTTAATAAATAATTAAATATTTAAGGTTGTAATTTTCGTGTTATTTAGTTAATTAATAAAAAGCCAAAACATATTGAGATTTATTATCAAAAAACTATACATTAAAAGAATAAAATAAATAAAATAAAAAATAAAATAGTACATGATTATTTATAGGTTATTAACTAATATGAAAACATATCACAAAATACTGTAGAATTTTGTGGTGTTGTAGATGCTGCGAGATAACAAATATATTATTGAACTATACCTGAGAAATCAAACTTTTGTTATTTCGAACCATTTCCTCGAGTCCATCATCATTTTCTTCCATGCGCTGCAACAGCTCAGCATTTTCTCGTGCCAATAAGGAACATTTTTCTTCTAACTGTGTATCAAAATAAAAAATATATATATAAAATATATTTTACATATACATATACATATATATATATATATATATATATATATATATATATATATATATATATATATATATATATATATATATATATATATATATATATAAACACATTATTTTAATGGTTTATGCATCTTTTTCTCTTGACTAAAGAGTTACTCTTCGAGTGGAAGATTGATGCCGAAAATGTTTAAAAAATATGCACAAACAAGTTATACATCCACTCTGGAATGGCGCATAATGAAAACATAATAGACTGTAAATAGATGTGTAATATAAATGTAAAATTAAAATAAGTCAATCAAATCAAGATGTAAATAAGTAAATAAAAACAAATTGCTTACACCCATTTTGGATTGATTAAGATTTTCAACATGAGCTCTGAGATCTTTTAAATCATTTTCTACTTGTGATTTTGCTTTAAGAGCCATGTTTTTTGTATACTCACAATCTTCCAACTATATTTTAAAAATTATCAGCATTTTATCATAATTTTTCTTTGTATATTTATAATAGCCAAAATAAACATACAAAAAAACGTCTGATTAAAGTTTGATTAAAAAAAAAAAAAAAAATAAAAAAAACCTAAAAAAAAAGCACAAAACCTATCAACTATTATAGTTTGATTAAATGTTTATTTATGAAACATAAACTTTATTTCTATTTTATTTATAAAACTTATTTAATAACAGAACGTTAGAAAAAATAAAACCTGGTTTCAAATATAGAGAAAAATAAACCTGATTTCGAAGAGCTTTAAGTTCAATAAGTTCCGAGCTTTTTATACTCTAAACACAAAAAAGTTTATAATATAAATTTATAATTTTTATTATTCGCTTAAAATAATTTGTGAAAATTATATTAAAGGTATTAAATTATTATTATGTTTTTTTAAAAAAAATTGTATAGGTATAGTAAAAATAATTATTAAAGATAATTTCAGGTACAAAACCTTTTTTACCTGTAAAAGATCATTACATAAAATTTAAAATTTGCCAATTTAAGTTAAATTTAGTATAAAATAGTAAAAAAATAAATAAAACATTAACTCATCGGCCTCAACTTTGGGGCAAGGAGCCAAATTTTTTGTTTCTTATCACTGCAATTTTTTAGCAAAACATCATTTGACATAATTATAAACATACATTATTTAGGAGTTTGCACAACGCCTGACAACATTTAGTCTGCAATCAAGTCTGCAATCAAGTCTTGCAAAAATTTAGTAAAAAAGCAAAAATTTGATAAAAAAATGAATTTAGTAAGACGACAAGGTTAAATTGATTAAGACAAAGAGTGTGAAAAACTGCAAAAACAACAAAAAAACAAACATGGATTACACGGACAAAAATAAACATGGACTATATGGAGAAAGAACAAAAATAAAAATGGATTACATGGACAAAAAAAAAAGATGAAATATATGGACAATAAAAATAACATGGTTTACATGAACAAAAAAAAACATAAATTACAAGGCCAATAACAAATGAGACGTATTACATGGACAAAAAAAAACAAAAACATGGATTACATGGATAAAAGAAATAATATGGATTACATGAAAAAAAAAAACAAAAAAACATGGATTACATGGACAAAAATTAAATGGCTTAGCACAGCAGCAGGTGTTTTTATCAAGGTTTAAGTAAGAGGCTGACAGGAAGTTTTTACAGTAATTAAAAAAAAGTGAAAAAACCTTAACCTTGGTGAGTTAAATACAGTAATATCAATTACTTATAAAGTTTGCAAAAAAGTTAAAATATAACTTTATAATAAGTACAAACAATGAGTTACAAGATTATCCAGAGCTGTTTTTGCATCATTGTACAAAATTTGTGTTTTTTTCAACTTTTTCTTCAGTTTTTTTTCTACATCTAAGTTTGATGAATTTTGGAATTGAGTGACAACTTTCTCTAATTCTCTCTTAGCCTAAATTAATAAATTAAAAAAGGTTATATGTAATTAAAAAAAGTTTTTGAAAAATAAAATTAAAAAAAATTTTTTTAATTAATAAAAAGGATTTTTACTTTTAATTATTTTTTCATTTTTTAGATTAAATAAACAAAAATAAATTAACTAACTCGCTGAAGTTCACTTTTTAAACTTGTTTCCTCTTCAAGTTGTTCTTCAAGAGCTCGAACCTATAAACATAATTTGTGTATTAGTTACTTTTTTAATATTAAATGCGTTTTTATATAAACTATTGTATTTTTATATAAACTTATTTGTATTTACAACCATTTACTTATACAAGTTCTGCAACATAAAAATCAAATCAATTTAAAATATATACAAATTCAAAAGATGAATTCTTTTGAACCAAAACAAATTCAACAAAATTCAGCATATATATGTATATATATGCTTCCATTATTTAAATACTTTTTAAATAATGTTTAGCTAGAGAGCTAAAGTGTATTAAGTTGACTTTTGTCAAAAATTTCCATAAACTTTGTGCTAGCTTATATAAAGTACTTAATTCAAAAATTCAAAAAAAAAAAAAAAAAAATACAAAACTTAACTTCATCTACTTTAAAATACAGAACAGATCAAAAGCTTCTAATCCCTACTATGTACTTTTTGTATATAATTATTATAAAATGTATAAATATTTAAACAAATGTGCAGTGACTTGCTCCATTTATCAAGAAGTATCACATGTTATACTATTTTTTGAATAAGTAAATAATCAAACAATTATGTAGAAAGTCATCATATCAAAAACTTTTGGAGTAATGAAAATTAGTAAATTCTTTGTTTAAAAAATAATTCACAAGCTGAAAATCTTATAAAATTCCATGCTAGAACCAAGTATTACTTTTCTGAAGTTGGTATAGAATGTAGTTTAGTCTGATATAGACAAAAGAATCTATATCAGGAAAAAAAAAAAAGTTTCAAGAATGGTTTAAATTGATTTTGATAAACTCCAACTAATTTCCAAAAGAATGGTTTCAAGAATGGTGTGGTTTAGATTGATTTTAATAATACTATTTTCTTATTTAAGTATGACATTATGGAAGAATTACAGCAGTTTTTTACAACCAGATGCCGTTTGTGGCAATAATCTGCTTTACTGATCAAAGTTTAAGGATTAAGGAGCTTGATACCTGGCATTTGATATTTTAATCTATATTAGTCTAAATAATTATCAAAAATTCCTAAAAATTTGGGTTAACAAGAAAAAAAAATTTTTTTGATTAATAAATCAAAACCTTTTTAAGATGATCTGAGCGCAACTGAGTTATTTCTTCTTCTTTTGACTCAAGATCCTGCTGATATTTTTGTTTTTCATTGTAGTTCTGCATTTGAAGTCTCACCTTTGTCTGTAAAATACAAAATATAATTTCATTCACTTATATTTTCTTTTGCACAAATTATGTTTAGTATAACGTTTATTTAAAATTATACCTGCTCCAACTGTTGTATTATGCCAGCTTGTTCATCAACTTCATCTTCCAGATCTTGTATTTTAAGTTCACTTTCACTAATTTTTTTCTTTAATGTTGTCAACTGCAATAAAAATACGGAGAATTATATAGTTATTATTTTACTTTAATATAAAACAAATTTTTTTTTAGGTTGTTTTTTTTAGGTTTTTTTCCCCCAGATTTCTAGGGACTTTAGTGAGAGAGGAATATCCAATATCAAAATCTCTTATGAAAATCATTATTTGCATTTTGTTTACCATATAAAATGCAAAAAATAAACACACCTCATTTGTATTATGAGGGGAATCAATATCATAGGAAAAACTTTCTAATTTCTTTTTTAGCTCCTCATTTTCTTCTTCTTTTAAAGCAGTACTCCTTTGAAGAGAATACATTTCTGCATTCAACATCTCATGCTCTTTTTGAAGATCTTCTTTTTGTCTTCTCTCTTGAAACATTTCTTCTTTTGCCTTCATTATTTCTTGATCAAATCTGAAAAAAAAAAGTTTAAAAGTAGATAAAAAGAAAATAAATAAAAATTGTTCTTTGAAAACATGTTTGTGCATGCTGATTCTAATTTTTTATTTCATTCAAACTTGAAATTCATTGAAATTTATGTTTTATATAATCCTGTTTCTTTTATATTTTTTTTCTTTGAATCAACAAATATTTATCAGCTGCACTAGCTATTTAAAATGAATAATTTATTTTGATGCATACTGGAAAATATTTTTATTCATAGAGATTTTTTTGGTTCTCAGGATTTTGGTTATTATTATAATTATTTTAAACAAAGTTTAAAATCTCTTAATTTTAATGTAAAAATAATTAATTTTTTTTTAAATAATATGAAAAAAAGTTTTCATTCCTTTTATTTTATTGTCCTTTTATTTTTATTCCATTTTATCAGTGATGACTTGAACATCGTCATGTTATTATCGTTTTATTACTATCAAATCATTTTAGTAATAGCTCTATTTCAGGTATTACTAAAATGATTTGATAGTTTTATTACTATCAAATCATTTTAGTAATACCTGAGTTGTTTATAATTTGTTTTAGATTAATCACTTGATCAAGAATTATCAGAATTGTCCAATCAAAATTTTTTTAATTTTGACAAGTGTCAAAACCAAAAATTCTGTATTTTCCTAACTAGCTTAACTTTCTGTATGTACTTTAATTAAACTAAATTGATTTAAATATAAAAGAAAAACTGAAATATAAAAGAAAAACTGAAACTAGAATTTTATTATAAAAGTGGTATCCATTCTATTAGAAAAGTTAGGTATCCATTCTATTAGAAAAGTTAGGTATCCATTCTATTAGAAAAGTTAGGTATCCATTCTATTAGAAAAATTAGGTATCCATTCTATTAGAAAAGTTAGGTATCCATTCTATTATAAAATTTAGGTATCCACTAAAAATTAGGTCTCTATTTGTTATTTACTTGGTGTTTATTGCATAGAATAGAATTTGTTTTGAAGGAAACATTAAGTGACCAGTTGAAAAAACCCACAATCAGTTAGTGAACATATAAAATTTACTTTTAATCTTTCAGATGGTACAAGATGGGTTAGTCATTAGGTAATTATTATTGACAGTCATTTGCACAATCTAATTTATTAATAGTTACCAAAAGAATTTAAAACTATTTAGACAATATTGAGTTTATATAATGCCCCAAAAAATATCTGATTTATTTGAAGAAAATGGTGATTTAGCACTCAAAAATAAAGAACAAATGACAGTAAATAATGAATTTTTTTTTTTTGCTAAAATTGCCTGAATAAAACATTGCAATTATCTAATGAAGAAGTACATTGTATATCTAATGAAAGGGTGCTTTAAAATAAGACATTTCAATGTCTAACAAACAGGTGCACTGTATATCTAATAAAGGAGTGCTTTGAAAAAAAGATTTCAAAAGTATCAATGAAGGCTTGGTTAGTAATAAAATCTCAAAATTAAAAAACTTGAAAGGATATAATACCAACTGTAACATATTGGTGTAACAATACAAGTCATGCTAGAAGCATATCAATTCATAAATATTGTGAATAATTTTGAGAAAACAGGTTCAAATCAAGACCAAAAAAAATAAACTTTACAGTCGTAGTGGTTGTTCCCTAGAAAATATACTGTCAGTGAAATTGTTAGTGAAGAGTCTACCATAAATTCATCATTGTTCACAGCAATTAGGCATAAAATAAAACACTTTATTTAATATTTTGCATAAGGATCTTCATCTAAAAGCTTACAAAATACAGTTAACACAAATGATCATGTTGTGCAATTGTTAATTACTTGCAGATAAAAAAAAATGATTTTTTTAACAATCTTTAGTGAAGAAACGCATTTTGAAATTGGTGTGTATGTAAACAAACAAAATGTGTCAAATCTGGTGTAAAAAAAATCCATGAGTAATACTGGTAAAACAACTGCATCTATAAAAAGTAACTGTTTGGTGTGGTTTTTGGTCTGGTGAATTGATTAGTCCATATTTCTTTGAAAATAAAACTGGAAACACTGTTACTGTGAATGGTGCTCATTATTGAACAACGATTAGTAACTTTTTGTTTGACAAGTTGGTGCATATTGATGTGCAGAATATGTGGTTTCAACAGAACGGCGCAACATGTGGTTTCAACAGAACAGCGCAACATGTCAACAGAAACAACCAATCAACAACAGAAACAATCAATCTTTTGAAAGAGAAACTTAGTGATCGAATAATTTCTCTAAAAGGAACTGTTAATTGACCACCAAGATCATGTGATCTAACACCATTAGATTTCTTTTTATGGGGTTTTTTGAAAAGCAAAGTTTACCCTAATAATCCTCAATCCATTCAACATCTGATGAAAAAACAATAATTTAGCAAATTACTCAATTTAAACCACAATTATGTTATCATGTGTTGGAAAATTTTACTAAGAGAATGGAGGCCAGTAAAGATGTAAGTTCACTTATCTGACATTCTTTTCCATTATTAGTTGCCATGTGTCTACTTTAATAGTTCGATAAAAATGTCTGCTTCTTTCAAAAATACTATGCTTTTCATTAAAAAATAAAAAGTTAATTCAAATTTGAACAATCTTTATAATTTCTAAACAATTTAAAACTCTTACATTTGTGTTTAAAACTTTCTCACATTGTTGAAAACAAAGACATGCTTGCATCTTCTGTAAAAATAAAATGATTTCTTCAGGGTCATGTGTAGTTAAGGTAACAAGACCCATAACAATGTAACTCTTAGAAGATTATACTTTGCCACATTGTGCCCACTATACTAGCCATGAGTTTTGGGATATCATATTTACTTATAGAGTTTTCTTTTAACATTACTAAAGAACATTACGTAATGCATTTTGTAAGCACTTCATATCCATTTTTATCTCTGTTTGTCTTCTTACTATAACAATTGCAGCAAGGGAACTGTTTTACTTTAAAATAGGGTAATTCAATAAAACAATCAAAACATGAAAATTGAGGGTCATTTGTGTTGCTTCACATTTCCCATCAAAAGACTTTTAACTTACTTGATCTATCTTATTTCTGATCTATCTCAGCTGAGGTTCTACACTCAGATGTATTTACCACACATACACTATGATTGGCTGCTTCTAGTGGTTGAACTCTTTAATATTTAAAGACTTTCATACTTTTATGGTGTGTGCGGGATGCATACCCTAACTAACACAACTAACTCCACAACTCCACAACTAACTCCAACTTCTTCTTGATGAAGTATAATTAATTTCTTTTTTAGTAACTAAGATGCTTCATTTTTACTCAATTTTTTTTACTTTAATAAAAATAATATAAATAAAAATAAATTTTTTAGTAAACAGTTTTTTTAAGAGTAAACATTTTTTCAAGTTAAAACAAAATAAGAATAACTGATATTTTTATAGAATACCATTAAATTATTTATTAACTTTAAATTATTAAGAAATAATTTTGAACACTAATTTTTTTTTTTTAATGAGCTTTAGAAAACTTTTATTTCATTGCTTTAAGAAAACATATTTGAAATATTTTATTTTATAAATTATCAACCCCCTGCAATTAATTTGTAAAAACTAGAAAAAGTGTTTTGTTGCATTCAGTTTACAAACAACCTAGTAAAAGGTAAAGTCTTTTCATTTAGTTTCTACTATTTTTGTCTTTAAATAAAGCTATAAGCAGTTTCCAATTGGCCTATTAAAGTCTGCAAATTAAAATGTCCATACAAAATGCTTAGTTTTTACTTTTTTTTTAATGTAGCGCTCAGACTAAAATAGATCAAAAATAGGTCAACCTGATACTCAAATGAAGTGATATATATATATATATATATATATATATATATATATATATATATATATATATATATATATATATAAACATTAAACACGCAGTAATACAAATATTTACTTTATGTGCTTTTTCTCAAGTTCAACATTCTTAATCTGTTCATTTTCTAGCAAAAGTTTTATGTCTTCCAAGTTTCCATTTAACTTCTGCAATTTTTGTTTCATTGTTATCATTTGTTCCTGAATCTCCTCATAGTTGCTTTGCACTTCATAAAGCTAAAATTAAAAATGATTGACGACTTTCCTATTTAAGTAATTTAAAACACAAATAAAACTTTCTATCATTATCTTCCTTAATTGAAAGATAATAATAAAAAAATAGTAAACTTTATATCTCTTAAAATACACTCAAAGCAGTTGATTAAAAAAATAATTAAAAATTATTAAAAACTGACTGCTTTCTCTGCACTTCGCTTTTGAGTAGTAAGTTCTTCAACTTCTTTTTCATGCTCTTCAATTAATAAGCGTTTCACACTTTCACAACTTTGCGATAAAGCTTTATATTTTTCCTGCCAAAAACTCTCTAAATAAATTTTAAGAGAAAGATAAAACACAAAATAAATAAAATAAAAAGGAATACAGCATATTACAGTGTTGCTAGCAATATTTATCAAACATTTAATATTTATCAATCTTTTTCAAAAATACTAAATTTACTACTACATCTGCAATAAAACTAAAAAACTGTAATTTTTTTGTTTGTTTTGTTAATTTTAAGGTTTTGCTAGGACTATTAAAAAAAATTAAAACTTTTTTTTTTTAAATCCAATTTCAAAGACTTTTGTTCTAAAGAAAATATTTTGATAGCAAAAAGATAAATAAGTAATTGAAAAAATTTTTTTTTTCAGCTGCAGTTTAATTATTTAATTCAGAAGTGTGATGATAAAGAATCAAGCTATAAAACTAACAGGTATACTATATACCTTACTCTATTATACTAAATGAAAAAAAAATCAAGTTATAAAGCAAACAGGTTGAAATAATAATTTGTAAATAATAATCTATATTAATAATGCAAAAATATTTAATATTATCGCAAAAAGTTTCAGAAACTTTAAAATCTGTTTTTTAAAGTTGCGTTGGTTACTATTGGTTATAATGTAATCATAAATTATACTATTGGTTGGTTATAATGTAATCATAAGTCATACTATTGGTTGGTTATAATGTAATCATAAATCATACTATTGGTTGGTTATAATGTAATCATAAATCATACTATTGGCCTTAAATAAATAACATAAACAGTTTTAATACCATTTTCACTACCAGATTCATTTAAACTCAATATATTTGTCGACAACATTTGTTCTTGTTGCAGTTCTTTCTGCTTTCTTAAAGATTCAATCTCTATCTAAAATCAATGTACAAAATACTTCAAATAAAAAAAGTTGATGTAAAAAAAACATAATTTTTTCAATGCAGAAGTAATTAGTCTGAGTTATGATATGGCAATGCTATTAATGACAAGTTAATAAAAATCTAATGCAACTTCATGACATCTTTTTGAAACAGAAAAAATAAAGCTAATTACCATTAAACAATGCTAAAAAATAATAATTAAGTGAATATATTGCAGGAACTTCCTTATTAAAAAACTTTAATTAATTTTTTTATTCATTTGTACATAATTAAAGTGTTTTTATAAACAATAACACAAACACAAACAAACTTTAAAACTAATTCTTTGTTTTTTCAATACTCACATCATTTAGATTTTATTTTTTCAATGTACACATGATTAAGGCTTTATTTTTGCAATTGAAATATTATAACAATAATGTATAATCAATTACTTTTTAAAAAACTTTTTTTTTAATACTTTACTAATTTATTATTTATAACAAAATGTTAATTGCACATAATAAAACATGTTTTATTAAAATTCAATAAATAGACATCAGCAACTATTAAATAAATAATTGGTGAAGCTAATAAATATTTACTGCACTCTGTTTGATTTATTTGGTAATTAAAACATTTAGAGTTTAAGTTAAAACCTTAATAAAAAAATTTGTTGATGTTGTTTTCAATTTTTTAACTATGAATAAATAAATATTAAAATTTGATATAAATAAAATTTATTATTTGAAAAAAAATTTTAAAAAATGAAAATGAATTTAATAATAAAACACTATTATAAAAGTTAAAGAATGAAATAATTGATATTTATTTTATGGCACCTAAACATAGAGATTTTTGAAATAAAAAAAAAAATTATATTAAATTTGTTTTATTTTGAAAAACTACAAAAAAAAAAACTTCAAACTGAAATTTTTTTTTATAATTTTAACATCAATTTTTTATCAATCATACATCATAAAAAAATGCCTATGAAATAAATTAACATAATTTTATTTTCAACTGTTTTTAATTTTTAAAGCTAAAATTTATTTATTTTATGTAATTATACTTTCATTTTGTAATTTTTTTATTTTCTAAAGTCCTTAAATTGTGCATGGGTTTTATACAAGCAAGGCAACATTATTAAAAAAGACATTACTTTAATGAATTCTTATTGATTTTTGAAAAAAAAATTTAATTATTAATTTAATATAATTATAATTTAATGCAATTGACATTTCAATCAATAACTTTTATGCAAAACAAAATAAATAATTTACAACTGGCAAAGTATTCCATTATTTTTTGTAATAAAATTTTTCTTTTATAAAATAATGCATGATAAAATTGAATATGCTTATTGTTTTAACTTTTATAATTTGTTTCTAAATTAATTAAATTTAATAATTCTGTCATCTTGGCTTTTTTAAGAAACTGATATACATATTGTATATTAAAAAACAAAATAATATTATGTTACTAAACTTTACATAATTTTGTCATGATGTCATAAGTTCAGATTTTTTACTTCAATGTGAAAAGTCAGATATAAAATCTTTAGAGATATGAGATATATAGCCAGACAGGAAACTCCACCCAAAGAACACTTTATATGAAAAAATTTCTTATTTAGAGATCATTGCTTATTGATCTATGTCCTGGGCCTTAAAAACTTTTAGTTTTTTTTTTTTTTTTATCTAAGAACATTTTAGTAAACAAAGATAAAAACAGAGAAAAATATAATTGCTTCCATATAAAATTTTCATATTTGTTTTCAATAAACTTTGACAAATAAAAATCGGAATTAAAACAAATAAACATTTAAAGCATTATATTTAAAGTACTAAATTCATAATAAACTGAAAATAAACTAAATTATAATAAACTTTATTTACCATAAATATCATATTTACCATAAATATTATCCTACCATTATTACTTTTTTAAAATTAAACACTGACCTTGAGTTCATTTAAATTTTCTTCTAACTTCACTTTTTCAACAGAATTAAAATTAATTATTTCATTAGCACCTGATGCTGCAGAGGAAGCTTCATTTAATTCTGTAGTAAGATCCAAAATCTGAAAAAATACCACAAATGTGAAATTTTAAAAAACTTGTGAAATGCAAATGATTAGGAAAAAATCCAAAAAAATAAATAAGAAAAGAATATTACTTTTTTCTTTAAACGTGTGTTTTCGACTTCATAATTATTGTTTATTTCTTGTAAATGTTCAATTTTTGAATTAAGTTTAATTATTTGAGACTAAAAAAAAAAATTTGAATCTCTTTGTTTCCTTTGCTACTATTTTCTTTACTCCCTCTTATTTTGCATAATAAAAAAACTTTGTACTAAAAATATTATACATTACAATACATTTTTTGTTTGAAGCTCCTCATCAGTTCGGTGAACCTGAAGCAAAGGCAAAACTTTAGTAAATAATCGCCACCAAGCCCAACATCGGATACTCATATATTTACGAACATTCCTCTGTATGCATCGAATAGCAACATTTTGAAGCTATATAATACAGAAAATAATCACAACAATTTAAAAATAATAATTTTATATAAAACAATTGTTTATAAAGACATAAACTAATTGCTTGATTTTTATTTATAAAATTTTATTGTACAAATTAAATTCCAAATAAAATATTACTAAATGCATCATATTAAATCAGCAGGAGCTTTAATACATAAACTTTTTTGGTTTGGACATTCATTTTCTATAATTTTTTATAAGTTTTTTTTCATTAATCTTTTCTTTTTGAAAAAAAAAATCCTTGTCTCTGAAATAAAGTTGGAATATCAAAAAGTAAAGTGAGCAAAATATATATCAGTGGTATGCAGTCAGATTCTGGACGGTTGCCCGCTAAGTAAAAATTTAGGTAATGTCAGTTGCCCACAATGTTTTGAGTCATCTGTCAACAAATAGTTAAAAAATGCGACACTCTTTGCATTTTTTAACTATTTGTCAGTCGATGTAACACTCCTCACATGTTTTTAAAATATTATAAAACAACAAAAAAGCAAAAACAAAAACACCATAAATAAAAAAACTGTCTAGTCATAATTACTGTAGTTTTTTAAAAACGATAAAACTTGATGTACTTCTGCATTTTTAAAATTGTTTTTAAATTTTTAAATGACATTAAAATGTTGCTCAATTGTTGGTTGAGTTTATGTTAAATGAAAAAGCATTGAAAAAGACTTTTTTTTTTAATCATTAAAGTCTCTTTTGACTACTTTATAAGGATATATATATATATATATATATATATATATATATATATATATATATATATATATATATATATATATATATATATATATATGCTGAATAAACATAATCAGTTTTGCCTAAAATAACTTTATCATTGTCTTAATTTAATTTATTTATTATGATTTTATAATATATGTTTATTTAATTTTATGCATATAATATAATTATAATGATATAATTTAAGTGTAAAATACTTCAATTCAAGAGTTTGTATTAAAATCAAAATCTGCAAAGTATTTTCTGGTTTTTATTATTTTAGTTTTTAATATTGTAAGGACCAAAACCTAAAAAGTTTTATGTATGCAGAAATAATTATATGTAAAAATAGTTTATTGGTTGCATTTTAGACAGTAATAGTCACATTTGCACTTGAGATTTCATTTTTACTGAATTTATTACTGGAAAAATGTAAAAAAAAAAATTTAAGATTATATTGTTACATGTTTAACCCAAGTAGCTCCCACAGTTTTGTACTAGGTGGAGAGAAATTATTTTTACGGAGAATCTTTAGCGATATTATCTATGATACCCATTTGCTAAATAATATTAACTTGGCCAAAAAAGATCCTTCAAACTTTCAACGTGGTAAATACATTGCATGATTTTACGATGATAAATGGTACTTGCTAATAATGATTATGACAGTATAATGATTATGACAGTATAATGATTATGACAGTATAATGATTATGACAGTGTAATGATTATGACAGTATAATGATTATGACAGTAGATTTACAGAGATAAAGTTAATGATTATGACAGTATAATGATTATGACAGTAGATTTACAGAGATAAAGATCTTCTTTATCTCTGTAAATCAGAGATAAAGAAGAGAACTAATAATAATTTAATAATATTTTGTGTTGCATTTATTTTCAAAATCAAATTGATCAAAGGATTTCTCGAAATATTGAAGTACTTTTATAACAACAATTTTAAACTTGTGCTTAACACATGTTTAATTCTATAATATTAACATTTCAATTTATATGGAAACAGTTGCTTATTATTTTTATTGGAGAAACTGTACATTTATTTATGAAGGTGCTTTAAATTTACATTATTATATGCAAAAAGTCTATCATTTTTATAGTAAAGACAGGCCTTGCGATGAATAAGAACTGCGTGACGCATAAGCACGACATGATTTTTGACGTCATTAAATTCTTTTTATTTGCTTTTCATATTTATCGACATTAACTGCACCAATTTACTTAATTACCGCAAAACTACTTTAAATCGTTTATGTAGAAATGTTATTATTTAAAAATGTTTTGGAATGTTTCGTTTTTTAAAATGTAAAAACATTTGTTTATTTTCTCGACGTTTGTCATGTTTTGTCTATACTAAACGAATAAAAAACATTATAACTTAAATTTAAAAAAGATTATAAAATATGCTTATATTTGATTTTTTTTTTCTTAAATATGTAATTTAAAGTTTTTCAAATAATTATTTTTTCTTTTTAAAAAGTCAGCAAGTAATAAACTGAAAATTTTATAGCTAATATTTTTACAAGCAATTTTATATAATATTTATTTATTTATTTTTATTTATTTTCAAAAAGCGGTTGATAAGCACAATCACTCGTATTAATAAAAAACTTAAACGAACGTTTTGAATAATTTTTAATGTTAACAAGGAATTTTATTTCTAGTAAAATAAAATAAAATGTTAGAATAAAAATCTTATAGGTATAAAAGAAATATTTCAGCGAAAAAATTATTCTTAAAAATTATTATTAAAAATTATTCAAAAAACTATTGACGTTCTATTTTTCAGCAGCTGTTTTTGAGCACGCTTTGTTGAGTTTCGGTAACTTTTAACATAAAAGCGATCGTTATTATTTAAGTAATTTTTTTGAGTTACTTTTTACAAAAATTTTAATAACTGTACTTTTTTATTGAATCAAGTAGAATACGTTTTAATATTATTCCTTTTTTATTTTTTTATTTGCCCTCACCAATTTTTAAAATGTTTCCTCGAAATTACTCTTAAATACTTTAAATACATCTAACAGTTAATAAATATTTTTAAATCTATGGAATAATTTTAAAACCTAACAAACCCCCGTAAAATAATTATTTAAGTTTAAAATCTAAAACTAAAAGAAAGTATTTTTGTTCAATTTTATCGACAACTTTGCTATTGCTGAATAATTTTAATTAAATGTTAGCTTAAAAGATTTAAACTTTTTTTTTAATTTTTGAATTTTTTCTACTTGTAAATAATGAGCATATTTAATTTTTTTAAATTCAAACTTTTATTTCAACAGAGTGCGGTTTTTAAAATACTTTATTAAATGTTAAAATAATCGTAAATTACTTCATTAAAATTCCGCTCAAAAATATCTTTAAATATACTCAAACAAAAAATTTTTTGCTCTACGCAAATAGGCCTAGCTACACGCAAAATTGCTCTTGGACGACATAAAATTCACATCGCCCAACGCTTTATCGCAAGGCCGGTAAAGATAAAGTGTTTGGTGTGTATACACTTCTTCTTTCACCATTTTTATTTTTTTTAATTTAATATAACTTGCGCTATTAGGTATCCTTTTAAATTAAAAATTCATTACACTCAAAATGCTAAAATGATATCATAAGATAGAATATAGGTCTTTAAATTTTTTTGGTTATTGTCTATATATAGAAATTTTAACACATAATTTTAATTGACCATGGTATGGTTGAGAATAAATTTCCAGAGCACTGGGCAACTTCATATTATCAAAGGTACTATGCGTCAAGATTAATGCTGGCAAATTCTTCTAGATAGACTTCTTCTAGATAGACTACCAACAAAACTTTTCCAGTGGTTCTCCAATGATGAAGATTACATCTTTATGCACAATGAAGGTCTGTGCCCGAGGCTGAGTCTATAACTAACTATTTAAACCTAACAAATATATAATTAATACAAAATAGAAAAGCTCATATAAATGTGGAACCACAGTGAAGAGTTCCAAAAACAGTTAAAAACTGTATTTTGAGCATACCACGACATATTCAAGCCATAAACATATTCATAATTGCAGATAAATGGTACCATCTAAATACCTGATACATTTTGATTGAATATAATAGGTTTTTTTTTTTTGTTTTTGGTTTATTCTTGTTCCAAATATAAAATAAGAACACAAAAATTTAATATATATATATATATATATATATATATATACATATATATATATATATATATATATATATATATATATATATATATATATATATATATATATATATATATATATATATATATATATATATATATATATATATATATATATATATATATATATATATATATACATTATATATATATATACACATTATATATATTTTATGTAAGAATCATTATACCCAATACACTTAAAATGATAAAAAATATTTTTGAAAAAAAACTTTGATCTTTACTAATGTTTTTATATTATTAAAACACTTTTAAATTAAGTAACAAATCACTGCTATTTGTTGTATAAAGAATTAATATGTATGTGTTTATACATAAAATTATGCATCTGTTATGGAAAATCATTAAAAAAAAAAATTACTATGATTGTCTCAATTATTGAATTTTTTTATAAGAACTCGAAGTTTATTATTTAACTTATTTAAAAACTTAAACTAAATGATCTGAGCGTTTTAGTTCTTTTTATTTTTGTTAAGGTTTTCTTAATTTTTTTTTTTAATTTTTTTTTTTGTCTAGTTTTTTTGGAGTACTTTTGGAATGTTCGAATTTTTAAAATATATCAACAGCCATGGTCAAATCATGAATATATATATATATATATATATATATATATATATATATATATATATATATATATATACATATATATAACATTAAAAACAATAATACAAATTACAAATCAACTATTATATTGTGTATTTGTGTATATTTTATAAATAATCACTATATTATATTAATATAATACTTTAAAATAATTTTATTTACGAAACTGTTAGTGTATTCTGTGTGCATGTTGTATATTTATTTCATACTTTTCAAAAATGTATGATATAATAGAAATCATAAACTATTAGTATATTGCATATTTATATTTTTCAAAAAGTATATGAAAATAGAAAATATAGTAGTTATAATAACAACATTTAAAATTAAAAAAATAATTTTAAACTTACAACTAGCTTCTTGAATTTGATTCGTGCAAGAAAGCCTTTGCAATGAGATTGGAATTCAGAAATAATTATACTTAAGTGATCATTGCGAGTGTCCTCTAAACGAGTAAGACAGCCAGCACGAAAAAATATCTAAAAGGAAAAAAAATGTTTTATCAAATAATCGAAATAAAGAAGTAAAAAAAATATCTTTACTTATATAAAAACATAAAAAACATTGAAACTAGAAACATAAAAAAGTTATAAAGTAAAAAAAAGGAAAGCACCTGACTTAGACCAAGTTTATAGCTTTTTTCATTTAAATCTAGCTTTGTTACCATTTTTAAAACAGCCTTGTAAAAAAATATAAAGAAATTCATCATAATCATCATTACCAGCAGATAAAAAAAAACAACAAAGGTGGTTTAAAAAATTTAGAAATGTGGTTTTATAAATGAATTTACATCTGTTTATGAAATTTTCATGACTATAAATGAGTGCTTAAATAAATGCACAGAGTAGTTTTACTTGCCTATCTGGGTGCAAAATAAACACACAGAGTAGTTTTACTTCTCGATCTGGGTGCAAAATAAACACACAGAGTAGTTTTACTTCCCGATCTGGGTGCAAAATAAATGCACAGAGTAGTTTTACTTCCCGATCTGGGTGCAAAATAAACGCACAGAGTAGTTTTACTTCCCGATCTGGGTGCAAAATAAACGCACAGAGTAGTTTTACTTCCCGATCTGGGTGCAAGATATTTAGTGAATAACTTGAGCGATAAAAAATAATTTAGCAAATACTATTTTACGTAGCTTTATATTTTAAGAAGTATAAATAATATTTAAGAAGGATAAATGAGGAGTTGCAAATGAAAAAAGCACACCAACCAAAATCAGGTTTTGAGCAAGTCATGTGTTTTGGAGGAATACCATTTTTGATTGTAAAAAAAAATATTTCTGGAAAATTATTACAATTTATTGAAAATACTAATTTCATTTTTTAACCAAAGTATGCAAAAACCTGCATGTCTTGTTGAGACTTTTTCTGTTGTAACTTGTTGGTTAAAAATAGTCCTTTTGCTAATAATTAAAAAAACCACTTTAACCCATGTTACACTATTTTTATCTGCACTTTTAACAAAGCCTGGTTACAGAAAAATGATAAAAAATATTCTAAGAATCTATAGTTTGTAAAAATATTAGGTGATTCGAACTAAAAATACTGTAAAAATAGAACAAACAAAAGGTAAATAACTTAGTTTATGATATAATAATAAAAAAGCACATACAGTAGCAATCAACCACTTTGTCATTCTCAAGAGGAACTCCTCCTTCATGCTCATGTATTATAATAATATTGCTCAAAATTTGTTATAGTGCACAGAAAAATATGTTAAAAGAGTTCTTATATCAAACACAGATCAGTTGATTAAGTTTTATTCATATGATTGTTGTATTCATATATGAGTCTCCTTTTAAAATGTGTTTCTTCATATTTTATTACATGTAAACAAGGGATTTTCAATACAAAAGATGCATACTGGCATTAATTTTGTGTTATATTGTAGAGTACATACTAAAGTAAAAAACGGTTGAAGAAAACGAATTTAAAAAAAAAGGCTGGTGAGACCCTTTTGTTTACAATGTCTTAAATATATTATCTATTTAACAGTACTAAAGTACTAAATATAAAAACTTACTATGATTCTATCAAAATTATTCACAGTAAATTTAATAACTAGAAAATATATTCTCTCTCTTGTACAGGTATATATATACAACAAGATGGCTACCTACCAATTATAATTTTTTACATATTTTTAGTTATTTAAATATTTACATATTTCAAAGTTTTTTAATATAGAAAACAAAGATTCTAGATTGTAAAATTTTTGTATAAAATTATGAAAATCTTGTTAACTTATCATACCTGCTTTTCATCAAGTACTACCCCCAAATCCTGGTCTTCTTTTTGAAGAAGAATACTAAATCGTTGCCTAAACTCAGGATAAGTTATATGTTCAGGATAACCTAAATTCAAATATTTTCAATTTATAATAATTTAAAAAAATCATCACCATTACCAGTGCCATACCGAGCGTTAGTTTGGGCGCTACTGTTTATACAAATTTTTTCCTCTCCCCACCTCTTTGATATGGAAGCCTTCATACCAGGCTCCATGGAGGAGGGCTGGTATGGAGGCTTCCATTTTATGCATCTGATTGAAATTTATACTAAAATTTATATTAAAATATTTTATGTTTAGGAGGTAATTCAACGATAGAAAGAAACGTATAAAAAAAGAAATTATGTTCTCTTATAAAAAATAGTTTATACTTTGTTTACTAATGTAAAAAAATTGCAGTAAGTTCTTAGTAACTCTATCAAGTACGATATTAACACTTCTTTGTAATGATTAATTAACTTGATAATAGTAATACGTAACCAGTTGTAATACTTAAAGTATTACATAAAGTATTACGGCTAACAACAAAAAATTGTCGTTAGCCGTACATTTAGTTTTGGGACTGTCGTCATAAGTAATTTGATAAATACGAAGGAATACAAATGAAAAAAAATTGAAAAGAGAGGGAAAATTTTTTCTATAAAATAATGTTAGACATTACAAATGTTGTAATTTAAGATATGTGCAGTTTTTAGTTTGGGTACATTAGTTTGGGCACCCATACTGGTAAAACGGTATAAGATTATGGCTGGGTACGACACTGATTACTATTCTAAAACCAAAAAAAGTTTTCATAAAACAAAAAGGACTAAAAATAAAAAACCAGCAAAATCAAAAAAGAATAACAAATTATATAAATTTAGTTATTTAAAATTAGTAAAAAATTAATGTTATGCATTTTGACACAAATCAGTTAATAAATTTAAACCACATTTTAATATATTGAACAAAAGTGAGTTTTTAGGCTGTGTTAAGCCTAGTTTAAATCAATATTAATCTTCACATTTTTTTAACCACTTTAATTTTATTTTAATTCCATTTAAATTGTAGTATATTTTTTAATTTTAAAATATAAGAAGTTAGATAATATGTCACATGTGGAAATCAAGAACAGCTTTGCAAAGTATCTTTCCTTGACTTTTTACTATCAACTATTGAGTCAATAAAAAATTATGTTATTGGATTAAAAATATATTGCATTAATTTATAATGCTGATTGTGGATTAAATTAAGTTATTTGCTTGCATTTAATAGAATTTTATTATTAGTTTAGACAAACAGTTTCCAAATTTTTTTTAACCCCTACTTTGTATATAATTAAATCTCCTTTTAAATTTGTCATAAATATATTCAATCATTGCATTGATTGAACTACCAATTGATGACCAATGCATTAGTTGTCATGATTGAAAATAACACATAGCAGTGTCAGTCTGATGGCAGAACATTCTGCTAACAATTCCTCTGCTGTTCCGAACATAGCTTACTCGCCTAATACTGTTTATTCCGTATAACTGATGAAATTTCCATATAACTGATCTGCTTGAATTATGCACTCAATCAAAACTAATACTAAAGTAAAATTACCAGAAAATACGATAGAAGAGAAAGTTAATACTGAAACGTATATAAACATGCAAATTTGCCTGAGTATGAAATAGCATGTGTTAATGATTTGATAGATCTATAAAATAATACTTTTTCCAATTGGATACTTATGTAGCCAATGAGCAGTTTATTACTTTCAATTTTTGTGTCCGGAATGGTTATGATATCCCAGAAATCTTTTGTATAAAGCATATAAAGAAAAAACAAAAAAGAGTTCATTCACAAAGGGCAATTTAAAAACAGATGACTACAAAGCCAAATGAAACCATATTCCTTCTACTCCTATTCTAAATGAAGCCATGGTTTAGCCTAGTTGTATTCTAAGTGAAACTACTAGCCAGTCTAGTTATTTGACCAATGAAATCACTTTTTATTGTAATTACAAATGGAACTATTGCTCAGTCTAGTCTGACAACTAAAAAAAAAAAGATAAAGCTGCAGCAACTAAAATATATATATATATATATATATATATATATATATATATATATATATATATATATATATATATATATATATATATATATATATATATATATATACATCAAAAAGCACATGAGAAAGAGATGCAAAAATAAACTAAAAAAAATTTATCCTGTCTAAAGTGACTAACCAATTAAACTCAGAAATCTGCAGATAATCAAAGAATCTTAAAGTATCAGAAAACTCATTCAATAGTACTACTAGTGGGTTCAAAATATACAATTACCATTATATTTACTCATTACCAATATATTGACTCATTACCAATATATTAACACAAATTCTAAATAAAATATAACAATGATTATTAACCATATATATTGACAAATATCTTAATGAAAATTCTCAATGAAAACTTTTTTAATGTACTATTATAAAAATACTACCAAAAAAATTTTTTTTTAATAAATTTTAAATTAAGTTCTAAATTGCCTGAGGACAATACTTTTTAGTTTATAGGCTTTTTTATATATGTTCATATTAAGTAAAAAAAGTGCCTCATAAAGCTCCTAAAATTGTTACTATTTGGTCTACCCATCTATTAATTTGTTTAAAATCGAAATATCTTAATGAATACATTTTTCTTTGGAAAAAGAAAATTTTAAGACTAACTCCATTTAGGTTTGACTAACTCTATTTTAGCTGATAAAAGCATCTTTCTCAGCTATCAATTAAAATTAAAAGTAATTACAAAAAAAAAAAAATTATGACTTTGATTAGGCATTTTGGACTAATACAAAAACTTTACAAAAAAAATTTTTAAACAAAACTTAAATAAAAAAGTAAATTATATTGAAAAACACTAAAATTGTTTATTTTTATTTAAACCAACAATATTTTCATCATATGATTGAGTAAAAAATAAGAAAAAAAATTCATAATTATTTTTTTTTAAACAAAATGAGAAGTGAGTTTCTTAACTCGCCAGAGTCAAGTTTAAAGAATTATCTACATTTCTAACAGAAGATGGTGTATCATTAAAGATTAAAATTATGATGTATGGCAGAGAAGCATGGCCAATGAGATTGATGATGACTAACATATTAAAAGAACAAAGATGATGATCAGATGGATATGTGGTGTAACTCTAAAAAAGATGATGATTGTGATGATGATGATGATTGTGATGATGATGATGATGATGATGATAATGATGATGATGATGATGATGATGATGATGATGATGATGATGATGATGATGATGATGATGATGATGATGATGATGATGATGATGATGATGATGAGACAAAAATATGTTTGGTGAGTGAAGTAAAATATATTGGTATTAAAATAAAATTTTATTTTTAGGAAGTAAATCAGTAGTCTATACAATTACACATGTATTTAAAGTTGTGAAATTCTTTTACTTAATTTTTATTTACGAAATTAAGACGAAAAAAGCACTTAACTTAAAAGTGTATATATTTTTTTGAGTACAATCAATTTTAAAGTTTATCCAATTTTACAAACTAATTTCTGATATACCTGAAGGGTATGAGCTGGTTTAAATCAAAGTGATTTATATCAATTTCTACTCAATAATTGAATATCTAGAACTAGGTAGCTAGTTATCTAGAACCAGATAGCTAGTTATCTAGAACCAGATAGCTAGTTATCTAGAACCAGATAGCTAGTTATCTAGAACCAGATAGCTTTCTAGAACCAGATAGCTAGCTATCTAGAACCAGATAGCTAGCTATCTAGAACCAGATAGCTAGCTATCTAGAACCAGATAGCTAGCTATCTAGAACCAGATAGCTAGCTATCTAGAACCAGATAGCTAGCTATCTAGAACCAGATAGCTAGCTATCTAGAACCAGATAGCTAGCTATCTAGAACCAGATAGCTAGCTATCTAGAATCACTACTTAGATTCTAGCTAGCTAGAATCTAAGTGGTGTAAGTCAACTTTTACTTAGTATTTCATCTAAAACATTACAAATTTAACCAGCTTATAATAATATTATTAATAATATTCTATATGCTTATAAAAATGTTACTAATAATATACTATATGCTTATAATAATATTATTAATAATATACTCGTTAGAATCAGAGTGGTTTAAGTCACCTTTAAGTTGACATAAAAGTTATAATTTTTATTTCTTAAGTATATGACTGTTTAGTATTCTTTTTGTTTTACAATATTAAAAGATTTTATTCATAAAATTTATATCTAGATTAGACTTTATCCTTTTTACTCAAGACAAAATTTAATCTGGAAATGGCTGTTTTAAAGAACTCTATAGACAAAGTTTAGATGCGGAACTTATTATATGCCAGTAATTTTTAAATAAGAATTTAGTTTTTTTTTTTTTTTTAATTTACAAATAAAAAATTAAAATTATGGATGGTATATTTTTAAACAGTAATAATATAATTTCAAAGGTTTTAAGTTATATTTACAACAGCTATGATATTATTGCATCAGTTGTTATCTTCTTAAATATAAAGAATTAATTAAAAATATTTAAATTTTTTTCTTGTATTATTATGTGTATTTTTTATGTCTATTCTCTTATACTATTATGTGTATTTAAGTAATGTCTGATAAAAACTTTTAATTTAACATTACTTTTGTTTCTTCAAAAGATAACGATTAAAAAACACTTAAAATACAATTAAAATTAAATTAACGATTAAAATACAATTATAAAAAACTTACTTTATTTTACTGTATTTACAATAGTTTAGCTAATATGTTACTAAAGTCAATATATTTGGCAAGTTTAATCAAAACTATCTAATAAAGTTAGTTTAAAAATTATTAACGTTTCTCAAATATATTACTGACCGCTGAATTAATTTCAAACAAATGTGCAGGGTGTGCAAGCTCAATTAAGTTTCAAATGTTAAAGCAGCTTTACTTTTTTTTTAGTTATATAGTTGAAAGAGTAGCTTTCGAAACCTGATGAAAAAGATAAATGTCGTTATTCTTGTAATATATTTCATATCTTTTTCAAAGTTGTTTGCACAAGTGTTCAAACATTTAGTTAGGGATTGTCTATATATTTTGCAACGCAAAATTTATTTTAAAAAAAGAAGTAGATTTTTTTAAAAATGAAGCATTTAATTTTTTTACATGACAGTTTTTGTTTTTTATTTAACTTAAGGCTCTGCGAGAAAAAAACCTATGATCTCTTATGTTTTGTTTATTAGTGAAACTTAGCGTTGCATAATTCATGGACAATCCCTAATCAATCCACTATTATACCAAAGAAATTCACTAATACTTTATTTTTGCTTTTTCTCTTCTTTAATTCTAGAAATTCATGGAAAACACGATTATTTTACATAGCTTTTAAATTATTAATTAGTTTTTAGACTTGTCCTAAAAGCTAGTTAAAATTATGATAATTACAGCAACTATATTTTCATTGAAGTGAAAATATTGTCCTCGCACAATTAAACAAAATGTATTATGCAGAATTAAAAAAAAAAAAGACTTGAAATAAAGTGATAATTAAGTTTTTTATCTTCCCTCTTCCTGGGGAAAATAAAAAACTAAATTTTGCTCTTTAAAGTACTTTCAACTATTCTGTGATTGCTATAAAGTTCAAATTTTTAAAGTTATTTATAAGTTTATTTTTTGTTTTTAAAGGAAAAAGAAGAATGTTTTTAAGCTACTGGACCACACTTTTGAAATACCTTGCTCTATCGATGTCAGCATCTGAAGCCTTACAACAGCATACTTTTTAATAATATCTATCTCAATATTATATCATGTGCAAAAATATGCATTTGAATACAATTCAAATGTGTCATTTTTCAGAAAAATTTAAAAGTGTTTATTTAAATATTTCTAAAAAAGCATGTGCTTTTTTAATACTTTGAGACAGACATTGAAGATTTATTATCAAAACAACGTTTAAAGTATAAAAATCTATCATCTTCAACAATTGCAACACAAACTAATTTGCTTGGTTTTAAAAACTATACCGATTTGATCCTGTATATTTGTACAAAGATATCGTAAAGTTTTTTTAATATTTTGCTCTTATTGCATTTATATTTTTATGTATATAATATTCATAATTTTTATTTATACAATATTCATAATTTTTATGTATATAATCATAATTTATATGTATATACTGTTCATATTTTATATCTATATATCATGGATGCGTAATCCCAAAAAATTACTCTGAATTAGAAAGTCACAAATAGTTAACTTCTTTCTAGTTTTTGGTATTCAGCAGCTTTAAAAATATAAAAAGGCTTTAGGGCTACTATTGGGGAAAAAATCAAGACTACATACATCAGTAGATCAATCAATTTTTGAACCCGGAGTCTTTTTTTTTTCCTTCTAAGACAGGGCTTCTGAGAACACCGTCATGTACCGTGATTTATATAAAAAAAAAAAATTGCTGTATTATTAAGTCCAAGAATTTTAAAAACTAAATTAAATTTACTTGGAAGCATACAAAAGATTCTCGTAATATCATAAGGTATGGTACCATTAAAAATCTGTTAGTTATACAACAATAAATAGTTTTAAAAAAAAGAGAGAGTAGAACAAAATGGGGCAAAAAATTCAAAACGAGTGCAGCAAATCTGTATTTATAGCTTGTGTCTCAAAACACAAGTTTTGGTTTTTCTAAATATTGTTCAAGCATTTGTACACTCGTAAGTTTGTGAAACAAATCTGTATATATTGCTTGTGTCTTGAAATACAAGTTTTGGTTTTTTTAAATATTGTTCAAGTATTTATTCACTCGTAAATTGTTTTTCGTGCTCAAAACATGGTTAAGGTTAATGATATTGTGTGGTAATTAATGGGTATAATTTTGTAGTTTTTTTTTTTAAAGCAAATTTATTTTGCTCTATTATCGTGCCCTGATGACTGATAAAATTTTTTTTACAATTTTTACTACTTGCAAACTTAAAACTTATGGAAGCAATGAACCATAATAAAACAACATCCTGACAAAATATTACTACTTCATTTGTCTAAGAATTGTAAAAACCCAAGATTTTTAAAACGCTTTATCTTTCTCTGTCTATAAAAACTATGGATATTCTTTTGATTTTATGGTTTTTGTGAAATGGCTGTTGAAGGTGCATAAATATTTTGTAATCTATTCAAATTTCCGGATAGTGCCGCGTTTTAATATTTAATATATAAAGAAAAGCGCATCAACTTTTACATAAACATAAAACGTTCATCTCAAGATAAAATCATTAAATAAATAATCTTATCTCTAGTATACAACTTAACCCTATTTATACTGGATCATGGAAGTCAAAATTATACTGGCGTGCCCAAAGATAAATTCCATTCTAATAAATTCATCATTAAATTTAATAATAGATAAAAATGCAGTTAATTCTAATACTGACACAACATTTAATTCTAATACTTGACACAAATACACTTTTAAGGCACTTTTTCCAAATAACACTATTCAATTCTAAATAACAATATTGTAAAAACTGCAAATAAACAACTCTTATTTTACATGGTAAAAAATGTTGTTTTAAAGTATGGATTTTAAATAAATTTAAAATTTTTTTTTAAGCTTAAGGTGGTCCTTCACAAAATAGGCTAACTTTTATTAGAAAAATGTTTTTGATTTTTGATTTAAATTTTTCACCAAAAATATGGTTCTATAAACTATTTACAAAAATTAACTTCAAAAAAATGTCTCAACAATTACCCAGTTATTTGAAAAATGAATAAAAATTAGCAATTTTTGTAACAAGCTAGCAATAAAAATATTTATCATATCAAGCTGAAAATTGGTGTATATACTAATGAGGTATATTAATCCGGATAAGTGAAGTATTTTTTATCATTTATAGTATATAAAAGGTTACAATATTTGAAACAAACGTAGAAAAATTGCTGGACGAATGTCCGACAATTTTTCTCATAAAAAAGTCTCATAAAAAAGTACTTTGCTTATTTTGTTTTAAATATCCTTCTCTCATTCGGTTTTTAATTATGTGAAAAATTAAAAAAAAAAAATAGATGAAAAGCTTAAATGAGTTTAAAGTTGTCATATTTTAAAGATTAAAATTTGAAGCAAAACTTAATTCTGAGGAAACGACAAATATATAAAACAAAAGAATAAAATTATAATAAAATGTTCATATAAACTAGGGTTTCTCATTTCCCGTAAATTTAGCATCCCGGGATTCCCGGTGTGTAACTTATTTATCCCGGGATTTCCCGGGATTTCCCGGCATAATTTTTAATATAATAACAAGCGGTTTCTGACACAAATTTATCTTAGCACGCTAATCTATATTACTATTTAAAATGAAATATTGTTTTAAAAAACATAAACAATCAATTGATTTGTCACTTAATCGTGAACGAATTTTTCCCATAAATAGACCCGCGGCAGAAAAAGCCCTTTCTGATTCAATTGATGTCGGCTTGATGGTCATTAATGTTGAGTATATTCTTTCTAAACTTTCGCTACGCTTTCCAGTTGCCTCGAAAAGTTTGATTTCTTTTGTGAGGTTTTTTAAATTGCTAATGTTTTCTAGAGCTGCTTTTTCTACTTGTTTGACATTACAAATAGTTGCATCCAATTTTTGTTCAAGCGTCAAAATACTTTTGCCTAATAAATATGGAGCAACAGGTTGAGGTATTGACGGGTCAGAAACCATGCTTTCATTATCACGACTCACTTCAACTATTTCATTATTTGATGAACTAAGGCTAGCATCCTCTATGTACAACCTGGTATAAATTTTTTTTGCTGTTGCTTTTAATGCATGTTTGGGCGGTAAGAGTAGTTTGGAGTTGATATTTGATTCCTGATTATAACTAATTGGGTTGTTTAAAAATTTTAGTAATCCAATTAAATTGGCATTTCTGCGTTCTTCAATTCTCTGCTGCACAGATTGAAGCAGTTTATTAGCTATAAAATTTTTTTTCTCCGTCAAATCGTCTAAGATGAATATCATTACACCTTCTGCGTCAAGTAGAGTAGCATTACTTCTACCAAGTCTTTCTATTCCAACTTTTATTGGTTGCAGAGAAAATGTTATGTCGTTCATAATCGCATATTCATCTTCGGAGATATTCAGAACTTCTTTTAAATCGATCATTGCTTTTAGTATACATGTTTTTACTTTAAGGAATCTTTCTAGCATTGCAACAAGACTATTCTACCTCGTTTTGACATCTAATATCAGCTTAAGCTCTTTATTAAACATAGATTTTACGTACATTTGTAAAACTTCATTTTTAAGAGGTGATTTACGGAACATTCGAACCACTTTTCGAACCTTCTGAATTGTTAAGGCTATATTTACGCTATTTTGTAAATCATCAATAAACGTAACGCCTGTTGAGCTGTGTGACTCATCATTACAGTCAAATACATCATCAAACTCGTCGTAATCACTCAAATTTTCATCGGAATCTTGAAACTGCGATTCAAATTCAATATATTTTGCTGAAGAGTCTGACTTTTTGTAAAGAACATCACATACTGCCAAATGAAGTCCGTGGGCATAACACAGCTGATGTTCAATACCACTTAGCCGTCCAAATTTTTTCATTACGGATGCTCCGTCAGTGACACTAGCTATGATGTGCTTTTTAATTGATAAACTGAAATCTGACAGTTTATTTTCAACTAGATCAACAATTTTTTCTGCAGGAAGTGATCCAGCTATCGGAGTCATTCCCAGGTTCCAAAACTTTGTTGATAAGTGTAAATTTACATTTAAATAACGTCGATTTTTTAAAGACGTATATTCGTCTAACGATAAAGAAAATCGCGACCCGCTAGAAATTTCTTTTGTTATCTCTAAAACCACAGTTTGTCTAGCTAATTCATATTGTTTTTTTATCATACCCATAACATGGGATGGATTTTTTGGTAATAACATGCCTTTTTCAGACAATGATTTTCTAATGAATTCACTTTTTGTTATGGCATTTATTGAGAAGCCATCCACCGTTGCTAGCTTTGACACAATTTCCTCGATAGTCTGCAGTTTAACAAACAATGTTATTTTCTTTTGAACAATTTTATTTTCGGAACCAGTATCTTCAAGTAGACGCTTCATATTTAGATCCAAATCTTTATGTGTGTTTTTTAAATGACGTAGGAGCCCACTGGTCGAAAATCCTTTGCACATTATCTTTACATTGCACTTTTTGCAAATTGCAGATTCGCCAGATTTTTCTTTACAAAAATACTGCCATGCTTTGGATCCATTTACAATTGACATAGTATAACTAAATTGAATCGCAGAACAACTAAAAGTAAAGTTACAAATATTTCTTACATATGTATGTTATCTTACGTATGACTTTTATGTGTTTGTTTGCCGTTTTTTAAATACAAAAATTATTAAATATTTCAATAATTTGATACAGAAAAAGTTTAACTTTTCAATAATTTAGAAGTTTAAAAATTAAACTTACTGTTTTCGTCGCAAGAAATCTTTTTTATTTTTTACTCATATTTTATAATAATGAGAAAAAAGAAAACATTGCATTGCAATGCATTTCTTTTTAGTTTAAGATAGTTTCAATAGCATTTCTTGTTGTGCTAGGTTTTAATATAAGGTATGAACACATAAAACACAACTAAATGCAATAATATTTTTCTTATTTTTGGTCGAATTAGTTCAAAGTTATCATATGTAAAATTATTTTAAAAAAAATTATATTCCGGGATATAAGAGTGATATCCCGGGAAATCCCGCTGCCACTTTTATCCCCGGGATCCCGGGAAAACGGGATCCCGGGATCCCGTTTGAGAAACCCTAATATAAACATATTAAAACCCTCCAGAAATATATTGTAAGTTTTTTCAGTATCATCTTTGTCTAACTAAGTCTTTTTAATTGTTATTAGCTATTTTTTTTCTCTTTTTGACACGTTCAGTAGACTTTTGAAGAGACCGCTTTATAGCTTCTTTATTCTTTTTATTAAGTTTCATAGACGTAACATATCCTGTTAGTTTAAATTTATTTAGTACAAATAGGATTCCATTAGGACCTTCATTAAATTCAATATCTGATGATTTAACTGCAGGCTCTAAGAACGCTCTGCGCGCATAAATATTTTTTGGACAGCGTCTCCAAATAATCTGGTTAAGTGTCTTGTTGGTGTTTTAGTAAATCATCTGAAGATACATCAGTAAAAGTTGGTTTTAAAATGTTGAAGACTAAAATAGGAAAATTAACTTGCTTTACATAAGTATTTTCACCATATCTAAATGATATTTGCACCAAGTCTCAGTGTCTCTTGGGCACATACGGTGTCGACATTCCATGTCGTCAAAATCTCTACAAAGAAACAAAATCGCCTAAATAACTTTTTTTATAGCATACAAATTGTTAAGATTGTTTCTTATTGCTAGGCTATAGAAGTTCTGCATAGAATTGATTAAAGATTTAGTTAACTTTCTTTTTTCATGAAGTGGTGTGCTTGTTCCTTTGTAAGTTTGTACAAAATCTAGTGTCCATTCTCTTCTGTGCAATTTGTATAAATTTTGCAATAAAAAATGTTATCAGGAATTATTAAAATTTAGTTATAATCAATAAAATTGCTGCAAAGTAAAATTTGTGTTAGAGGGTGTCGTCGACAGGACCACATTAAAATGGTAATTTTACTATGCATTTAAAGCATCTATGCAAAAACTATGATTCTCAAACTTTTGACCAATTAAATAAGATACGTACTTAATGATATTAATCATGATTTTTTGTAAATTGATACATATATAATTTTTTTGTGATAAAAAATAATAAAACAGTGATCAAAACCCACTACTTTACTAATTAGGATGTCAGTCTCTCTGGTTAAGGCTATGAACTTAATTAATGAAACACTTTTTAACTTTTAACTATGAATAACTGTATTGTCATGAAAATTTGTGAAAGTGATACCCAATTATGATTTTAATAACCCAGCAATTATATTAATGGGGATATGCAGTAAACCTATCTAAGTATTTTGAGCGGTTTATTAGAGTTATGCTCGAAGGTTACTTAAGGGATTTGCTAAAAGTGGCTAACCAATAACTCTTCCACATGTATTATAAAAGCTAGTTGTTGGCTATCTAATATGGCGGCTGCCACTAATGGTCCACTATGTAACTAATGAGCCTTTTTACAGTGGAAAAACAGTGAGAAATTCTTAAAATGGCTATAAAAGTCTACTAAAATTCCGCTGTAGAATGTTTGCTGGGAAGGTTGTTTACAACAATTTGCTGTGTGTATTTTTTTCAAATAGTCAAAATTAACTTAAAAATACTTAAAAAATGTATTAAAAAAATACGTCAGAGGATTGTTGTAAAGTTTTTATTCTAAAATAATCAAAAATATTGTTATTTGTGTATTTAATATAAGCACATTTGTTAACTATAAACGTTGTATTAAAAGCTTTATTTATTTATTTAAAATTTTTTTATAAAGGTTCAATATATAGTTTTATATTGTGTAATAAAAGGTTTCCCCTGTTTTAATTGATTGCCGTTTCTTTACCCTCAAAGTCCTTTAACACACCTCTAAGATTTTTAATAATTTCCGTTCAATTTTACAATTATTATTTGCACTAATTTTATTTTTTGGATAAAAAAAGAGTAAATAAGTTTTATATTAAAATAATAACTTAAAAATCATTGCAAAATAGACCTTTCCAATTCATTTATAAGCGAAAACCAGAAAGTTCGGTAATGCAACAAGTGTAGTTTCGGTAATGCAACACCTCACAGTTAAAACCAAATTTCCAAAAAATCTTTTTCGTTTCAAAAGCAAAGTTTATATTTATTAGACATTTGATTTAGTAAATATTACATCCAGCAAAAAAAAATTTCTTAAAAACGTATAAAAAAATTTTTTTATTAAACATTTTTTTTTGAAAACCCAAGTACGAGGTTTGTTAACTAATATATTATATAAAGTTTACTTGAACTCAGAAACTTAAAAACGCCACGATGATATGAAAAATGTCAAAATTTAGAAATGTCGAATTATTTAGTTTATAGCTTAATTTGAAGAAAATGATTAAAAATAACATACCTGAATGTCATTTTTATGATCCCCATGCATAAACCCTCTTTTTCAATGTATTCGGTAATGCAACGCATTTTTTAAAACGGCTCTTATATTTACAGTTTTTTTCTCTATATATTTTCAAAAATGACATATCCAAAATTTTTAGATCTTTCTTATTAATAATACTGAAAAAAAAATTTAAAAATACTAAGCGGCACGGCAATAATCTAAAATCCTGTGAGGCGATGACCTTGTTGCAATAGCGAATAGAGAACCATATACTGATGATGATGATGATGATGATGATGATGATGATGATGATGATGATGATGATGATGATGATGATGATGATGATGATGATGATGATGATGATGAAAGACATTATGTTGTAAAGAATTCCTTTACTTTTTAATACTCTATTTAAATTAAAAATTACGAAATTCAAAACACATTACGAAAACTCTAACTTTATCAAATAAACAGACCTTGCCTATAAAGTCTCATGCTCTCTAAAAGTTGACAACTTCGTAATTGCTGCCGTAAAAAAGGAACATCAAATGTTTGAGCTTCTTTAACTTTGCCGTCATCAAGATTATTATATGGATTTAAAACCCCAGCATTTTTTTCAGGTAGTAAGCAAAACACAAATGAGACACAAGAAACTTCAAGCAAATCTAACAATTTATCCTAAAAAAAAAGAGTTTTATTAACAGTGTAACAATTTATTTAATTAAATTCAACAACAACAACAAAAAAATTTCATATTTATACATTAAAAAACATATAGATTTTATGCTCTCTGATCTAGACTTTAGTCTAGGTACTGTTAGTCTGATGTATGATAAAAAAAATTTTTATAAATACTATTAGTCTGATGTATGATAAAAAATTTTTTATAAATACTATTAGTCTAATGTATGATAAAAAATTTTTTATAAATACTATTAGTCTAATGTATGATAAAAAATTTTTTATAAATACTATTAGTCTGATGTATGATAAAAAATTTTTTATAAATACTATTAGTCTGATGTATGACTAACAGTTTTTTCTAAATACTTTTGTACAAGATCAGAATCAGAAATAAGATAGAAATAAGATCAGTTTCAAAAATCAGAAAAAGAAAAAAAGAAAGATAAGTGCAAACTTATATATAAAAAAACTTTTAAGCAATGTAAAATGAAGGAATGTGTCGTTAAAGTGGGTATTTAAATGGAGAAATGTCCACCTAAAGTCATTAAAGTGGGTATTTATATGGAGAAATGTCCACCTAAAGTCATTAAAAGAATCAACTATAGTGGATATTAAAATAGAGTGCTGTGTCATTGATATGTAAAGAGAAAAAGTGACAGAAAAAATCAAAATTTGTTATAGTAAAATTATTGGCATAGGATAGACTGGAGAAGGAAATGCTATAGAAATTCACAGATGAAATTAAATTCACAAAGATGACGATGTTGTGTGTCAATAAATTCACAAAGATTATGTAATTTGTCAATAAATTCAAAAAGATGATGATGTTATGTATCTATAAATTCACAAAGATGATAATGTTTTGTATCAATAAATTTACAAAAATGATGATGTAGTGTGTCAATAAATTCACTTAATGCTGCTTCAACTCCATCAGTATAATCTGATTAATTCTGATAAATTTTTTAGACTTGCCTGATCTTAAACTTATTAAAACCAAAAAAAAAATTAAAGCCTTTAAAAACCAAGGTCACAAAAGCAATACAAAAAAGGATTCATAAAAAAAAGGATGAAGTGATGATGATCAAGACTAGAACTAAAATATCTGGAAATGGTCTTTAAATTTTTAGTTTTTTAAAAACTGTAAACTCTTTTTTTATCACTTAACTCAATAGTTGTTATTCAATGTATGTTATTCAAAAATATTGATCTTGAATATTTATATTGATCTTAAATATTTATATCGATCTTGAAATTATAATATAAAATCTCATTATAAAACCATATTATTATTACTATTATTTTTAATATTATTAGAAATGATTTAAAATTTCATATTTTAATTCATGTGATAACCGTATCATAAGATAAAACATAATCAAATCATAAGATAAAACTAGAAAAGTAAAGCATACAGTACAATGTAATATTAAAAAATAACCACAAATTGCAACAGTCTAAAGGAATTTAGTGGTAAAATATTTTAAATAAAAGAAATCTCGAAATAAGATAAATACTTTTATATCTTAATCAAATTTATAATATTTTCTTCTAAATCAAATATAACCATCAATTAAATGCTTGTCAATTAACTCAGATATGTATATAATAATAAAGAAAGAGGAGTTTATAACATATAAAAACTGCTTATAGTTATTTTAAAATAAAACAAAAAAACTTGAATATCTTCAAATATATCTTTTTTTTATCAATTAAATAAACTTCTAATTTTGGGATTACATTTATCTAATCCCAAAATCCCGGGATTAATCCTGGGATTTTTAAATACCTGTGTTTGAAAGATTTTAGCATATTATTTAAGTAAAATTTTAAATAAATTATTAATACATTTAAAATATGTTTAGAAAAAATTATTTATTGAATTAAAAAGCTATGTTTGTTCATTAACTTGATTGAGGTGCTGAAATATGTGTTTCATGGAATTAGTGTTTCAATTTACTATATGCAATTAATATCTATACAACAAAAGAAAATTTACCATTTGTAATTTTAGTTGTAAAATCGTGGAGTTTTTAACAGAAGTAGCTATTTGATTTGTAAGATGTCTTCGATTAGCAAAACTTCCTACAGATGATAACTGGGTGACACCACTTATATGTCCTGCATATAATTCAGTAATATGTGTTCTACAAAAATAAAGTTTAACATAAAACTTTTACATAAATTTTGAACATTGAATTGTTAAATCAATGATTTAAAATAACTTTGCTTTGCAATTCTCAACTTGCACAAAATTCTTTAGCATTTTTGCATCCAAGCAGAATTATCAATACTGTGATACAACCTAAAACATTGGAATTGTATAGTTAAATTATAAGTCAAAAAATTTGAAATTATTTTTGAAAATGTTTGAAACATTTTAAATTATTTTTAAAGTTGGTTACAAACAGTGGCTACAGACTACAGGTTGAGAATTGCTGATTAAGTACCAATAGCTATCTTACTTTGAAGAATCATTCAATGTACCATATGCCAATTTAACAGAAGAATGTTCCCTAATTTTTTTAAAACATACAATATTGTATTTTACTTGAATGGTATTTTGGTAATGCAGAACTACGAAAGATTCTGTAGATAATTGTGTAGTAACAACACCTATTTAAAGATTTCAATTATTACTTTGTAAAATAAATGTAAAAAAAAAAAGTTGCAGAACAAAAAAAAAAAAAGATTGTGGGACTTACTTTCGTACAATGAACTGCGCAAGTTTTTAGCAATGGTTGGTTCACCAACATTTGATAAAACTCCTTCTTCTTTAATAAACAATTTCTCATCATAAATACTGCTTTTCAAAGATATGTGATCCTTCAGATTAATAGAATTGAGAAAATTTAACTTAGATGAATAGAAGTAAATATCATTTAAAATAAACTTTTTAAATTGTTGATTTTATGGTAAATATTTAATGTGAAAAGGAACTACATTGATCAGAAATAAACTAAAGTATACAAACTGGTAACTTATAAAACAACCAGTTTTTTTTATCAAGGAATTTTAAGCTAAGTAATCATCGGATTGTTATATTCAACAATACTGCATTTGTTAAAGAATTAATTTTCTAGAGTTTTAAAGAATTAATTTTCTTGAGTTTTCATACTTTACACATTATAATAGATAGCCTTTGCATTCATATACATGTAATTATTTCTGCTTCTTAGTTTGGTTTTATCTTTATTTTAGTTTCACTTATCAAAAACAGTTTCAATATTATCATATCAATATTTTAAAATCATATCTAATATATTGTAAAAAGCCAAATATATTGTATTAATACCAAAGTTACTCTCAAGATACTATTCAATATTTTGTTCTCTTGTTCTTAAAAGTCTTTAAGGTATATAGTTATTTGTTAAAAAAAAAAAAAATTTAATTGATACAAGCTATTTACTATATTCAAAATGTTAAAATTCATGAGCTTTTTATCTCAAATATATATAACAAATACATATTTTTTGCAAACATCTAGCTTAATAACTTTTCAGTAACTATCCTCATTCTTTATACCTATCAATAATTAAACAAATAAAAATTACCGATGCAAGTTTCTCAAGAGCAGAAATAGTAACAATGGGTGAAATAATGCTATTAATTTCAAAACTACAATCAATGTTTTCCTAAAACAAACAAATCCAAAACATTTAATATAAAACTTTTTGTAAAACAATGGAAGTTTTTGTTTAAAAAAAAACAACAACAAAAATATTACTCTGTTATATCTTTCAACTTGCTGTGCAAATCTATTTCTATAACTAAACCACTGTAATTTTTCACAACAGTAATTTATACAAAAATCCATAAAGTTTGATGATTTTCCTACCAATGATTGATCCTGTAAACCTGGCATATCTAAAACATTAATTTTTGACACAACTCGATTATATGTGTTGAGCGCACGATTAATCATTCGAAATAAAGCATTAAATGATTCAACATAAAGTCCGTAACAAAAAGCCTCAAGTGCATAAAGCAAAGTGTCATATGTTGAATTATCTGAAAAAGATGTTGAACTGCTAAGAGAAGCAAAATTATCAGCACCACTGTTTCTTTTTACAAAAGAGGGGTGTTGTTGCATTGGTAGTATAAATATTATTTTTTCAAGATTCTCCACTGTAGTTCCAAGTACCGAAGCTGCACGCAATGCAGATGCGCTATCCGAAAAATAGAAATTTGTATCGGAAACTAAAAGTAATAAAACAGCTATAAAAATTTAATTAGCAAGTTAAAAAACTAAAAACTATAAAGTAAAAATAATAATAAAAACAATTTTTTGTTTGAAAAAAAAAGAATACAGAACAACAAATATACATTTAAAAAATATTGAATTTACTAGCTTTATTAGATTTTTTAAAATGTAATAAGTTTTAGGTTGAGTTGTATTTTACATAAACAAAAATAGAAAAAACATCGTAAAATTAAATATTGCATTGACAAAGTGTATTTAAAATTAAATATCGCTTTAATAAGTATGTAATTACACGATGATTAAAAAAAAAGCAAAAAACTATTTATTCATTGTTACATTTTGGTGAGCATTGTTAAGGTAAAAAAATTGACATTTTTTTTTATTAAGTTGTGACAATTATTTTTAAATAAACTTGAAAAAAGTTCAAATAAACAGTGTAAGAACTTCATTTCAAAAAATCTTTTAAAAAAATAACAACAATAAAGAACTAAAAAGTGTTAGTAGTTTTTAAAAAGCTTTATAATTTTGATTAAAAATTTTTTAAAAATAAAATATAATTTTTTATAAAGTTTTAACACAATATTTTTATAGTTGCAATTTTAACTAAGAATCTAAAATATGACTTAATCTAAGTGAAAATAATAAATACACACTTATTTAAGGCAAGCAATCTATCATTTAAAATAAAAAAACATTAAAGTTTTTAAACAGTTATTTAGTGTTCTATATTAGGGGTATTCAAAAGTTAGGTCATGGAAAAAATTTCACAACAAATAGGAAATTTTTTTTGCGGACTAAAAGAATACTAAAGAATTAATTACTAAAGAATTGAAAAACTGTTTGTTTGTTTTTTTGATTATTTTTTTACCTCGCGCTGGCCTTATCAAGTTTTCAAAAAAAACTTTTTTCTTATAAATTGCATAATATATCGAGAAAAAAATGAAAAAAAACAACTGGATACTATTTTAACAAATGAAATATATAACAAATGTTATATAAAAGATATATACAAAAAACTATCATTGTAGGTTAATTTCCATGCTTTGCGCTAGACCTATAATTATTATTTTACCTGTTGACCTATAAGAATTATTTTACCCGTTGACCTATAAGAATTATTTTACCCGTTGAAACCAATCAATCAATAAAATCCATGTTTTTCTGGTGGTGGGTTTTCTATTGTAGATAGAACTCTAATTTTTTTTAACGATTAATGAAAAAATTTTAATGATAAAATATTTTTTTCTGGTTAAACACGTTTCTGTTTTCTTGCTGATATTGCGGAAATCTTAAAGTCTTAAAAATTAACAATAGATTTGTTTAGAAATAATAAAGACCCTGTAGAGAGTTGTCACTGAATTTTAATATAAACAGCAAATATTTTTCTATGATTTAGCTACTTCTTACTATTTTCTTTGTTTAGTTGTTATAGTATTTGTAAAAACTTTTTTGAATCAAATGGCAATTATGTAAGATATTCAATTTAAAACCATAATTTAAATAATAACTACTTTAAAAAACTAGCGATGTATTTTAACAACCCTTTGTTTTTTAAACAAAATGGTATGTACCACAGTAACAGAGCAGTGTCAAAATGAATGCATTTTAGGATCCCTCATGTTTACGTGACTTAGATCTGGATTCCCAGTTATCAGGCTAGTAGGCATGAATATTAAATCATATATCACAAAGTATATGAATCTGAAGAAGGCACAGCACAAGACAAGCCAAGGATTGGTCACTTCCAGGAAAGAGTTTATTGCTTCATTAAGAGGTAAGTATAATTTCCATAAACTAACACAAATTATTACAAATGACTGACTGGATTTGAATATATTATTCTAGAATTTCTTACTGATTATAACAAAAGAGAAATTGTAATTTTATTATATAAACTAACTTAACTTACTTTTATAGGAGTATTTTGAACACTGACCACAAGACACTCATTAAAGCTTTTAAGATGGATAAGTTCGTATTCAAGGAAAACACAGCAAATGACATTGCCTTAATTAGAGATCAGATAACAGATTGCAAGATGTGTATCAAAGATCTGGACAAAGCCAGAGATGACTATTCAAAGCAAAAAGAAAAAAGAGATCTGGATAAGAGAGATCTGGAAAAGAGAGATATGGAAAGAGTGACTAATAGAATACCTTCTATTGTAGATGGTCAGGATTCTGTACTTAAGATTTACCTAACCGTAGACGTATACTTAAGATGTACTGTTCATAAATATAGATTTTTCTATATTTATGAATGGTAATATACTCAGTGAGTCATCTACCCTTTGTCTTCTAGGATTAAATCTTACTTCAGATTATATTTTGGAAACCATATTTCAAATCCATTGCAAAATTAGCATCTGCTATTGTTGCATCTCTTTATCATGCTTGCCACTTTCATGCCCTTTCTCTTTTAGACAAAGTGAAAAATGATTTGTAAACATAGTTGAACTTGCTCTTGAAACCAATCTTTAACTATTATCACATGGTTGTAATGCTGCTTCTCATTCTCTTTTTTGTAAACACCATAATGGACATTGCTCTAAAGAGCTAGTGCCTCTTGTACCACCTACATCTCTGTGCCAAAATTCATTTCCTTATTACTTTTCATTCAAATAAGTCTCAACCTTTCACTGTAACTGTTCCTAGTGCTCCACAAATCTTTTTTTGTCTAGTTTTTTTCCTCGAACATCAGTTCTTTGAAAATTTTTTTCTTCCATCTTGTTTTCCTGATTCATATAATTTGCAATCTTTAAAGTTGTTTATTAATCTTGCTTTATAAATTTCATCTTTTCTTTATTTTTTTTAAATTATATATATATATATATATATATATATATATATATATATATATATATATATATATATATATATATATATATATATATATATATATATATATATATATATATATATATATATGTATATATATATATCTATATATTAGGGTGGAGTTTATTTTTGAACTTTTGAAATATGATCTTCTTACCCTCTCATTTTGTTCCTATATATGAAAAAATAATTCAGGCAAAATATGAGAACAATTAAACAATATTTAGGGGTAGCTCAATGATAATAAAGTTTCGGATAATCGACAGCTGCGGTTTGGCTACACTTGATTTTTACATAATATTATTACTTATACCAGAATAATTTTCATATGTTAAATTAAGAACTTAATTTTAACTACAAAGCTAAATTGCACTGTCCTAAATCATCATATACTCCACAACTATGGTCTATACTATCATATTTGATCATTGACCAACCAATGCAATCATGGCAAATGGAAATAACCCAGATTCAATTTTTTGCTGACTGTGTAATTTTTACATAAATCAAAACATAATCCCAGACAGACAGGATCACTAGCTAGACAGACTTGTTTACTGCAATGCTGAGTTGCTGACTAAGCAACACTGTTAAAGCTGTATGCTTATTTTGTTTACTAAATAGAGGCATTATTTTAGTTATTAAAATATAAATGGCAATTTAAGTTGAAATATTGTTTAAATAAATTTTCTTGATTTTCAAATTTAAAGAAGATTTCTATAATTTTGGTGTTAACTTTCTTCTCTCCAGTACCTGATTCTCATCAATTGGTAAATTAAAAGATTGATATATTAAAATACCTTAACTCTTTGTGTCTTGTGAGTGTAAAATTGTAAATAGTAAATATATTAATAATTAATTAATTCTATATTATAATATGGACATTAAACTGATAATGCTGATGAATGTGATAATGATGATGAGATAAATAAATGAACATAAATTATATGTAATATACAATATATTTTTAAAAATAATTAAATAAACCATACAATACATGTTAAAATTTCTGACTTCAAATGGTCAAATTTTTCCAATGCATTTTTTATATTTATTTCAGATAAATATTCAATTCTGAATTATTGAAAATGTCATCTCAGTCAAAATTAACCAGATCTCAAACTAAGTTGTATCTACTTGGCAAATGGAGCAAATGAACCAGCTAGCCATTTCTACAGCTGAACTGAAATCATCTAGTTCTGAATCTGAAAACAGTACAGCAGAGGATGTTGAAGAGACTGAAACTAGTGACAATGCAGATGAGGGAGCTGTTGGTGGCACCACTTTTCAGACACCTAAAAAAAAGAGGGGACGAAAAACTGTTGTTACTCCAGAACTTGCTGCAGCTCTAGATCCAACAAAAATGTCAGACCGCAAGGCTGTTTTTGTTATAGCAAAAGCTGCCAAAAGCTTAGGACAGAATATCAATGAATTTGCTCTTAACAGAGACTCAATTCGCCAACACAGATTGGAACACAGAGTCCAGAGATCTGCAAATATAAAAGCCGAGTTTCGGGATAACGTTCCCCTTGTTGTTCACTGGGACGGCAAACTGATTCCTGGTCTACTTGGAAAAGAGAAAGTTGATGGCCTGCCCGTATTGGTTTCAGGAAAAGGAGTCTCTCAGCTACTCACAGTTGCCAAGCTTCCTTCTGGAACAGGCGAGGCACAGGCTGCTGCCGTCTTTGGAGCCATTGAAAACTGGGGCATAGCTGACAGCATCAGTGCAATGTGTTTTGACACGACCAGCTCAAATACTGGTCGGCTTGCTGGTGCCTGTGTCCTCCTAGAACAGAAACTTGAGAAAGAGCTCTTATCACTGGCTTGTAGGCATCACATTATGGAACTGATAATTGGTACAGTGTTCCAAGTGTGTATGAGAGCAACATCTTGACCAGAAGTTCCGCTATTAAAACGTTTCCAGCAATACTGGGGTTTCATAGACACGGCTAATTATGAGCCAGAGATTGCAACTAATGATGTCAAACATCTCGTGGCTGACATAAAGCAAGACACTATCGATTATGCAAACAAGCATCTTGAACAGAGTCAGTTGAGGGATGATTATAAAGAATTCTTGGAACTTGTGATTATTTTTCTTGGTGCTGCTCCTGCCAGAGGTGTGCGATTCATGTCACCTGGAGCAATGCACCATGCCCGCTGGATGTCCAAAGTCATATACAGTCTCAAGATCTGGATGTTTAAGGCTCAATTTAAATTGACTCCTGCTGAAGTGGGAGGATTACGGACGTGTGTGTATTCACAGTACGTGTCTACCTGAAAGCCTGGATATCTGCACCTCAAGCATCAGGTGCTCCTTATAATGATCTGCTGCTGCTGAAGTCACTGATTGAATATTCATCAATCCATTCAGCGATCTCGAAGTCAACATCACGCAAGTTTTCCAATCACTTTTGGTATTTGTCACAGGAACTTGTTAGCTTGGCTTTCTTCGACAGTCGGGTCAGTTCATCAACCAAGAAACTGATGGTGAGTGCAATGCAAAATGAAGAAGACCAAGATCAGGATCATTCGAAGCGTATCACTGTTGATCTTGATTCATTGGGGAACAAGAACTTAGAAGATTTTGTCACAGCAAAGTCAATGAATCTGCTCCGAATGATGGAAATGCCATATGGATTTCTAACAGTTGATCCGGACTTGTGGGAAGACAGAGATGACTACAAGTTGGCTGCAGAAACAGTCGAGTCTTTAAAAGTTGTAAATGACCACGCTGAACGTGGAGTGGCCCTCATTCAAGAATACAGCGGATTTTTAACACGCGATGAAACGCAGCTGCAATTCCTGCTGCAAGTTGTAGAAGACCATCGCAGAATGTACCCTGATAGCAGGAAACAAACTCTGTCTGGGCTGCCGAAACCATGAATTTAAAACAATAATTCCTGAGTTTGCTCTGGACATTGTCGGGCTGATACCCTAAACTGTAAAAACTGAGCTTAGAACTCATATTTAATGTGTTTAAAAATGTTAATTGTGTTGTTTAAAATATAGAGATTAGACTTGTTTCTCGTATAATTTTTGTAATATTGGAGGCACTTGAGCTACCCCTAAAAACAATTATTTTTTAGCCAAACTTTTTATGCAGTGTTTCTATGTTATATGGAACAGATTTATATATATATATATATATATATATATATATATATATATATATATATATATATATATATATATATATATATATATATACATATATATATATATATATATATATATATATATATATATATATATATATATATATATATATATATATATATATATATATATATATATATATATATATATATACACACAATTTAGACCCTTTAAAGTTTCAAAAAGAATTTAGCATAAAACAAAACCAAAAACATAAAACATTAAACCAAGTAAAAACATTTAAACAAACAAATCCCAAGAAGTAAATATACAAAATCAAAATAATAAAATAAAATATACAAGATCAAAAATTATTAAAAGTATAATTAGCATAATTAGTATACATTGCATTCAAAATAAATATTAATCCTTTGAAACTTTTAGTTACATTTTATAGAAGGACTTTTTTAATTACCATTTGAAATCCCTGCTGCACCAAGATGTAAAATGGCAGCTAGAGGTGCAAATATTCCCAAAATTTCATTTTCTGAAAAATTTAAAATTTCAAATAAACTGTACAAGTAATTCCAATCTTCTAAATGCTCTGGGCCTCCAGTAAGCTAAGATAAAATAAATTCAAATTATTTTAATCTTATAATCATATAATAAAACATATAACTCTAAATATATATTATTAAATAATATATATTTATAGTTAAATTAATTATGAAGTTTAATTATTAGATAAAAAGATATATTTATATAATATATATATATATATATATATATATGTATATATATATATATATATATATATATATATATATATATATATATATATATATATATATATATATATATATACTCTATAAAATATATACATACTGCTGGTTTTAATATACATATTTGCATACTGGTTATGATACACATTTTATTGTTTGCTTACATTAATCAATAAGTTTGATGATTTAGGTAGAGCATCAAGTAACAAATCAGCTTTCAACTTTCCTTTACAATTAAAAAGTAGATGGTAAAATATATTATAAGTCGAGCCTTCTGTTGAAAAGAAAGATTTTCCAAGAAACATATTCTATTGGAAAAATAACAACAATTTTTTTTTTCTTTGAAAAAATTAAACACAGTTTAAAATAAAAGAATAAAAAAAAAACCTGCAAGTTGCATCCAATCATAAAACCAGAAGAGTTGAATTCAAAAGTTATTAAATATCGAATAGTTGTAGCATTTGATGACAAATCTGTCTTAACACATCCAAATTTGTCAATAAGGAACATGGCTGCTTCTACTTTAGAAACTAAACAAAAATATTTAAATATAATATAACTTATGCACACACACACGCACACAAAATTTAAAAGAGCATCAAAAAAAAGTTTAATGCATATTACTCCTATCACATATGCAAGTAGAAATAGTACACATTAGTCTTTATACTAACAAATAATAGTCACTGAAATAATTATAATAAATAAAAAGTAATTTTAATGAAATTACTCTTATCTTTTTGTAAATACTTTGTTTAAACCATTTTTTATCTTTATAAGCGAAAAATTTATTTGTTTAGATCAGTGTTAAAAAAAGTTTCAACTAATGTGGATAATAATGTGACTTAAAATACAGTTAATTAATTTATTCAACTTCTATAAAACAATAACTGATATTGTTTACAAGTATTATTTTAAAGTAATTGATAATCTGCAAAAATATGAATTACATGACATTATAAACAAAACTATCAAACAAAAAGCGAACTTTTTTTAATAAAATATATTAAGAAATCATAAAACCCCTGATGACCTTTTTAAAGACAATTGTTCAATTGAAAATATTATAATAAATATATACATAACATTGTCAAATTGAAAATGTAATTTAAACTATCAACTTCCACAGTTAATGTGTAATAACACATTAACTTGCAGTTAAATTTTCAAGTTGACAATATGGTCTTTAAAAATATATACTTTATAAAAAAACAGTCTAGTTTTATTTATTATGTCATGCAGTTCACATTTTTGCAGATCAGTTACTTTAAATAATACTTCTAAACAATATCAATGACTGCTTTATAGAAGTTGAATAAATTAATTAACTGTATTTTTAGTAACATTAACATCAACATTAGTTAAAACTTTTTTTAACAATTTTCTCCTATAAAGTTAAAAAATGATTCAAACAAAGTACTTACAAAAAGATGAAAATAAATAATTTCATTATTATTTAAACTACATATTTATATTTCATCAAATCTGTAGTATCGTAAATTTCATTTATTTTAAATTATTTTAGAGACTTTGTTGTTGTATATTGTTGTTGTTAGTATATGTGCATTATTTCTTGAACTAGAAAAAAAAATAAAACAGAACAAGAATGTTTTTAAACAACAACAGAAAAACTTAATTCAAGAATATAAATGGGAACCATTGATTTAACCATAAAGTGAAACTAAAGATGTGTAAAAAATGAAGATATAACTTATATATATGCATCAACAAAATGAATTAAAAGTTTCTTATCATAAACAAAAATATTTTAGATGTGTTTTCAAAATATTTCAGTCTAAAATAATTTAGATGTTATGAATATTTATTTGTAACATTTAATAATTATTCATAACATTTATTCTATAATACATCAGATTGTTTGTAAAAAATTATTTTGTAAAAACTCAGATATTTTTAACTGGTCACTTTAACCTTGATTGGCAAAAATTTATTTCGAGAGGTCAGAGCAGCAAGTTTGATTATTGCAGGTGGTCGTTGACCATTATTTTGTGCATTGTATTATGTATAAAACACTCTTAAAAAAGTCTAAATACTAAATAATCAAGTAAAAAAATTAATTTTTATTTAAAAAATATTCAAGAGAGATCTGGAGCCAATAAATGCACAAGGACAAACAAATTGCATTCTGTTGCCATATTCCTTACAGCTCCAAATTTAACAATCCTATTTGGATCATATATGGATGAGATAGGTTTCTTTCATATTTTGAGATAACTGAGTGTGTGAATTTTTTTAAAAACATTTTGGGTAATCAAAGAAAAGCATATTTTTGAATACATATTTTGATACCACAGTTTGGTTAAAATATCATAAAATGAACTCTTTTTTTTAATGCTCTTTTAAATGATAGATGTATATTAACTACACTCAAGGATTCTTGTAAAATTATTTTGATATTATACAATTTTTTGTGGATATTGTGCAGTGTTTTTGGGATATTATGAAATTTGTCAAGGATATTATATAATAATAGTATTATTACATAATTATAAACATAATAATGTTTTATAAATATTGTGCGAAGTAATTATGTTTTGCAATATTTTGTGGTTATTAGGAATTATAATATCATGTGACATTTGGTCAATACTGCACTATGTTGTTAATACTACGCAATGTCTTCTTGATATTATGATATGCTCCATTGTTTGCAATCAAGTTAAATTCAACAAGTAAGTAAATGCATCTGTAAAATAACAAAATGCAGCTTAATGTTCTTACCTGTTAACAAACTTCCTTTTAAAATTGTTTTACATAAATACTTCACAACATTATTGACATTAAAACTTTTTCCTGAACCAGCACTTCCCCAAAACAAAATAGACTGGTTTGTATTTGTAGCCACCATACTCCGGTATGCAGATTGTGCAACGCTGAAAATATGAGGTGGCATTGCTTCTTGCTTACAGTCATGGATCATTTGCATGAACTACAAATTTTTTCAATTAAAGACAATATTTTATATGCGAAACAAGTTAATTAAATTAAATCAAATTGTTATTTATTATTTATTACAAATAACTTTTTTGAATCAAAACATAAATTCAAAATATAAATAGCATAATATAAAAATATAAAGATGAAACTGGTATTTATATTAATTTTTTATATATGGTTGCACACAACACCGAGTATTGCTGTAACTGCTAATTAAAACACTCTGTTCCAACCTTCCAACAAGTTTTTAATTTTTAAAGAAAAGTCTCAAACTGTTTTTTAAGGTCTCTTGAAAATAGGAGCAGTTTACTTTGCTCACATTTTTTTAATCAGACCATCTTACCTGGTCCCTTGGAAACTTAAGTTTAAATGTAGTCTATATATTTTTTTGTTTATAGTTTCCTATTTAGTTTATTTAAACATGCTAAAACCATCTTAGTGTTAAACTTTAGATTTAGAATAATGATTGTATGTAAGTACAAAAGATTCTTTTTTTTTTCTATAAGTATATTTGTCAATTTTCTGAAAGTACTAAAATTAAGTCCATCATAATCACAAATTGCAATTGTGATTGAAACTTAATTGAAATTAAAATGATTTTTTGTAATGACTTTTTAAAAACAGTTTTAATAAATCTGCAATATACAGTAAAATCCCATTAACTCGGACAAATTTTCAATTATCCTTGAATTCTCTATGCATACCAATTACTTCGCTTAACTCCGACATTAGCTAAGTCGGACAAAATATATATACCCATTCAGAAAAAAAACTCGATCTTTTCCAAAGTCTATTAAGTAAAAAATAAAATTTTTTACTTAATAGAGTTTATTTTTTTTTATTTTCTAATTTGTTAAGATTTATTTGTTTTTTCTCTTTTTTTTTTTTTTTTTCAATTTTAAATTAGTTTATTTTGGGTTTTATGGTGCATGGTGCACAAATTCATCAAAACACTCAAAGAGCCATGACCTAGTTATCAAAACAAAATATTATACGTGTTCAGATAAGACAAGCGAACGCACGCCCTTCCTTAGAATGCTTAAAACTTTTTAAAACAATAAGTATACATTGTTTAAATTTTGTTATTTTTATTATACATTTTTTTATCAATATATATATATATATATATATATATATATATATATATATATATATATATATATATATATATATATATATATATATATATATATATATATATATATATATATATATATATATATATATATATATATATATATATATATATATATGTATGTATATATATATATATATATATATATATATATATATATATATATATATATATATATATATATATATATATATATATATATATATGATATATATATATATATATATATATATATATATATATATATATATATATATATATATATATATATATATATATGTATATACAATAATAATAATAATAATAATAATAATAATAATAATAATAATAATAATAATAATAATAATAATAACAACAATAATAATAATAATAACAATAAAATCAAAAATAATAATAAAATTTCACCTTGTCTGAGTAATGATCAATTTTTTCTTTTGGCTTTATAATAATTAAACTGTTATCAGCAAATGTATGAATTAACTTTGCTGCATATCTTTGTTGGAGTGTATGTAAACAACTAGACTCATTTAAATATTGTAATGAAGACAGTTTTTCACATTGGTTAAAAAAGACAGGGTTCATCTAAAAAAAAAAAGAAAAAATTTTAAAAAGTACCAAAAAATTAAGTTAAAATTTAAAATCAATTTCACAATTTATTTCAAAATTTTTTTGTTGAGACTTATAGTAGTATATTGAAGAAGAAATAATAAATTGAACTAAATTATCATCCTATTTTTTTTGTCCTATTCAGTTTAATTCTATCATTAGTTGCATAGCTTCAAAACCATAATTGTATGCAACATGTATATAAACTGTGCATAACATGTGTAAAATATGTGGCACAAAGTTGTTAACAATTATTACAACATACTGATTTGTAGCAACAATAGAGTTTCATGACTGGTGGCAATTATCAGCCATATATTTTTAAATGATGTCAAAAAATCAATTAGATGTTTTCATGTTTTGACACAGGGTAAAGTCTAACTTTACCCTGTGTCAAATTGACAAAGAAGGAAATTTATTTCTATGTCAACATTTATAACTTCAGTTTTTTTATTTAATAAACTGTTGTCATTGATTGTAACAATTTCATATTTTTCATGAAGGCATAACTTGTAGGATTTTGATGTCAGGTTATAGGCTTCACATCTTTTAATAAATTATTTTCCAACTAACCACTGGATTTTTATTATTATCTTTAAGTTCCAAACTTCTTTTTACAGTTCTGTATCACTTTTATATTTGGGGATATTAAATGATTTTAAGTGGTTGGCATATCTCAGTTTAGAAGGGGTTTCTTTTTTTTATTTATAAATTTTTTTGTATTTTATATATATATATATATATATATATATATATATATATATATATATATATATATATATATATATATATATATATATATATATATATATATATATATATATATATATATATATATATATATATATATATATATATATATATTAAAATATATATTTTAATATATATATATATATATATATTAAAATATATATTAAATATATATATATATATATATATATATATAAATATATATATATATATATATATATATAATACAAAAAAATTTATAAATAAAAAAAAGAAACCCCTTCTAAACTGAGATATGCCAACCATTTAAAATCATTTAATATCCCCAAATATAAAAGTGAAAAAAAAAGTGTAATATATATATATATATATATATATATATATATATATATATATATATATATATATATATATATATATATATATATATATATATATATATATATATATATTAAAATATATATATATAAAATTGACTATATTTTAATTAAAACTGTTTTAATGTCTTTTACTAATATTTGTGGTTGAATTTTACCTCTTTAAATTTTATTTGTGGTTGAATCTTAACTAATTTAAATTCTGCTATTCCTTCTTCTGATCTCAGTGTTGATGGGTACTATCCTTTGATTTGCAAAGACTCCAATAGTCACATGCTTGGCTTAGGGGTATACATACACATCAATAAACTTATTTGTCCTGAAATCAGGTTTCTTTCTCAGCTGAAAAATGGGCCTTCTATGTAACCTTCTGGATTTAGGCAAATGAAAGCTTTTGTTCCTTCTCATTGGTTCCATGTCAAACCTCATTCTACTCCATGGTTTTCACCCTCTTGTGCAACTGCTATATCTAATTGTAATCATTTTTTTCATCTTTTTCAAAAGAACAACTCTCTTGAGAACAAACGGCTATTTATTATTGCAAAAAACCGATGTAAAAAGATGCTGTCAGATGCTAAGCTACATTATTCTCAGTTTACTAAATCTCGTATCTTATCTCAGAAGTTAGGCTCAGAGACTTTTGGAAGACCTTCAACAGCGTCGTTAACAAAGGTAGGTCTAACATTTCATCTCTAATTTATAGAACTGATTTATTACCTTTCCCAAGGGATTGGGTAATAAATCAGTTCCATGATCAATCTCTTAACATATCTAAGGCTTTCAACAAAGTTCAGCAAGCTGGTCTTCTCCATGAGCTTGTTTTATATGGTGTATCTGGGTAAATTTTTAAGATTATGAAATCGTTTCTTTCTAACTGCTTTATTAAAGTCATCCGTGAAGGCCAACACTTTTCTTTATTTCCAGTAACTTATGGAGTATCTCAAGGTTCTATCCTTGGCCCTGTTTTGTTTCTTATCTACATTAATGATCAACCTAACAACATCTAAAGTAACTCCTTTTGCTGATGGCTCAACATTATACTCCTTTCTTGACAAAAAGTCTTCTCTTTTTGATTACTCAGAACAGGCAGCCAATCTTGAATCTGATCTGACTTCTGTAACAGATTGGGGCTCACAGTGGCTTGTAAATTTTAACTCCAACAAAACTCAGTTATTTACGCAAAAAATCGCGGTACTGTTGACATTCCTATATTAATGAATGGCAACCCTCTCACTGAGTCTTCTTCTTTACATCTTCTTGGGTTATCGTTTACTACTGACCATTCATGGAAATCATATATACAATCGATTGCTAAATCAGCATCTGCTAAGGTTTCTCACCATTTTCTCTGCTAAGGTTTCTCACCATTTTCTGCTAAGGTTTGCTCACCATTTTCTCTCTCCATTCAATATCTCTACAAATCTCTCATTTGTCATCATGTTTTCCTGACTCATACGACCTTTAACTTTTTAAGTCTTCTATCAACTGTTTCCTTGCTATATAACTCTATTCTTTTTTCTAGTAACTCTTAACTTAATAATGGTTGCTTGAAGCCATGTTAAGAATGAACCAGTATAAAAAAAACAACTGATTATGTTAAATTGCAAATATCAATATATCAATACGACATGAACTTCAAATGCCGATGTATCAATATAACATGAATTTCAAATATTATTATATCAATAATCAGAATATTATCAAAAATTATCAAAATTATTTCCAACTTTAAATTAATGCAGCTTATTAAAATATAAATGTGTTTTCTTAAAATTTAACTATAGTTACCTGTTCTATAAGATTTTCGTCAATATCAACTATTTCAGTCCCATCATTCAACTGAACGCAGTACTTTTTTAATCCATTGGAAACATTTGTCTCTTTATAAACCTGACCTGCTGAATAACCATTATCATGAACTAACCATACCATTTCACCATTTAACAAGCTCTCTGATAAAGGTTCTTTAACGGATATATTTATCTAAAAAACATTTTTACTTTTTATTTATATTATTTTTTTATTTATATCATTAATATTTGTATTATTAATATTTGTATCATTAATATTTAGGTCATTAAAATATCTTAGAACTAACAAAAATTTATTTTTTATTGTATACCTATGCCATCTGTCAACTACAATGATGATTAAAGAAAAATAAATGTTATTAAAAAAACTTAAAAATTTGAAAACTGTACCTTAAATTCTGCAAAAGAGCATAATGTGTTTTGCAAGCATATTAGACTCAATATTTTTCTTAATCCGAAATTTTGCTTCAACTATGTTTAAACTTTTTCTAATAAGTGTCCTAAAAAGCTTTGTTTTTTCTTTAAGCAACTATAAAATTTTATTCTGAATTCCAGTTGGTAAACAATTTAACAAAAAAATTTACTTTTTATTATGTTACATGTTTTAGTTATACTATTTGTCTTGTTATTTTCTGATTCTGTTTACTGTACATACACTTTATCGCAAATCATAAAATGTTTTCTAACCTTGTGATAAAAATAAAAGAGTGATTAACCAGTGCCATTTCTAGGTACTTTGGAAACTTAGGTAAAATTAAAGATACAGCCACTTTATCTATGCTATTATCAATCTTGATGCTTATCATCTAGACTAGAAAAATTTTCTTTTAAATTTATGTCTGCCAAATAAAACAATAAAATATTTGATATGTTTAAATCCACTGCATATTGGTTAATATGTACACATTAAATAAATATCATTTAATAAAATGTAACCAAAACACAACAATTAATTATTGTACTTTGGTTATATTTTACTATTTAAATGTTACATTGTCTAATTACATTCTTTAAGAAGATCTTTAGTTTTAAGTAAATTTAGTCTTTTTTAACAGAAATGGTAGGTAGTCCCACAAATCTTTCCTGGATCATAATACTGTGTAGGTTGTTATTGATTTATATAACACTACATAACAAATATGAAAAAAATAAATTTTTAATTTTCACTACCACCCTGCAACTAACATGCAAACATTAACATGGTCCTGCACTTCATTATAAAATATTTAAATTACGTTTAAATTACATTATTATTTGTTTTTTTGTTTTAGTTTAATTAATTAAAATTGAAAATAAAAATGGCTACTGTTAAAACTCAAAGTGAAACTGAATATGGTATTCTTGGACAACTTAGAACACTCCAAAAACTGAAACTGCTAACTTTTGCAGATGTTTTCAATGCATATGACTATTAAAAAATGACAATTGCACAAGTGTTACCCCAACAGTCATAGCAATTGAAATTAAAGCACTGAACAACAAAGCAAGTATTTCTAACATTTAAGTCAGCAGCTTAGTTATTTGCATAAAAAACTTAAATAACAAAGTACATGATCTTGGTAAATACTCTGATGGCAAGAAGTCCTCTGAGACATTTAAATCAAGTTTACAGATGTTAGACCTTTCAATATTTGTTTGTGTAAGTATTTTAATAATGGTGTTCAAGAAAGTTCAGTTTGTTCGAAAAAAAATTCCAACACTTGAATGAAAATTCTGGATAGATTAAAAAAAGATACAAAAGATGGTAATAGGAAAAATAGACAAAGAAGAAACAATTAAGATACAGAAGAGAGAAAGAAGAGGAAGTAAAACAAATTTACTGATTACAGATAAGAAATTGAAATTTGATAATGAAATTGATCCAAAGCAAAACATATTGCAGTGATAAGAACAGTCTGAGTCAGATGAAGAATTTTTGCCAAATGTCAGATGATGAAGTGATGTCAAGTGATAATAAGATGTCAAGTAATGAAGAGATCAAAGTTTACAACACTAAACAATATCTTGAACTAGATAAGACCAATAATAGGTGTAAAATCAGTAACAAGGATGCTTGACTAATAGCAAATGGCATTGTAAAAGATTTAGAAGTAATTTGCATTGGACCTGATGGGAAGTAGGATACCACTTCTGATAAAACAAGTGGCATCCAACACAATTTCAAAAAAGAAATTATGTGATAGTGTTATTTCTGCAAAACAAATATGTCAGTCATGATATGCCACAAAGTAGTAGCTAATATTGCGAGCTAATATTACAAGAGATATTTTTGAGCATCAATAACATCAAATCAGCAGCAGCAGCAGCTTAGTAGCAGTTGTTTGTGATGATGCTGTGAATAACACAGGTCAACACCTGGACCTGGACTATCTGCTAAGCTTGAACCTCTTTCCCATCCTCGTAAAGTTGCATCTCTTTCTCTTTCCTACAAATACTACCATGGTCACTGCTCAAAGGAGTTATTATCTCTAGTTCCATCAACTAAAATTCATTCTCGTTTTACTCGTCATTTAACTAAGTCTCATTCGTTTACTGTATCTGTCCCTGCATGCTCTAAAAACTTTTATTCATCTAGTTTTTTTCCCCCCACTTCAATCCCTTGGAACTCTCTCCCATCTTCATGTTTTCCTGACTCATACAACCTTCAACTTTTCAAGTCTTCTGTCAACCGTTTCCTTGCTTTATAACTCTGTTCTTTTTTTTCCAAGTAACTCCCAACTTAATAGTGGTTGCTTGCAGCCTTGTTGGAAGTGAATGCAAATAAAAAAAAAATAAAAATAAAAAAAAAAAACACAATAAAGTAATCAGAAACTTAGAAGGTCTTGAGAGAACATTGCAATGGCTGGTCTGCTTATTACATGCAAATTAACTACTTAAATACTTCTCATTCTGGACAGTGGACATTCAACAGGTCGAGCTACTTTAACAGGTAAAATAGGCATTGCACTATATTTTGGTCCAAAAGATTTAGTTATTGTGAACTTTAAACATATACCTGGTAAAGTTGAGGATGTAAGTGTTGATTTTAAAAAAGATTTAAACTCTGATCAAATGGACCTTCTCAAAGCTTGCTTAGTTACTCATCAAGGATAACTGCTTGTGATCAAATATTGTTTATCCAGACTGCTATGCCAGTAAATCTACGCCATGCAAGGTGGATAACTATGGGCAATCGTATTTTATGTTAGTAGATGTCTTAGAAAAATCTTTCAAACCCATTGCATAGAATTACAAGATTGATCATAAATGTTGATCCATCATCGTGGTTCAACATAAAGCATCATTCTTCCTACCTTGATGGAGGGAGAAATTTCTTATATCTTATGAAACAGTGCTATGAACTAGCGGAAACTGGAAAAACCTTGAACCAGTGTTGCAAAATAACTGTCATTTTGCTCATCCTAAGCACATTCTTCTAGAAGGGGATTCAGCTGAAAAATGTATTAATTCCTTAGTTTTCGTGTGACAAAATAATTGATGCACAAGCTTGCAAAAAGTATCTAGCTACTAAGATACTTTGTGTGTTTGATAAATCAAGAATCGAACTTGATCCAGAAGCTTTGTTAATTCTAAAGATGTTCAACTGGTCTGTTGCAACATCACTGCCTTTTATATCAACTGTTTCTAATGATGATCTTCAACACCAGTTTCACATTGATGTCTTCAGTGGTTTTCATTCTCAGGTAGTTGAACATACTACTAAAGAGATCACAGCAACAACTATAAAAGCTTTTGGACACAAATCATGACATGGAATGATTTTGCAGTGTTTAAAAATCTCAAGCAAAATTATCAAAACTCAACTCTAAATCTGACTTCTTGAGTCATAACAAATATTTGCTATAACTGAAACAATTTGCTGTTATGTGTAGCCTACTACACTTTGACTTTTTTTTCTTCTAAAACTGTTTAGATTTTTAAATTTAATGTAACGAGATGTCAAGTAATGGAACAACAATTAAACCATGCGTATTTACATTATACGGTTATACAGTAATATTAATTAGCAAAGTTGTGGATAAAGAATATTTATTTAGACTATTTCTTATAACAAAAAATTAACTACCGAATTTAAAAAAAATAATAAAAAACAAAACAAAAAAGTATTAGCTAAAAAATAGTAAATGTCAAATTTTATTTTATTTTAGCGCCACTTTTGATATCTTAATTTTTTTTTTGTTTGTTTTGTTATAATGATTGATTTAATTTAAAAAATGAAAAAACATTAATTATTATTAATTTAAAAAAATAATATTTCAAGGGAGTTTAGATCCTTTTAGACCCTCGTTATCAAGAATAAATATACTTAATAATGTTAAATATGTTTAATAACAAAATTTAAACTCCCTTGATATAATGTATATTTAATAACAGAGTTCAGTGTTTCACAGGAAGATGTGCGACTGCACGCCATTATATGACCAGGCAAAAAATACTTTGTTTTGATGATTTGACCACGACGCTTGACATGTTTTCAAAATTTCAAAATGCATTAAAAACAAGGGTTTGGAGTCCCAAGAGGACTCCGACTTTTTCCAAGTCTGTAGTGTCCAGAAGCTCTAAACATGTTTGTTGACTTATGATCTGCTATAAGAAAAAAAACTCATGAGATTTAATGACTTGAAACTTATTGTTTTTAAGCCTGGAGCCCTGGAGTCACGGAGTCCTTGCCGCCATTATACCTAAGAACTCCAGGTTCAAAAAATGATTGTTTCTCTTGCCTAAAAGTCTTAATTTTTTTACTATAAGTAGCCCTTAAACTTATTTATATTTTTAGAGCTCCAGGATACTAAAAACTAGGAAGAAGTAATCTTTTTGTGACTTTCAAATCTGGAGTCTTTTTGGGAGTCTGCATCCCTGGTTAAAAAAACTTACTTAAACTTATTTTTAAAAAAATACTTTAAAAAAGAAAAAAAATCTTAACAAAAGAGAAAATAAAAAAAAATACTTAACTAAAGCGAAAATACAATATATAATTATAACCCAACTAAAAACAAAACTCAACAAACTAAAATACTTAGTTTATTTAAGTCATGTTTTTAATTACATTTGGAATAATTTTTTACCTTTATTAATTTTTAGAACATTAATAAGCAAAAGACAATTTACTTTTAATGATTGTTTTAAATATTTTACAACTTTATATATATATATATATATATATATATATATATATATATATATATATATATATATATATATATATATATATATATATATATATATATATATATATATATATATATATATATATTCCTATAGTTTGACATCTAAACTTACTAATTGTGGTAAAAAAAACCAGCTTAAAACTACTCTTTGACATATAACAAAACAAAATTAAGTGCAATTTATGTCAAAACCATTAAATTAAATTGAGGAAACTAATTAAATTTTCTAAATAAAAAATATTCTGTTTAATTTTTCTTATGGTTTACATCGACTGAGAAAAAGTGGCTTGTGGTCCAGACAACATTCCTGTCATAGTATTACAAAATTCTTTTCCAGAACTCTCTGCAATTCTCTAAACTATTTAATAAGTGCTTGACTGAGTCTTGTTTTCCTACCTGCTAGGGTAGGAAAACAAGACTCAGTCAAGCACTTTTTTCCTTTTTTCCTTTTCTTTTAGATCGCTTAGCAATCTAAAAGAGAAGGAAAAAAGAGAAAGTGGTGGATGGGTGGGTGTCTATGTGAGTGTTTATTTGCTTGCCAAGGTAAAATAAAAAATAACTAGATGTTTGCTACTAAAAGTTTCATGCATTAGCAATTATCTTTTAAAAATATGTTTTGTTAAAAAATTAGTTTTGATCAAATTGTTTTTTGTAATGTAGTTTATGTTGCTGCATATGATACTTTAAAACATTAGTGGAAACCACCCCTTTTTTCCCTTATTAGACAGGTCCCTAATATTATAGAAAAACTTCTTTAAAAGTTTGCCATGTTGGGTCTCAAAAGAACTAGAAATTCATAAAAATTTCAAAAATAATAATCGTATTTTATAAAAACATCTCTGAAAAAAAATTGACTAAAAAAACAGTTAAAAAAATTGATTTTTTTAATTTGATTATACTCATTTGTTTGGAGCCGCTCTGGAGCCGGAGCTCTGCATATGCAGTTATTTTTCACTTTATCTTGTCAAACAAATATAACAGTTCTGATATAATTTATTAGACGCATTTGCTGAAGATATAAATACAGAAAAATAAAACTTAGTTACATATATAATTTATTTATAATAGAGATGTATGCAACCCTTGGAATTAGGAAAAATGAGGTCAACAACAATTTGCCGACCTCAATCTTTTTGAGCTCGACATCAGGTTGGCAAAAATTATTTGATACAAAGATCTAACCGTAAAACATAGAAACAAGGTCAGCAAAAAATTGTCGACCTCAAACACTTTCAGGTAGGTCAGCTTTGCCGAATGCCAACCCTAATTTCGAGGGTTGTGTATATATATAATATATATATATTATATATATATATATATATATATATATATATATATATATATATATATATATATATATATATATATATATATATATATATATATATATATTCAAACTTTCCTTATATACTGACCTTAATCCAAAGTATAAGAAACAATTAATAAACATTGTAAAACCTAACAAAATATTACCTTATTGAATGAAATACTATTGGGAGTTTCTAATCTCGGTATGGATGGTACACTAGCAGTGAAAGAATTATTATTCTGCTTAACAGCAAGTTTTGTAACATGCTCAGCATATTCAGCTATTGGAGCTACTGTTAGTGTAATAGTGTTAGCTAAATATTAAATTGAAACTAAAGTTGAATTTATATGTTTATTTGCATCATTATTTATCTAAAACTATGTTTAAAATCAATTATTTTAAGAATATAATAAAATTTAATATAAAAATGAACAAATTTTTAGTTTAAAAAAATTCTTCTAGTATGGGAAGGATGCAATAAGCTACCCTAATATTACTAACAAATCTCCTTAAATTTGATTACAGTAGTCATCTTTACATTGAATGCCCAGTTGTTTAATTAAATATAAATACTGAATTAAACAGCAATAATAAAAAAATATATACTATTTTGAATTAAATTATATTAAAAAAATTAATAATGAAACTGAAATAATTAAAGTTAGTAAAATTTACCTGATGAAGCAATCATTCCAATAATATCTTTACGACTAACATTTTCAACATTCACACCATTTAATGCAATTAAATGATCTCCAGGAAGTAATCCAACATTTAAACTATTAGCAGCAGGTTCAACTAAATGAATCATTCGTTTGTCTCCTTTCCTAACACTTGATGAACGTCGAAGAACAATTCCAAAATCTCCTGCTTTAGTTCGATTAACATTTATTGTTCTTGATTCATTGCTACTATAACTACTTTTAAAGACAGGTTCATTTAAATCTAGATTAACTGCCTTATTATCAGTTGCAGAAACGTTTGACATATTACTTTGGGAAGAATATGAAGTCGTATCATCTTCTGTTGATTCAAGATTAATTTCTCTGTCAAATGTTGATGTAATACTGCTAGATGGACTGTTTAAAGTGGGTGAAAATAAATAAGAGAGTGGAGGTGAGAATGTTGGTGATTTTGCATGTGAATGTGTTGGTGAATGTGTGGATGGTGGTTTGTGTGAAAAATTGAGTGAAAGTTTAGAAGAATTAATTTTTGATTCCGAACTTTTTTCGTTGAAAATATTTCCTTGATGAAAATATTCTTCTTGTGAATCGTTTGATTTTTGAAATGCTTCGTCGATTCTTATACCATCTGAATCAGGCGATTCTGGTATTTCAACGTCCTGATTACTTTTATCTTTATATTTCTTACTAAATTTAAATAATTTAAAATTTCTTTTATTTTCTAGGTCATTAGACCCAGCAGTTATATTTTCAAAACTTGAACTTTCTGGTAGAGAACTACCTTCTTTTTTTTGTTTAGTTCTCCGAAACATTTTAGAACCTTTTTGACTATTTACTTGCAGCCTAACACTTCAAGAAACATAAACCATACATTGTATAAGACTTTATTCCATTTTCTAAAAATAATATTACGAAATCTGCATTTTTTAAGTGTAGCTTTTCGTTTACTTAAAGTGACTTAAAATAAATAAGTACCTTATTTTAAATACGCCGTGGATAGCCTACCGAAAGTCGGTAGCCAAAAAAATAAAAATTTGCCTACCGAAAGTCCGTTTTATTGGCTTAAAATGTCACGTGTCAAAATAGAATTTATCAACCAATAAAAGCGCTTTCGGTAAAATAAAAAAATAAAAACAACTCACCTCGACTGTCGGTAGCCAAAAAAAAAAAACTTCGCCTACCGAAAGTCCTTTTTTAGCTAAGAATGTCACGTGTCAAATTGAATTTATGTACTAATAAAAAGCGCTTTTGTTAGAATAAAAATATTATGTTAGGCCGCCGACTATAGTCGGTTTTACTAAGATATTAATTATTAATTTAATAGTTAGTAAATTATTTTATTAAGTTATATCTTATAAAATAACTTACACATACGTTTTAAGAAATTAGTATAGGGGAAAGCGGGGCAACAAGGCGAATGGGGCAAGATGGGTTTTCATATAACAACTCAACAAAAAATCTTAAAATTGTGTGAGAACGAAACTGTATTTGCATCATGAATTTTAGAACACCAATTGGTTTTTTGAAATTAACGCAATTTTAAACGCAAAAGTTTACTTTTTGCGCTAAAAAAAAAAATGCCTCAGTTTCGGTTTCTTATAATGGATGGTGTCCTTTAAGTTTAACTTCTTTAGAACTAGTTTTTTGCGACTTGTGTTTATTTTGTGTTACTTTAGTTATAGTTATTGGTAGTTTTTAAAATTTTATAAAATTGGAGGCAAAAATTGCATAATAAGTCATTTTGCCCCGGTCACGTGACCAGATGACAAATTTATGAACATTTTATTTTAACATTTATTTCAAATTGTTATATTTCCAATCTGAAAATTCATGCAGGCAATGAATCATTTTAATAACATAAACATACTGAGAAAGTATTATTGCTTCACGACTGATAGTTTTGCAGTAAATCAGGGCTTTCAAAACGTTCGCTATGTTGCTCCGCTTTCACCTATCTAAAATATAATAACAAATAAAAGTACTTTTGGTAGCAAATTTAGTGTCTGTAAATACATAAATAATATTCATAAAAGATATCTTTATTAAAATTAGTTAAGGTAATTTCGTTTACCAAATAATGATAAAATAAATAAGATCTATTTCTGCTTCGGAGCGTTCTCCTTCATTAATTTCCTTAAATCACTCGCTGTTCTTCTAAACTCTAGTTAAATTGGTTGTTTTAAAATTGCTTTGCTAAACGATGGTCTGTAATACTTGCTTAGAGCGTGTAACATTAATTTACCATCTACTATCGATCACAAATTATAGATTGTATACTTCCATTAGGTTGCGTTTAGTAAATACTTCGTTTATAAATTAATTCAGATATTTTTGCACATTAAGTAAAAACGCATGGGGTTATATATTTCCCTAATAAAAGAGTTTAATTTATTAAAAAACATAACTGTAAACATATTTGTAATACCATATGTATATATTACATTGCATGTAACATGGTATGTAATATGTATATTTACTCAATTTTTATTTAATAAATTTATTAATTGACAAATATTATAAAATTTCTACAAACCTTATATAACTTCTAAAAATATTGCCTTGGTTTTTAGTTTATAAATTACAAAGTGTAAAACTTTTGTAACTTATTTAACGAAATGCACCACGAGAAGGTAAACCATAGGACTTGGCATTTCATATTTCTAGATTAAATACAAAACAAAAAACAAACAAAAACAAAAAAGGAAAAAATATTGTCACAAAAAAAATTTTTTTTTTTCTTTCGTTTTTTCTTAAAAACAGTTTCTTTTTATTTTATAATACTAGATTTTTGAAAAAAAAAACAAAAAAAACAAACAAGATTTACAGAGCTTTTATAAATATTTTCACAATCTGTATCTAATCTATACAATATATGTAATACTATATAATCTTACAGAGCTTTTAAAAACATTTTCACAATCTGTATCTAATCTATACAATCTATATAATACTATTTAAATATAACTATATAATCTGTAACAATACATATATATATATATATATATATATATATATATATATATATATATATATATATATATATATATATATATATACATATATATATATACATATATATATATATATATATATATATATATATATATATATATATATATATATATATATATATATATATATATATACAAAAATTATAAAGGTAATACTTAAATCATTACCTTCCATAACAAGTGCGACAAAACCAATACCTTGCTTTTAAAAAGGAATTCTCTTTTTGTCCTACACATTTTTTATGTGACCACAATAAGCATGAATCACATGCTATTGCATTACCAGTTTTATTTCCTTCGCTTGTGCTCTTCAGACATACAGCACATGGCCAGATATGCTGATTTTTTTTAGCCTTGATTACTTTATCAAGTGCTTTCCATGCATCCGAGCTAAAGTATATTTGCAATGAAGAAAGTAACTCTAATGCACTTTCATCAAGTATAGATGAGGGAATACAATTCGGTCTTTTTTCTACAGCACTCTTATTGATAAGGGTACCAGAAAGAGCTTTCTGTACGTCATCAGCTTTTAAAAACCAACCAAGCATCACTATAACAAAACCATTTGAGCTTAATAACTTATGCTGCAAAACCATTAATTTTAATTAAGTAGTCACCCATAAAGTGTGTCATGCTGAATTTGACTTTTTAATATAGATAGGAGATCATTTCCGTTTCTGCACAATGATCATAATTAAACATATAAATTTAAAATTGTGCAAGAAAAGAAATCTTCTTAGTACTAGAAAAAATCTTATACTACTATTTATTAGTTAGACTCTTTATGGATGACCCCTAATATTATTTATTAGCTTAAACTTTAAAATAATATTTTTAACATACAAGCATGTCTTTTAGCTGGTTCAAGTTTTATAAAAGGAACTGGCACATCAGAAGACCGACAAAGACGTTTTTTAGGAAGACCTATTGTTGTATGAGTAGCACCTTTAGGTCGTCCACAATGGACAACATTTTGAGGCAAGCAAATCTTTTTTAACTGAGTATCTAAAATGAATGTACAAAATGCTACAACTCCATCTTATTCTTACATAATTAATAAATTCTATTTAATATAATTATCACTCTCAATTGCATTTAATTATTTTGAATTTTATATATACCTACTAAACCTGCTTTGTCCTGCACAACAAAACATTTTTCTTGGTTTTGTTGTAAATTATTGATAGTAACATATTCCTCTGAAGACACATTTCTAAAATCAATCTCATTTCCCTCCTCTTTGTTCAAAATTTCAATTAAATCTACATCATTTGGTGCTCCTGCATCTGAAAAAGTTTGATTTGAGACTATATCAGATACCCCTAAGTCTGTCTCAATAAGTTCATTTAACACCATGACTTTGCCATGCTCCCAACCCTTCTGCAGTTCTTGTAGAAGACCCATTCTCTGTTCAAAAGAAGGTCCAGTTGACTCTGAAACCAATGTAGCTAACAGTGAAGTTGTACGAAGTGCAAGTTTAAACTTTTCATGCTGAGAAAGGATTGTTTTTTTTCTTGGAGCAACACTAATCTGCACACAAGACTCCTTAGTTTCGGAAGAAGTATTAAAAACTCTTTGATGCTGACGATAATACTTTATTGTCCACCTTTCTAGACATAGCTTGGCATCAAATAGATTCAAACCTAGCAACTGGCGAACTGCGAAGATATGGCGACACGGCAGACCCATTGATTTTCTAAACATACAACCACACGAATCAGAAGTAACTATAAGCATACCTTCACTGCTTTTAACTATATAGTTTTCATTGTCACAAAAAAGATTTACTTCTGAATGCAAGGAAAATTGTTTCAATACTTGCTCAAATGCATATGTTGTCAAAATATTTTTATATTCTGATTCAACTGAATTAGGTTCAAAAAAGTCTATACAAATTTTCTGCATTTTGAAAATAGTTTTGTGGTCTCGCTCATTTCGCATTGAGGCTAACAAAACATATAAATTTTCAAGAAAATTTTCTAAAGTACTATTACAATCAATCACTTCTTTCAGTTTTCCATTAAAATTTTCAAGACGATTGTTAGTGGTGTTCATAAAATTAGCACAAGCATAATTTAAGCCAAAGACCCATTCATTACGAATGTTGTGCCAATTATTATTAAAATATTCGAGAACTGTAGTTGGCGATAAAGAAACAAATATGTCATAAAATTCATTATACTGTGTCTCTGATCTTGCATATGCTAATTTTTGAATGAGTTCTAGACAAGACGTTCGTTGACCACTTGTGATGCCAAGTTTTACAGTGGAAATTTCACGATTAAATGTTCTGAAAATAAAAATCCTTGAACTAATTATTTTAACAATTAACATTTAACTTACTAGCTGTTACTAGATTATTTTACCTAAGAGTGTGAAATAGGCAAAGTAAAAGAGATGCATCAGGAAAAGAAGCACGTAAAACATCTCTCTCGTTTAAGTCTTTGTCCGTAATTATGGCATTAGTTTTAGACCAGGAACAGTTGTTTTTTTTAAATGTTTCTACAAACCAACTAAAAACATTATAAAAATAGTTATTTTGACAAAAAAAAACACTATCTTTATATACATCGCATAAACATCAAACCTCAATGATGCCGCATCTTCATTTGTAATTAAACCAACGGCAGCTACTTCACTTTCACCTATTTTAATAAAATTAAAATTAATTAAAAAACAAGTTAGCAACAATGCAACATTTTAACTCTTCCAATTATTGTCCGATTAGTCTTCTCTGTGTGAACATAAATTTAAATGATTCTGGGAAACATATTTGGAAACCTTATACAGGCTTAGAATAAGCAGAAATATGAAAAAAGAACACAGTCAGTTGTCATGCTATGTGTTTTTGTTATTTTAAACTGTATTTTTTATGTATAAACTCTTACTCTTAAAATCTACAACCTCTGACTCTTAAAACTTAAAACCTAAACTTTCTGACTCTTAAAATCTTAAACCTTTTAAGTCTTGATTCAGCCTCTTCCTTGCTCTATAACTCTATTCTTTGTTTTCAAGTAACCCCCACTTAATAGTGGTTGCTTGCAGCCTTGTTAGAAGTAAATTAGATTAAAAAAGAAGAAAAAAAATCATAAAAAATAAATATTTGTATTTGAATATAAAAAATTGTTCATTTCCTTTATACATTTTGTGATTGGTTGATACATTCCTAAATTAACTGTTATCAGTATTATTTACAAAAGTTAATTTAGGGATGATGATCAATTATATCACAAAATGTATAAAGAAACACACTAACCACAACTATCTTCACAAAGTATAATATAAACAGGCAGACGAATTTGTAACAGTTTATATGTTGCATCAAAACAAAGGAACTCTGGATATGAATTGTACGCACTGTGCATAAAATCGTCTTGAAAAAAAATCCCTTTCAAATTGTTGTCAGAATCTAATAAAACTTCAACATTAGCATCTGGAAATAAAAAAAAATGATTGTTTTAATAATAATTAAAAAATAATAATTTAAGTACATAAATAAACTAGTGAATCATTTTTTGAATGGCTGAATGAAAACATTAGAAGTAGCAACTACTATAAAAAACTTGTGTTAGCAAACTTTGCAAATTTTTTACTTATAATTTGTATTAATTTTTCATTAGGAAAGTTTTTTATTTGATATTTAGCAATCACCGTAAGGTTAAAGCTGATTTGAAGCTTCAGGTTGAAGTTAAAGCTTAGTCAGCCTATAATAATTCTGGCAGTGTAAATTTAAAAATTATTTTTTGATTATAACACCTCTATCTATATTAATTAATTTAAACAAAGTCAAAAAACTTATGAATATTTGTTGCCCTTTAAATGGTAATAAAAGCTAAAACAATAGATACCTATGTATATACTGCACAGTAAAAGCTAAACATCTGTTAAATTTATTGTAGAAAATAAAAAATCAAGCAGGCTTTTTTAGTTGGCATCCCAACTAAAAAAGCCTGCTTGAGACATTTGAAATTAAAATTTTTTTACCTGGCATTCTATTCAAATGAAATTATTTTGCGCGGACAAAATTAAAAGATTTTGGAATTTGCATCACAGGGTACCTTTAAATTTATTAGCTATCACCCCATATAAGTAGCATTATCTAGGTCGGTATCATCAGGATCCGTACTAACTGGGAGTATACAGTTAGAAATTTACAAATAATTTGTACAAATTTAAACTAGTGACCAATGCATCAGCTGATACATATCATATAGATCAGTATCAGCCTGTACAAATCGGCAGTGGCACACAATTTTTGTCCACATTTAAAGTAATTTTTTTAGACACACTGACCACAACAGTTCGCATCTTTTAACGCGGTATAAAGCGTTTGTGGCAAAAAGCTAAACTTATTTACTTAGAATAAAACCAATTCTAAAAAAAAGGAAACAAAATTGTAACGAAATATACTTATTTTAAATGGAAAAACTTAATAATTTGAAAATAATAAATTCTAAAAAAAAAAATTGTTTTGTAAAAATTTTATACAACTGTGAATTCTTTTTTCTAGGGTGGTTGTTAATTTAAGCTACCGAATTTGATACAATTTAAGGAAAAAGGCAGTATATTTTAACTAAAATTAACTTAAAAATTGCATTAAAAAAAAAAATTTACTACATTTGATGCCTGTCTGAAATTGCTTCCTTTATATTGCCCAATTTCCAGCATTAACACAAAATACTAGAAATAATGAACATATCAATTACTCTGTATGAAAAAAATGTAGCTAAAAACTTATTAAAAAGTATTAAATAGCTCCTAATAATTTATTAAAGTTCAGTAGAGCCCACAAGCATTTGGAGCATGGTCACTGTCAATAATTCATCAAGAAACAAATTATTGGGTTAAAATACACAATTTGGAGAATCCAATGAAAGTGCAGACTATTTCAATGGGGGTAGTGAAAACAACCTATTTGAACATAAATATTAATGACTTTATTTTTTTACATGAAAAACCTGTTAAAAAATAAAAACTTTACAAATAAATACCAATTACTTTTCTCGCATTCCTGCGCATTCATAAAAACAGTAAAGTTTAAACTTTATTATTTAAAAAGTTTTAACTTTACTGTTAACTTACTTGTACTGTGATTTAGAAGTATGGACAATTTATGAAAAATTATGGTAATAATAAATATGGAAATTCATTGTTTAAATATAATGACTGACAAACGAAATTCATTTTTTCTTAATATACTGACTGACGAAAGTCACAAATAAATTGTATATCAAAAAATGTTTTTATTTTCATTATATTCTTATCTGCTTTTTTTGTCGACTTTTTTTTTTTTTTTAACATTTTCGCTTCCAACAAGGCTGCAAGCAACCACTAATTAGTGTTGGAAGTTACTGGAAGAGAATAACTTGTATCAATGTTGGTAGCAGAAAATAGAAAATGCCCTGAAAAAAAAACAAAAAAAAAAAAAACAGTAAAATGATTAGGTATACAATTTTTTTGAAAACAATTATTAAATTTTTTAAATTTTATTTTATTCTCTGTAGTTTCATATAGCTTTTTTTTGCAACAAGCTCTTAAAATGCTGAATATATAAAAATGTGGTCAAGTTGTCAAAATAAATTACTTAAAATGTGAACAAACAAGATGTACGACAGAACACGCTCTCCAATAAGGCTTGATCGGTGCACCCCTAGTATATATATATATATATATATATATATATATATATATATATATATATATATATATATATATATATATATATATATATATACATATATTATAGTTATTATATATTTTTATTTCAATCATTCAACTAAACTTTCATAACTGTAAACAATTCATCTTGATTTAATTAATTTTATATCTAAAAATAAATCTTTAAAATTCAATCATCTAAAATTAGATGTTCTTTTACTTGCATAAAATCATTTGAGGAGCAGCTTAAGAGTAACTCCTAAACTCCCGCTCAAGCTGATTATTCTAATCCTTATCAACTTAAGCTTAAAGTTGAAGCTAAAATTGTTTAGCTTAAAGCTGAAACTGATATGTCAACAACAATCCCTATTTTCAATTTAATAAGTCAATTTAATACCTTTTTAAACAAAACCAGAAAAATTTAGAAAATAGAGTTTAAATTTGAACTAATAAAATCAATAAAATATAATAATAGAATTTAAATTTTAACTAATCAAATATAAAATCAATAAATTACAATTTATTGAGCAATAATAACAGGAACTGATGGAGAAACAATATTTAAAAACACGCTAAATTTAAATGAAAAAAAATAAAATAAAAAACAAGAAGCATTATCAGTTCATAAGACTACTTACTATATTTTTCTTTTAAAGTTGTAACAAAGGTTGTGATATCATTCCTGCTTTCAACCTTCTTAGATGAAGCAGCAATGTTTGAAAGATCTCTAAGAGTGATAATTTTGCCTGTGGATTTGATCAACTCTTTTTGTAGCAGTTTTTTGTTGGGTTTTAAATGCATCAACTCTTTAGCTTTCTCAATAGCATAATCTGGAAGTTTTCTCGAGTTAGGCAAGTGCTTATAGAGAATCTGAATTTAAAACAAAGATCATTATAGAAGCAAATTCAGTCTACTTCAGAACAATCTGTACAAAATGTGCTAGTGCCATTAGGCAAATGGCACTAGCACATTTTTAACCATAACAAAAAAATAAGCTAAAGTTAAGATGAAAAATGAATTAAAACAAAAATTAAAAGATATATATTTAATAATATATAACATAAAATTTATTTAATGTCAAGAAAAAAATTTGCCTATTTAGTTGCAATTCTAATATTTTGTCTTTTCTGTGATCACTAGATTTCTGTGATCACTAGATATCTTAAGGCAAAATTGCAGTATTTTGTTGAAAAGTGTTGTTAAAAATTTAACTTTTTATTAATTAACTACATTTCATTACTGAATAAACATGTGGTACTTGTAATAAACCAGTGGTACTTGGTATGCATACAAAAAATTTTAAATTGCAATTTTCATCTTGATTTTTTCTCTTTTTTTTTTTAATTTTTTTTTTTTGCAGCCTTGGCAAAGTTTAATATAGTAGGTTAACTTCTAAGACACAGATCCTTCACATCAATTAAATCGTACATTCTCAAATCTAATGGTAACAGCATCTTATACAATATGGCTGTGGCTAACATTTTCAACAACTACTATGAAATAATAAAATGCCCACCTAAAAGTAAAATGATTTCTTTAAATAGTATCTTCTCTGACTATTTAAAAAATTCTAACCCTGACTCTTTTTAAATCTATTAACTGAATATGGTGTCTGATTTAATAAAAAAAAATCTAGAAAACAATAAAAGTTTAGATCCACTTTTTTTAAGTTACTTCTCATGTTACTTTTAAACCTCTTCATACCATATAATAATTCTTCTAATAAAGGCTTATTTCAAGATGCTTTTAATATAACGAAACTCATTACTATATATATAAAGAGTTTTCTTATAGACCACACAAATTATCAGCCAATTTCTATTCTATCTAACATCTAACAAAGTATTTGAAAACCTAAAGCATAACAGATTCTATAGATTTTCAAAAAAAAACAATGTCTCTACAAATATAAGTATAAGTTTTCATTAAAAAAGCTCTTGACAATAAACTTTTTGGGTTATTCCATATCAAATCACCTAAAGGCTCCCAGGGTACCACCTCAGATTTGCTTTGAATTTTGACCACACACAGATCTTATGAAAAAAATACAATCCAGAAAATTTTAACTAAATATTTAAATTAAAACAAACCAAAACTTTTTAAATAAAGATAGTGATCACCTGAAATTTTGTAGGGTAGTTTTGCACCATTGTTGCAGTTGTTTTTGACTGATTTTTTACAGTTTTTGAGTTAATGTACCTTAAAGTTGCTAAATATTGAAACATTATAAATAATTTTTTAAACTTTAACTTGTTACAGTTTAATACTTACTTACAGAAAGTGGACTTTTTTGTTACCTTTGTGTACTTAGGGTCACCACTTGTTAGAATAATTAAAATTATGCATTAAAAATTAATTTAGCACATGCAGTAGCCTATTGAAAAATCACTTTTTTTAAAAATTATGATAAATTACATTGACTTTGCTGGCATAGAAAATAGCGTAAACAGTTGAAATAAATTATGAAACTTTTTAATGTTAAGGTTCTATATATAGACAACCACCAAAAAAATTTAAAAAACCTATACTCTATCTTATGACATGATTGTAGCCTTTTGAGAGTGATGATATTTTTAAAGGGAGAACAAAAAATTACCACTTACCACATACAAAATTTTTACCTTAAATTTTATACAAACTATACTGTAAAAAAGTGCATTCAAAGATTAAGATAGTCAGTTAAAGAAAAAGTATGTATACATGAAACTAATTAGCTTATCTCTGATTTATGTAACTCATAATATTGTCATAGTCATTACTAGCAAGAATATAGTCACGAGCGCTTATACTTTTAATCAATGGAACTTTTATTTGAGGTATTGTCTTGTCAAATGGAACCCAACACTGACTTGATCGTGCATCGTTTTTCCATTTTAAATTTAATTTGTTTCTTTGCATAAACTTCACATTAACATCTTGGTTTTCATTACAAATATCAACCACAAGCCCTAAGTACTATTCTTCATCGTAAAAGCATGCAATATATTTACCGGGTTGAAAATTTGAAGGACTTTTTTTTAATCAAATTAACATCATTTAACACATGAGTATCATAGACAGTATCACTAGAGATTCTTTGTAAAAACAATTTCTCTCCATCTGGTACAAAACAGTGATAGCTTCTCGTTCCCGGAACTGTGCACATCCCTATATATAGTTTCTGAAGGTTAAAAGTTGTTTCATGGTTATTGATATCGTCACTTGAAAGATAAAATATGTGAACAACTTTGATATTTTTTTGAGCTCATGTAAACAGATCTTGTGGTGTGAGAATCTGATTTGTAATTGCTGCTCGTAGACTAGCTTTTGCTGCTTCTCTTTTTATTCTATTCCATCACATGGACTTTTGCCATGTGACATAGCAAAGAAGTGATGCTCAGCATTTATTTGGTGATCTACAATGTGATAAATTAAGTTTATTAGACATTTGTAGTTTTTATACTGTGACGCAGCACTATCACTGAAGTATTTATCTTTATTCGCTGTGGGTAGTTTGACTTTGACGATAGGGAGCAACTTTTAGAGGAAACAATGGACTGCTGATTGGTCATGACAAAGATGATCAGAAATTAAACAAAAGCATTCACATTTAAGGTGATCTTTTTCATCTTTTTAATAAATAACAAATGGGTGTAAGGTAGCTTGATCAGCTTGCCAGTAAAACCCTTGTATAGCATCTTGTACAAGAAAACTATAGTTTTCTGCAAAATCCATCAGAATAATGCAGGTATATTGGTCTAATATTTGTTTTGCCACTGATAAGTAGGAAGACTGTGCTTCTTTGATAAAGTGGTGGTGACAAAGGTCATACAAAGTTTCACTTAAAGTTTCAATAAATTCACTAATGCTTGTTTGGACTGTAATAAGTGCATTTTGGTCAGTTGACACCCATTGTTTATATGTGATCTGATCATCAAAATCAAAATCATTCTTTTTAAACACATTTTCCAAGTAATTCTTCAAATTTATTTTACCAGGGCAGTTGGAACATAGATGAAACATGCAGTTTCGACTATCTATATTACAAACACATATTTTCGTTAAATCTTTGTAATATATTAAATGGCTGTTAGGAAGAGCAGAGCACATCAACTAAGCATTTTGATGGTAAGAACATACACAAACTGAGCGGCTTCCACTACTATCAACAGTAAGGCACCACTTTGGCCTTAGTTCACAGAACTTGCTGAATCACTAATACCCTGAACACTTTGTGTTCAGGGTATAACTTCTTAAATTACAAATGAAGTTCTTTTAAACGAATTAATATTAAGCATTTTTGTTTATGAACTTTAACATTATTTACACGCACAGAAACAAAGTCTTTTTTTCCTGGACATTGTCTAGTGTATTTGTCAGATTCATATATTTCAATGACTCTCTGCCTAACAATATCTTCCAAAAGATGTCCTTTTTTAGCCTCAAGTTTAGCAAGTATTTCCTTTTCATTTTTCAGCTCTCCGGCTTTTTTAACAAGATGGTCTGAAACTGAAAATGCATTGCAAGTTTTTTTTAATTAACTAACTATCAGGAGTTAATGTTAGTAACTGAACTTTTTCTTCATTCAAACTGATTTTTACTTTTTCCTTTATTGCATCTAAAAGTATGTCTAAATCATTAGAGTTAATGCACTTTTGTTTTTTCTCAGATATTATTTCTTTTAGGTCTATATCTAATGCTGATGATACTAGGTTTGTCATACTTTTTTCTAGTTTTTTCATATTCTAATTTGTCACGTTTACTTACATTTTTTAGAGGAGATATTTCCAGTAAAGAAGCACTCTTATTTAAAACTGTCTTATTTAGGTCTGAAGAACTAAACTCCTCATCATCAACATCTTTGTCTTCATCTTCATGACTAAATTTTCCTGTAATCTGTTCAAGTTTGAATTCATTTACACAGTTAGTGCAAAGTTTTTGACCAGGTTTGATCTTAAGTTGACTTGCTGTTGAAGTATTGACTTTACATAATCCCTTAATAAATTTTTTCTTGTGGACTTTAAATGGATCACAGCAGTATTTTTGAAGCGCTTCATATCTAGAAATATAGACTATTTTATGGTGAAAATCCTCTCATTTAGTTCAAAAGTGTGTCTAATTCTTTGAATTAAAACTTCAACATCTTTGTTCACAATATCTTTTAGTTTTATTCTTCCAATCATTCTACAATAATACGTTTTGTCGCAATCTTCATTTAAAACTTTCCCCACACAACATTTCTCTGTCATTTTTTATTTTTATTACTAATCTAAAAAGTTTAAAAAAAACATAAACATATTAAATCTCAAAGAAAATAACAAATATCAGACACTGATTATGACACTGATTATGTCATTATTATTAGTACAAATTAGGACATTATGTCATTAAAAAGAAAACTGAATATATTCATTCAGAGGTAAAAAAAAAAAAAATAAACTACTGTAATCCCTATAACTAATTATTAGACTATGACTAAAACTAGCTCATAGTCTAATAACATTCTCCTTTTAAAAACATCACTCTCAAAAGGCTACAATCATGTCTTAAGATAGAGTATAGGTCATTAAATTTTGTTTTGGTGATTGTCTATATATAGAACTTCAACATTAAAAAGTTTCATAATTTATTTCAACTGTTTACGCTATTTTCTATGCCAGCAAAGTCAATGTAATTTATCATAATTTTTAAAAAAAGTGATTTTTCATAGGCTACTGCATGTGCTAAATTAATTTTTAATGCATAATTTGATTATTCTAACAAGTGGTGACCCTAAGTACACAAAGGTAACAAAAAAATCCACTTTCTGTAAGTAAGTATTAAACTGTAACAAGTTAAAGTTTAAAGAAATATTTATAATGTTGCAATATTTAGCAGCTTTAAGGTACATAAACTCAAAAACTGTAAAAATCAGTCAAAAACAACTGCAATAATGGATTAAAGCGTGTACATAAAATAAATGTAAAAGAAGAAGTACACCAATTTTTTTTTAGTGGTTATATTAAAATCTTTTCAATTGTTTTGTATTTTGTTTACAACACTGGGTTGTGGTTTCAAAAAAATGTATTAGTTTTTTGATTTAACTTAAAATTAGTTTTAAAAATGACAAAAGAAGACGACCTTAGAGAAAAAATTATGCACAAATATTTGGAAAATCCCAATAGTAGCTACAATTCGATAGCAAAAGCATTGCAAATACATCTATAACCGTTAGTCGTGTAACCCAACATTTTTCTTTAACAAAATTGATCAAACGTAAATCTGGTGGCGGAAGAAAGAAGGGTTTTAAAGATAAAAAACTAGTTAGTAAACTGGTTAACAATTTTAAGACTAACCCAAGCCTTTCACTAAGGGAGCGTGCAAACATTTATGGACTTTCTTGAGTTTTGTTGAAAAAGTTCAAAATAAACATGGTTTTCATTCTTTCAAAGCACAAAAAGTGCCCAACCGATATGAAACTCATCAAAAAAGTGCAAAAACCCGCCGCAGAAAGTTTTATGGCAATTTTATTTCTAAAAGTTTCTGTATTATCAAAGACGATGAAACTTATATCAAGTACGATCATCAGCAAATTCTATTATATTATTGTCTATTATATTGCCAAATGTAGAGGAAAAGCAGATAAGAAATTTAAATACATAAAACATGACAAGTTTGCTAAAAAAAGTCTTTATTTGGCAAACTATTTGCAGTTGTGGCAAAATATCAGCACCTTAAATTTCTCAGTACACACTTTCGGATCAAATATATGCTAAAGAGAGTTTACAAAAACACCTTTTACCTCTCATTAAATTGCACAATAAGAGAACTGTGTTCTGGCCAGATTTAGCTTAAATTCATTATTACAAACTAGCTTTGGAATGGTATTAAAACAATAATGTGAAATTTGTGCCTAAAACAGAAAATCCTCTAAACTGCCCAGAATTAAGAGTTATTGAAAAGTTCTGGGTAATTACAAAAAAAAAAAATGAAAAAAACTTTGCAGAAATATTAAATATATAAAAATATCATTTAAAAAAGCATCAAATGGCTTCAATTCTTATTCTGTGCACAAGCTTATGGATACCACCAAAGCAAAAGTTCGAAATTTTATTAGATTCCGACAGGAATAATTTGATTTTTTTTTATAATTGATCTTCTTATATTATTGTATTAAAGTTATTACTTGGTTGGAAATAAAAATTGAAGAGTACTTTTTTTTAGTTGTTTTTCTACTTTTACATTTATTTCGTGTAAACGCTTTATTTGGGTGAAAAACTATTACCCTACAAAATTTCAGGTGATCACCATCTTTATTTAAAAAGTTATGGTATATCAAAAATCAAAAAAAACTGCTGTAAGCTACTGATACACAAATTTTTCGGATTTTGGTAATTTTTAATTCATTCATAACTTTTGAACAAATTGGTCAATCAAGCTGAAATTTTCTGGATTGTATTTTTGGTCAAAATTTAAAGCAATTCTGAGGTGGTACCCTGGGAGCCTTTAAGTGATTTGATATAGAATATATTCTATATATAAAAATTTAAAAATGAAGGAGGGGGATTATTAATAATCCCCCTCCTTCATTTTTAAATTTTTCACCACTTAAAAAAATTCTTATTAATATCTTCAAACTTTTAATAACTTAAATTATCTATACCAAAATTAATACCATTTGCAATTGAAGTTTGGTAATATACTGTGATAATTGACAAACCCATACATAAAATTGAAGAACTTATTTACCTCATTTGCCATTTTATTTGCATTTTTATTACTTTCATTATTGCATATTGTTTGATATTTATCAGTGATACTTGCCAATATCATTATTATTGTTATTATTATTGCTAATATAATTATGATTATTGTCATTACTACATCTAAGAGCATTATTGCTATTATTATAAATATATTTCTCATTTTTAAATTTACTTTTATATTATTATACTTTTATATTGTTAATGTTATTGCTGCTTGTTATTATATATATATATATATATATATATATATATATATATATATATATATATATATATATATATATATATATATATATATATATATATATATATATATATATATATATATGCATTTGTAAGTGTATGTGCTTGTGCGCAACTTATATTAAAAACAAATAATTTAAATAATAATTATTATTTAAATATAAAACAAAAATTTTTTACTTCAGATACTTCATGATTATGCGTATTATTCATTGCATGTAACACTAAAAATTGTCCATCTTCAGAAGCTTTAAAATTCAGGTAGAATGGACAGTCTTTTTTAAAAGTTCTATAATTATTAAAATTATAAAAAATCAAAATGCAACTCAAGACTTTTTTTTATTAGTTAGTTATTGGATTATAAATTATAATCCAATAACAATTATATATATATATATATATATATATATATATATATATATATATATATATATATATATATATATATATATATATATATATATATATATATATATATATATATATATATATATATATATATATATATATATATATATATATATATCAAAGTAAATATATATAATTTATATAAAATATATTTTTATTATAAATAAACAAAGTAAATCTATACTTTGCAAAGTCATTGTTTTTGAAAAAGACAATGAACACAATAACTTACGAAGTTTTACGTTTTCCTTTGCCACAATATTTAAATTTTTGACCACCATGTATGCAACAGTATTTGATAAAATAGTATTTAATATCAGCTGCCATAAAAGCAGCTTTTATAGGAATGGATTTCCTAGCAGCCTCAATAGTTCTGGCATCTCTTACCCACAACTTTATAAAAGAAGTATCTTCGTAATTCCTGATAGCTTCTTTTAAAAGTGCAAATGATGCAAAAGAGTCAGAGCATGAAAAAGCCATAATTTTGCTAGAAACAAAATCAAAGTAAGTTATGAAAATAACTGTAAATTAAAAAGTTATGAAAATAACTGTAAAAAAGCGCTTTTATTGGTTAATAAATTCTATTTTGACACGTGACATTTTAAGCCAATAAAACGGACTTTCGGTAGGCAAATTTTTATTTTTTTGGCTACCGACTTTCGGTAGGCTATCCACGGCGTTTTAAATATATGGTTTCAAAACAAATAAGAGCGTCATTCCGGGTTTTTCAATTACTTTTTCCCGTAATATGCGTCACGATTTTTAAACATCTCAACTTCATAAGAAAAAATTATAAATACTAAAATAAAAACTTCATAAAAAAAACTAAAACCCCTTTAGAATTAGATTTACAAAGCTCTAGAAAAGTTAAAGACTGCAGTTGAGCGCAATTGATATGAACAAATAGAGGCTATTTACTTTGAAAAGTTTTTGTAAATCCCTATATCTTTAAATATATTGATTAGAAAATCTTTATTATTCTTAGTTTAAGCAGCCATATCCCAAGTAGTTAGAACTCTGGTTCGGAACCCAGAGTTTATTGGTACAGAAGGGAGGCGTGAACTTCTCGTTAAATACTCTACCGCGGTGCGGGAGAGCATTTAACGAGAAGTGATACAAAATTGATTGAATTTTGTTCGACAGAATGGTTCATTTAAATAATTATTATTCCTCATGTTAAACATGCTTAATGGTTTCAAAATAAAAAGATCTTTAAAAATTAAAGGAGAAAAATCATGCTTCCACATATAGACAAAAGATAAATTTTTATATACGTTTAGTTTATATATATCTAGGATTTTCATTTGATTAAAAAATATTGAGGAATGTGCATGTTTCTGACGGCGATAGAGACATTGCAACTTGTTTTAATCAGTGCTACCCCAGGCAATAACTCCATAACTTATATAACAGTGGATAAAAGAGTAATGAATTTTAGTTAAATTATTTTTATCTAAATGAGTACGCGTCTTGTATAAAATTCCGATACTCTTTGAAACTTTCGAGCAACCATAGTTAATATGATGTTTCTATGTGATGTTCTCGTCAATGAAAACCCCCAGGTATTTAATTACAGAATCTCTTTTAATTTCAATAAAGTCAATAAGAATTTTTGGTAGATTTGGAGGTAGAAAACGTTTTTTGGAGAGCGGGTGGAAAAAAATGTTACTTTTAAACCATTTAGATATGTTTTGAAGTTCTTTGTTCATCATGGAGAAAAGTAGATAGATGTCACTGTTAGAAAGAAATAAGTTTGTGCCATTAGCAAACATAATACTTAGAAGGTTTGATGCTTTATGCAAGTCGTTGATATATATTAGAAAAAAAAGAGGTTCTAAGATGGAACCTTGCGGAACACCACAGGAAACATTTAAAAACTGTTTATGATTAAGTTCATTACAAAAAACAAATTGTTTTCTGTTCGATAAATAAATTTAAACTATAAATAAAAAATAAACCATTTAATTACTCTTTCATTTATTCCGAAATAACTAAGTTTATAAAGCAAAATATCTTGATCGACAGTATCAAATGCTTTTGAAAGATCGATAAAAATTACTAACGTGAATTGAGATTTTTCAAAAGAATTGGAGATTTCACGCACCAACTGTTAAATTAATTTTGTTTTTTTGGTTATAGTTATGTAATTTAACTTTTTTGTTTGTTTTAGTCATTATTTTAGAGTTGAAGTTAATGGTAAAAAAGATAGGGAAATGGTCAGATATGTCTGTTTTTAAGATACCTTTATTTAAGTCACTGTTAAAAATACCAGTTGTTAGAATGTTATCAATTTATCAAAGGAATGGCTCCCATTTCAAAAATAGAATCAATTAACTTTAATGTCTGTAGAGTAGTGGAAGCAATTCATATTGAAATCCCCTACAATAAAATTCTTTTTTTTTTCAAGGAAGTCTTTTTTAAGGAATATATAGGTAGCATACATCTAAAAATAAAATTAAAAAATTTTTAAATTATTAGATATTTCGTTTTTTATTTTTTTTTGATTTTGAGTTTTTTCATTCCTGCACTATTTAAAAAAAAAATTAATATAAAAAATTATATGAAATTTGATATAATTGTATTTTAGTAGAAATTAATAAAAAAAAATTTCCTAACAACAATTTACGTACCATTTAAACGTTTGAGTTTTTTTTTAAAAAAAAAAACATTTTCTCATTGACAAAGATTAAATGACTATCAGGACTTAAATAAAATAAAATACTTCATGAAAAACAATAAAAAGTATGTTAAAGTTTAAAGCGTTGAACTTGTTGATATTGTATATAAATATATATATACATATATATACATACATATATACATACATAAATACATACATACATACATACATACATACATACATACATATATACATACATAAATACATACATACATACATACATACATACATACATACATACATACATACATACATACATACATACATACATACATACATACATACATACATACATACATACATACATACATACATACATACATACATACATACATACATACATACATACATATATACATGCTTAGGAAACTTTGTTTAAAATTTTAGTTAGAGTTAAAAGGCAAAATCAAGTTATTAAGTTGAAAGATTTTGCAAATAACACAGATTTTACATATTACATTCAGGGCCGTCCCGAAGAGGTCTTACATAGGGAGGGGGGGGGATAAATTTTTTTGCCAACTAGAAACACCACCAAAAAAAAAAAAAAGGTCCAGAAAAATGAAACAGCATGAGTAAAAAAAAATCTACTTGTGTCTGAAACAAAAACGAACCTGCGTAAGTCAGAAACGGTAACTTACGTCGTTCGAATGGTGATTTTGTTTGGGTTAGAAAACTTGTGCAAATAAGAATTATGAACTTTTATAAACAAGAAATATAAAGTTATGCAAATAAAAAGTATGACCTTGTTCAAATAAGAAATATGATTATGCAAATAAGAAGTAAAAACTTCTGCAAATAAGAAAGATGAACTTATTTAAATAAAAAATATAATTAAAATAATGAAATATTTCGTAAAAAAAAAAGTGAAATATTAAATTCAGAGGAAAAAAAGTAATAAGTAAATGTATAAAAATAAACTTGTACAACATATAACTTGCAACATATAACTTGCAATAAAATTAACGCAATATAAGTTTTTTTTGAAAAAATAAAATAAAAAGTTACGAAACAAATAAAAATAAAAAATAAAATGTCGGTTAAATTTTTTTAAAATTTAAAAATAAAAAAGATGTTAAATAGTTAAGATTAAATATTAATTAAAACTATTAGTCAAAAGCAAAATCGATAAGGACCTTAATCTCTCATAAAAAATATTTATTTAAGCATGATTCAAACAAAGCAACGCAAGGTTGAAAAAAATAAATTTTAAAATAAATTGAAAAAGCGTATCTGTACCACCCAGAAAAAGTCACGTACCTCGTGACTAACCAATTTTACTTGGAATTTGTCAAAATTTTTAAGTTATTTAGAATTTTATTCGATACTTTTAGTCCTCTAATAGATATTGAAAATTCAATTGCGACAAAAACTTTTGGGCTGAATAAAAGTGTTGTTTGAGTATCTGGGTAAGTATCTGTGCTTATTTATTATGAATAACGAATTAAAAATGTTAGGTGTTATTTTTGTATTATCTTCGAACATAAAAATTAAAAGATGACATTTGTTTAGCTGTTGATGGTAAATGTTTTACATTGAGTATATTCAGGTTTATAATTAGTTATTTGGAGTGTGTTAAACGGTCTACATTAGATAATATTCTAATTGCATGTTTTTGTCCATTAAACAATTTTTTAATTTTGTTTTGATTTGTGATACACCAAGCTACAGGGCTACAAAAAGGAAGGGGCAAAAGGAACATACGTACCCCGGGCGCAAAGTTATAGGGGCGCCAGAATTCGAAGGACAAAAAATTTTTTTCAAAAATGTCAAATATTGTTGTTTTAACTTTTTTTGCTTTTTTTGTTGTCTATACAGTGTCGCTGAGTGTCGGTCAGTTTATTATTGATACCCGATTGATAAAAATCTTAACGACTTTGTTAAAGTATTTATCCCAGTTTCACACAGACTTCTCCATAAGAATCATGTCTATGACATATGAGGGTAGCTATTAAACTGGAGTACTGGTTGGCGAGCTGATAGACAACAATGAGTAGTAATTGGAGAATAAACGCCTGATTTGAGAAAAAAAAGTAGTGGCGTCCCTGAAGGATCAGTTCTTGCATCACTCCTATCGTGTTCTTTGTCATAATAATATAGATAAATAACAATTAGAAATAAAAACACGATTAACAAATACATGGTTAAACGACTTAGCAATTAAAGATTCATTAATAATTTTGCAGTCTTTCATAATGAGGTTTTTCCAAAGACTATTATAATTTGTACTTTTTTACCAATAAATAAAAATTGGCATAATTAAAAACGTCATATATGACGTTTTAGTTAAGCGCCATGTTTTTTGTTAATTATTTTTTATATTTTATTAATTCGTTAAAGTACAACTTTTTTGAAAACTTTATAATTGATTCAAAAATTCGTTTGTAGCTAGTAATTCGATTCATTTTTAAAAGTTTTTTTTATTCACATAGTTTTTTAATTACATTTTAATTACATACATTATTTACATATTTACATTGAGGCGTTGTAATTTTGTTTTGATGATTTTATGATACCCAAGGATTTTAAAATGTTTTTTCTTTAACAATTTTTATAATTTTTTAAAGTGCTTTATTATAGTGGTTTTGAAAAATCTCATGGGAACTGTTATAAGCTATATCAGTAATTTTAGTTTTCATGACAGGTTCCCAATCTGTGGAAGATGAAGGCTTTTAAAATGAACAAAGTAGGGTTTCCAATCGGTTTTAACCATAACCGAAAACCACGGGTTTTCTGTCAAAACCGACATAAATGAAAACCTTCGGTTTTCAAAAACGGTTTCGGCGGGTTTTTGTATAATGGTATATAAAAATACAAGGTATAAAAAAAATCTGTAAGTTTAAAAAATTTGTAAGTTTTGTAAAAAATTTTATTTTATTATTTAGATTGTATTTTGTTGGAAAGCTTAAAATGTCTTTTCATTTTCAAAATTATTAAAGTATCCCAAAAAAATGTTCAAATATTGAATATAACACGCAAATATATTCGAATATAAAGTATTCGGATACTCAAATAGGATAGTCTATTTTTATATCAAAGATTTTTATTCCTTAAAAAAACATACAGGTATGTTTAATTCCGGTGGATCCACAACTACTTTGCGGAATCATATTTTGCGTCATGGAATTACTATCAATAGTCCTTTGAGTGGAGAACCAAGCAGCAGCTCAAACCCACCACTGGAAAAAAAAATTAAAACTATGGACAGTTATTTACAAAAAGCGAGCCTTCAAGAAATTGTAGCTGATCTAGCTACAGACGGTGTTTTGATTAATATGATTACTAACAACAAATTTATTCGTTCATCAATTCAACAAAGAGAAAACCATCTTCCTAAAAGTCAAACAACTGTGATTTAATTCATCAAGATTTTTCTGATAAAAAGGAATTGATGAAACAAAAAATTATCGAAAAAGTTTAAATAGGACATAAGTTTAGCGTAAAGCACGATGAATACACATCTTTGAGGAACAGAAGGTAAATTGGTGTCAACCTGCATGAAAGCGACTTTTAAAAAACCTATAAAACTGGCCTCATTAGAATTTATGGTTCATGCCCAGCTGAAAATTTAATACAAAATATTAAGGATAATTTAAATTCACTTGGTGTCTGTATGGAAAGAGATGTAATAGGTTCTACTCAGGATTGTGCATCAATTAACAAAAAGCTCATGCAATTTAGTGACATTGTTTATCACTTTTGCTTTAATTATGCAATTTATCTTCATATATTCGACAAATTATACAAGAAAAATAGACACAAACGTACCCATTCCCAAGGAAACAGACAGTGATTCAGAAGAGGATGAACATGGAACTTACTATGATAATTTTAGTTTTGAATCAGTAAACAATGAGATTAATGTTGACTAGCCTGAAATTTTGATGAATGCGCGAAAAGTAGTGAAACTCAAAAAAATGTCATCAGTTCGTATTCAAATTTTTCAGAGGAAAGTTACTGAGGAATTTAATAAAGAAATTGAACTGCATCTCTATGTTATTGTTAGATTTCACTTTCTTCAATGACCGGGTCTCTGTTAAAAACTAAGAAATGTTTATTCCAGATATTTACTGAATGAAAAGCTCTTGATGTAATCAACAAGCTAGATTTTGAGTCATTAGCTGTATAAGATAACGATTCAATTACATGCCGCTTAAGAGCCAGCAAAACTAGCAGTGAAGTTTCTTATCAGAGAAGATGCAACGTTATCGACAACAGATACTGTTTTTAAATCCATGCTACAAAACTATTTGTTATGAATATAGAAATCGCATCTTTATTGCATTCAAGTTTAAAAAAGCGTGTCGATGAAATAATTAACGGAAATGTTATGCAGTTGTTAAGGTGCCAAAAAGATCTTTCAGCTGTTCTATTAAAAAATATTTTAAATTTTGCTGGATAACTTGCGTTTAGGCTTTTTGGTTATTCTTAAGGATGAGTTATACGCACTTCTCAATAAAGATAGCATCACACACTTGCCTATATCTACTGATCAATTCAAACAGCTTACGCAAGAGATATTGTTGTACCGAAATACGGGCAAAAGAGCAGAAAATATTAAAAAAAATGACAATACGATACTCTCGATAAAACCCACATAAACAGATGTTGAACGTATTTTTTTAAGCTGCACTAGTTTCTGCACAAAAATCAGATCACGTGATTATCTGATGAAACGTTAAAATCTTTCGTGTTCTTAAAATTTTATTACAATAAAAATAACTCATTGTAATTTTTATTTCGAAATATAAACATGTTAGAACACTTTGTTTAAATAACTTTTTTAATAAATAATGCAAGATAAACTTACATAAGTTTTATTATTTAACAAAAAAAACCCGAAAAATATGATAATAAATTTCAATTTATATGACAACTAATTAAAAATTAAACGATAAAATCTATGATTACGATACAAAAAAACAAAATTTTCTCCAAAGTAATTCGCACTTAAGAAAATTCATGCTACTGAACACGTCAATGAAATAACCGATGGTTTTGACAATAACTCTTGAAGCGTTTATTGTTTTGTCTGAGAAATTTGAGTTAGTTGATCACTTTATTTTTCTGGAAAAGTTAAAACTTTACTAGGAATTCATTACTATTATTGGATTAACATCTCACTAACAGAAAGCATTATGTAATAAGAAATTATATAATTAAATATTCTGTTTGGCTTCAAAGATTGATTTTATGCTCACTCTAACTTTTAATTTATAGAAAAATTTTAATTACGCATTAGTAAAACTTAAATTCTACCATATTTGCAAACGACAAGTATTGTTTTTTTTTAAAATCTAATAGCACTATAGATAGACCGCACGCGGATATGAATATTGAATTAATAAAATTAAATAATTGGTTTAGGTTTGACAAACTTTCTCTAAACTCGTGAAAGATTTTTAGGAGTTCTTGCTGATGAAGATTTATTATGGCTTTCACACATAAGACACATGTCCATATTTGACAGTTTCAAGAAAACAGGTTTTCAAAGTTTGAGATCCTCAATTAATTAACTAATTACAAATTATTACATTTACATTTTATACAATTAACCGTGTCACATGATAGAGCCGAAAATATTTATCCTCGAAAATATCACCGAAATATTTCACAACCGAAAATTTTAGAACCGGAAAGTATACTTTCATTGCAGGATCGAATTACAAAATCCTTTCTTGCGCCGAAAGTTTTTAAACCGAATTTTACAACCGAAAAAATTTGGATCGAATTACAAAATCCTTTCTTTTTCACCTAACTTCAAATAGCCTGCTGCTGGGGGCTTCAGTACATACATCGACTGACAAATAGCCTGACTCGCAGTGGAGTGCTGCTACATCGACTGAGGGTTTGGTATGGGTCAGCAACCCTTTCATTCATTATTCTTCGTTTTCCCTCATCGTTTTCTAAAATATACAATGTTTGATAACAGTGTAACTTTCGGTTGTAAACCATTTTAATGAAATTCGGTTCTAAAATCATTAATGACTTTCGATCGAAATTTTTTCGGTTCTAAAATCATTAATGACTTTCGATCGAAAATTCGATTGAAATTTTTTCGGTTCTAATTTTTTTCGTAAATATTTTCGGTTGTGTAATAAATTTCTCATATTCGGTTCTAAATTGAAATTAGAGATTCGGTTGAATCATAGGACGCCCAATTAACAATACAAATTATTACATATTACAATTTAATAGGCATCAGCGTATTATGTTGATTGCTTATTTGCATTTATTTCACGCTTTTCAATGTTATCTTTTTAATATTTTTTTCGTTGTAATAGTTTTCATTTATTATAGCTAAATATAATAAAAAAACTTAATTTCCTGATATATACTAATTAATTTACTTATGTCTATTAAAATTTAGTAGAAATTTACCCCCAGGTTTTAGTTGTTATCACAATAAGAATAAAAAACCCCTCCCGAATTCGCTCGATGATACTAATCAACAATATTGATTTTAGTATGTATCAGAAATATTCATATTGAAATCTAAACCAAAGTTGTTGCAATTGATTCGTTGCATTTTCCGAAATATTTTTCAGGGCATACGAATAATAAACAAACAAAATTTGTTTTTATCTAAAATTGAAATTGATCAACTGTTTTAATGACAACCAAAATTTTTTTATACATTTTTGAAATCATTTTATTAAAGTAAAAAATAAAAAGAGTAAAATCAAAAATGTTTGTGGGCGAGGCAAGCTAAGCAAGTCTAAAAAAAAAAAAAAGATACTCTTTGCTTCTTTCAGGTTTCGCATACTTTAGTGAAATTATACTTTTGAGAAAAATGAATAAATTAAATAGATATGAAAAACATTTCCCAACAAATTACACTGCTTTTTAAAATACAAAATCGTTTATAAGAGAACAAAAGTACTTTTGTTTTAAAGACAGAATATTTATATATGCGAAATATAGAAATATCTTTTTATCCGCTGCTGAACTTTAATTTTTTTGATAGTGGTTCTTTGCTAGAATCCTTAGGCATTTCTTCCACCATAAGAATTCCTTTAAATGTATATTTTCGCGAAAAAGCATGGGATATAGCAATATGTGCGTTTTTACGAACGCTATTTAAGCAATGAGCTCCTTTCAAATCAAATAAATTTGCAATATTTGCAACGTCATGTGGCGATCGAAAGTCCATTCTTGTACTACCCCCACTACATAACACAATTCCTCTCGCGTGTTTAGTTTTTTGCACTAATTGTTTACCATTGCTGAAAATACTTTTTCTTAAGGAAACACTCTTAATAGCTGCACTGTAACATATCTCAAATGTCAAATCTCTCGAAGTAGCTAAAGATACAAGATTGTGAGTTGGTTTATATTCTAATTTATTTTCTAATGGTAATGAAATAATATCTACGTCTATTTTGCCATCAACAAGAGCTTTAAACATTTTTTCATTACCAGGTATTACCGATATAATATCAAATGCGTCAAAGAGCTCTTTATAAAAGTCGTTTCGCAACATCGGAATTTGGTCAAAATTTTCTAAAGGAAACGTTAGACGTGAAAGAAGCTTGAAGTCTTTAGGGAGATTAAACTCAGGATCCTGTAATTTATTTATATCATCTGTAAGACGTTGAATTAGATTTTTAATCGAAAATATATCATCATTAACAGTTTCTTTTCGCTTTCGTTTTTCTTCATTATTAATTTTCTTTTTAAGACCATCAAACACATTTTGGATGCGATTTATAGCAACTACGCTGTAACCAAGGGTGATAAGTTGTTTTACATTTAACAAATTTTCTGTATAAGATAAAGATTCGATTACGTTCAAATCGCAAAATCCGTTCATTTTATATAAACTATGAAGAATAACAATATAAGCTAAAAATATTTATATAACTTTTTAAAAAAATAGTGTTCAGGGGCCGATGCAGCATTTTTTGATGTTTGAGCTAACTTCCAGACATGGAGGAAACTCCAAATAATTATACGGTTATACTTATATCAAATAAGGATGCTTTGCAAAAAATTGCTATGATTGGAGCCTGGATACAAAAAAGACTTAAAATTTTAGCTACACCTGCCCCAAAAGTGAGAGCAACAAGTTAATAAAATTTTTTTTTTACTATTCTCAACTAAGTTTATTTTCATCGAAAAATTTTAAAATTCACACAATAATCTCTTAGCGTTAAACAATTAGAGCCTTTTAAAATTTGTAACCCCCTCAAATTGTGTGTGTTGGGGGTGGGGTGGTGGGTAGTCATAATTTTTGAACGCTAAAAAATTATGTGAATTTTAAAATTTGTGCATGAATATATATTTAGTTGAGAATTGTAATAGATTTCATTTTATATAAAATTTTAAATAAAAAGAATAATATAAAATAAAAAAATCCAATTAATTAAAAATTTAAATTAACCAAAATGCAATGAATAAAAAATTTATTAAAATGAAAAAAAAAAAAAATATGCATACAAAAAAACTTTTTATAAAAATTATTTAAAATTATTTTGTAAACCATTTTTATTACTTGACCACTATGTGGTTTAAAATAAAAATATAAAAAAAAAACATAAATTGAATTGCGCATATAATTAGCAATTATTATATCATATATCAAAAAGTGAAATCATTTATTATTCAAAGTTATATTAAATATTGCAAAGTACTACATAAAACAATTTACATTAAACATTTACATAAGATCATACGCAGAAGGAACTTTTATCAAGTTAGTAAAAGTCGATAAAATATTGAAACATTGTGTAAGATGACTGCCAAATGAATCTAAAACTTTTTCATCTTTTTAAAAGAAATTATTTTAGGTAAGTATTCAGCATTTTATTATTAATTGCTAAATTATTGCCTCATTAGTTGCAACAAATAAATGTTGCATTTGCTGCATTAACCAATCATTGCAAATCAATAAAAAAAATTTAACTATCAAATATCTTTATTTATTGGCGACTTTAAAACAACTGTCCTCATTGCAACAAATTATAAGCAAACTAAAAATTGTTAACCATCACATCCTCGTCACAACAATTTGTTTCAATTAATTAAATAAATTAAATTAATAGACAATTGAAAGTAAAGTATTAGAGTATTAAATTAATATCACAAAAATAAATATTTAAATATAACTTTTTTTCTCAAAATTAAGTACCTCGATTACAGATATATCACTAAATATTTAAGGGACAATTATATAAAACGTTTTCTTATGTGGTTAATATATAAGATTCTTTTCTTAGTTTAAGAATCCATAATTTTAAAAGTTTTTATCATAAATTAACCTTAATGCACTAACACTCATTCGTTTAGTTGTATATCACGACTTTATTTTTTTAATTTTTGGCTTATGTTTTTCTAATAGTGATTTAGAGCATGTTTCAATCTCCTCAGCAAGTCCTGGATTTCTGCGCACTAATAACTTTACATCTTCAATATTTATAGTTGTTCTTTTAGCATGCTTGGCAAATGCTTCAAGATCAGTTGCAAATAATTCTACTTCATTTGCAACGGTTTCTGTCAAACAAGCTATAAAAGCTTTAGAATATGTCACATTATGTTCATCAGACTTCATTTCACATATCTTCCCTACAGCATAATGTAGAGCAGCCTTTAATTGTGATTTTTCATTATCTTCATTAGTTTCAGCCATGTTTTAGTATTAATCTGAAAAGGTTTTTAAGCATTACAAAATATTGTTTAGCGCAAAAGCAATAGTACTTAGGTAAATAAATACATTATACAAGTTTTTTTTTTTTAATTTTATATTATTTTGCTTCTTTTGAGATCCAGCTTGACATACTTTAAAAGAACTTTCAACAACCAATACTAAGGATTTGTCAAATGTTCAAGGGCATTTAAACATTTTATAAAGTTATAAAACACAATTAGATGTGGAACCAAATATTCTTTAATATAAATATGTATGTATGAATTTATGTATGTAAGTACGTATAGACTACATATGTACATGTACATTATATATATATATGTATATATATATATATATATATATATATATATATATATATATATATATATATATATATATATATATATATATATATATACATATATATATATACTAGGTTGGTTGAAAAGTTCGCGGAGCGGAAATGAAAAAACAATTTTATGATTCAAAAAATGACTTTATTCTTCAGTATATTCTCCCTTAAGAGCAATACACTTTTTCCAACGATTCTCCAATTCATGTATCCCATCTCTGAAGTGCGATTCCGGAAAGCCTTCAAAATACCCATTTACGGCTGCAATGACTTCTTCATGTGATGAGAAACGCTTTCCACGTAGAAATTTTGAGATGTGGAAAGAGGTGGAAGTCGGACGGAGCCAGATCTGGTGAATAGGGTGGATGTTCCAAGCGTTCGTACTTTAATTTGACCAATTTCGCCTTTGCAACATCGCTGAAGTGAGCAGGTGCGTTGTCCTGGTGATAAATGATTTTTTTATGCAGCAAACCAGGTCTTTTCTCACGAGTTTTTTTATCCAACTGGTCCACAAGATTTTTATAATATTCACCTGTTATCGTTTTACCGGTTTGAAGGTAATCTATTAATAAAATTCCTTTCGCATCCCAAAAAACTGATGCCATAACCTTCTTTGACGATTTTGACGCCTTCACTTGCTTCGGAGCTGAACAACCGGGTTCTGTCCACTCTGCAGTTTGTTGTCGCAGCTTCGGATCATAGTGGTAAACCCAAGTCTCATCCATGGTTACGAATCGACGCACAAAATCTGTTTTATTCTTTTGAAAACGGGCCAAATGTTCTTGAGAAAGTTTTACTCGAGTGCGTTTCTGATCCAGAGTTAGCGAATGCGGCACCCATCTTGCCAACAGCTTTCTCAGACGTAAATCATCGTGCAAGATGTGTAATACCCGTTCATCTGAGATGCCCACAGCCTCAGCAATTTCACGTTTGGTCAATCGTCTATCATCCATAACCATTTCATGCACAGCATTAATCGTTTCTTCAGTAGTAGCACTTTTTGGACGTCCAGAGCGAGGGTCATCTTCAAGGCTTGAACGCCCACGTTGAAACTCCGCAGCCCATTTGCATACTGTTGTTTTTGAAGGAGCATCATCACCCAACACATTTACCATTTCATTATGAATTTCCATGGGCTTTAAACCTTTTTTCACAAAGAATTTTATTACAGCACGATGTTCAATATTTTCCATTTTAAAAAATACTATGACACGTCTAATTTCAATAGCTTGTAAACAAAGACTGAAATGACATATCGACTTGAAATTTTTTATGCGTTCATACGAAGAATGAATACGTTTAATACAGTTATAAATTTGTTTCTACTACTGCAACATAGGTGCCGCTCCGCGAACTTTTCAACCAACCTAGTATATATATATATATATATATATATATATATATATATATATATATATATATATATATATATACATACACATACATACATACATACGTACACAAACATACACCCACACACATGCACACAGAATTAGCATTTGTTAGCAATCCATTCAAAAATAAAATTATAAAATGGGTAAAAAAATCAAGCATAAAAGTTGTTTGTAAAAGACTATTGAAAAGATTTTAAAAAGGAATTAAAAATTATTAAACTTTATACCTCATAGTTTGACCTATTTTCAACTATGTAATTAAAACATAAAAGTCCTTCAAAAAAGATTAAAATGTATTTATACAACAGTGTTGATAATAGAACATGTCTTAATCTCTTCAGAAACACCACACTCTAATACGTTTAATTCCATTGAAACACTGACCGCATTATCTGCATTCATACCTGCTGGTATTTTATCATTACCTAAATCAGATTTGACTTTTGAATCATTCGTAAGTGTTGGATTCTGTAACTTGTTTATGCTAGAAGTATCATTTACTCTTTCTAGTTCAACTATTAATTCACAATGAGGAGTCATTGGAAATAAATCAATGGGTACTGCACGTTTTGTTTTAAATGGTTTTCCAGCACGCCTCTTGCTTTGTTTTTGACATAAGCTAAAAATAAGTTCAGTAAAAAATGTTTTTTTTTGTTGTTTTAAAAGATAAAATAATAAAGTTATTTTAGAAACCAAAATAATTATTTAACTTGAGTTGAATTTACAGGGATTATCCAGGTCAAATTTTAAAAATCAGAAAATATTTTTAAGAAATATCCGGAAATATAAATGCTTTTTGAGTAACTAAGAATATCTTGTGTATTTGAAAATTATTTGTAAGCATGTACAAATAATGTACTCATAGAATAAAGATTATTTGCAAGGGAAAAATGCTTAAATACTTTAATTTTTTAAATAAGTAAAATAGAGGTTTATTTCTGTGGGTGTAACAATGGTAATAATTGAAGTTTTTTTTTTTAAAAAAGTTTTATTTGGAAGTAGTTAAATATTTTTTAACTCTTATAACCTGTATTTCCAGAAAACTATTTGGATATCCAGAAAAACTAAAACTTTGAAGAAATATCCGGAGTTCCAAAAATATCCAGAAAAAGATAAGATTAAAATTAAAAAAAATAATTTAAATTTAACATACAATATTAAGTTGTCTGCAGCTTGTTTTGGACTACAAGAAACAAATATAATCTTTTTGATGGCTGCACAAGATCGAAGGCATTTAAGTACATCTTTGTCTATATAAAGGGCATTATTTATAATTCAAAGTATTTTTTGTCACATTATTTTTCAAAAATTTAATTTTATCAATGTACTCACGCAAGCCTGCCCTTGGAGGGTCAACAATAGCAATAATATTTTTTGCATTAATTCTGTTAATTTCATTATGAAGAACCTTTTCTGCTGCTCCACAAATAAATTTTGCATTTGTAACACCTGAACAAAAAATTGATTACAAACTATATTTAAAAAACTTCAATAAAATTTAATAGATTAAAAAAAAATTATTCTAAATTTAATTTCTTTTCAATTAAAAAATGCATTTCAAAAAATAAACAAACTCAATTTTTTTAAGATAAAGTTAAAAACTACCATTTTAAAATCATGCAACTAAAATGAAGTTAAAAACTTACCATTGGCTGCAGAGTTGAAGTTAGCATCTTGAACAGCTTGAATACAAATTTCAATGCCAACAACTGGTAATCTTTTATTCTAAATAAAAAAGTATACTTTTAAAATAAAGCTTGAGGATTCACATTAGCAAACAAAAAAAAACTTACTTTAGCAATGCATATACCAATAGTTCCTGTACCACAACAAAGGTCTAAAAAATGAAAATTTATAAAACTAGGTTTTTCTCTTCATCCTACTTTCTCTTTTAAATCCAATCTTATTTTATCATATAAAATACATTAAAGTACGAGCTGCAGATATTTTTCAAAAATATTGTTTTTTGAACCACCCATATATATTTTTGAAATTTAATAAAAATTTAACAAGATTTTATGATAATAATTTTTTTTACGATGTTTTTTTATAAAATTAATATTATTTTTGAAATTTTTATATGATTTTGCTTCAATTGAGACCCAACATGACATACTTTTGAAAAGCTTTTTTTTAAATAACAATAGGGGCCTATTTAATGTGTGTGTATATATATATATATATATATATATATATATATATATATATATATATATATATATATATATATATATATATATATATATATATATATATATTCTAACTTTAGATTAGCTATATTGTGGTGTTATTGAGTTTAAATTATTTTGATAACAAAACATTTTTGGAAGACTTTATTTAATTACAAATGTAAAAGGACTGTGAAACAGTAATAATTGTTTTAAAAATATTAATAGTGCAAACATAGTTATTTTAAAAAAATTAATAGTGCAACCATGGCAGCTGTGTATGCAGGTAGGAAGGAAAAATTGTAACTGTGTAACTTAATGAAATAAAATGAATAAAAATTAGTTAAACAAAATCAAATAACAAAAAAATAGTTATACTATGTCTTACTTCCAATTTTTTTTGTCAAATTCAACTTAAAATTATAGTAATAGAATAAAAATTTATGAATAAATGATTGAATAACAAATATAAATGGTATCTCCCTAACAATATTGAAAAGTTAAACAAAGAAGAACAAAAAATATTAAAGAACCCAAAATTATACCAAGAATTAATGCATCATTAAGAGAAGTTTCACACCATTCAGATATTGTCTTGTATAGTATCTCGGCTGCTGGTTTGTTAACTTAAAAAATTTAAACTATTGAATAATATAAAAAATATAAAAAATATAAAAAAAATAAAAAATATATAAAAATTGAGGATCTAAATACCAAGTAAAAAACAAAAATATATAAAATAAATATCTTTTTAAAAAAAATAAAAGAATTAGTAACTGTGTGTATTACTGAACTATCATTACTAAGGTTTTGGAAAACTTTTGTGTACTTAGCCTTGATAAAAATGTCATATAGTATGGGAAATATGTCAATACAATGCAAATTTACTACCCATGAATTAATAAATAATTCAATTTTTTATATGTCCTTCTTTTTCCTGTTCATCAAGCCTCTGTGCGTGATGGGCATGTTGTTATTTACCCTTTGGTAATACACCTTCAAAATTCCCTTAACCGATACTTGACAGTTGTTGTTTAGACACTTTATCTTTCAATTCTACCTATAGATTTCAATTGAAATCAGGGCTATTACCTGACCATTCAAGCACTTTAACTTTGTTGAAGATCAGAAACTTGGTTGCAACTTTGAAAAGGTGGCATAGCGCTTCAAAATGCATGAAATTATTGCAATTATGAATTCTAAATGCAGTAATAAAAAAGTTTGCAGTGACATGCTGGCTCCAAAATACCAATGCATGATTTTTTTAAAAAGCCCTATTTATGAGGGATTTTTATCATATATGCTTGGTTTTAAGGCCCATAAATATATAAAAATATATGTATGCATACATGCATGTATGTATGTATGTATGTATGTATGTATGTATGTATGTATGTATGTATACATATATACATACATATATATATATATATATACATATATATATATATATATATATATATATATATATATATATATACATATATATATATATATATATATATATATATATATATACATATATATATATACATATATAAATACATATATATATATATATATACACACATACATGTATATATACAAATTTATATATATGCAGCATTAGACACACACTGATGACATCATATTAAAAGAGGTAGCTGTGAGTACTTCAGTAATATATCAACTATCTTAAAGCCTGTTGTTGCTAGGAGTGCTGAGAGTTTACGTGCGGCAGCAATCTTTTCTATATTATACTTGGTTTTTTTCTTTTTTTTTCTGAAGAACTAAAGTACATCCTTTTAGAATAAGAGCATAAAAATGATACAAGAAAATTGCATCCTTAGGTATGAATTGTAGTATATATATATATATATATATATATATATATATATATATATATATATATATATATATATATATACATACTATAGCGTATATAGATAATAAATTGTTACTAGTTTTTCCTATCTTAATAGTAAATGATGTTTTCAGAAAAAGAAGAAAAAAATGAAGAATAATGAAAGAAAAGATTGACAACTCAAAGAATTAGATGATGTATGATACTTCTTTGCATATTCTACCTAGATAGTCAGTTGAAGTATATACTGAAGCCCTCACAGCTCCCTATTTCTTATGATTTTATCAAATATATTCCTAAAAAATTAATTGTAACTTATTCATATGGAACTTTTTATTAAAAATCAACACCCAAAAAATTTATTTTTTAAACTTTTTTAAGATTTTAATTTCATCTTTATGTAAATTTTTATCCACATGTAAATTATATTTATTTTATATATTATATATACAAAATAAATACTTATCCCCAACCTTGATTGTATACTTTTTGCTTTAACAAAAAAAAAACATTCTTTTCATTTTATGCATTGACTGCATGATCACCCTGCTACTGGTAAAATATAATCCAGTGTAACCTACTGCATGTCCTACTGCCATGTAGGATTCACTTTCTAAGTAAAGACTGGAAGAAGTGAACTTCCTATTATCAATACTTTCTGTCATCAATACTATCTAATACCTGACATTTCTATAGTGGTATCTAATTTTATCAGTTATATAATTGGAGGTATCTGGAGTGTTAGCTCATCTGTAATTTATTATATATATATGTTTGTGTTTTGTTTGAACCTCCGGCAAGGTGTTGCTACTTGTATGTTTGTGATCTGTCAAAACCTTTGTCAGAATTTTACCCCATGCAAAACTCACCAGACTTGCTTGCTCTTTGTGAGACAAATTTGAATTTGGCTGTTTCTTATTCAGATCTCAGATCTTTGATTTGCAAAGACTTCAATATTCACATGCTTGGCTCGGGCTTACACATTAACTCACATATTTGCTGATTAACCAAGTTTGAATTCTCTGACTTCTTTTTTTATTTTTTTATATATTTTTATATCTTAGGACCTCTTGACTCTATAACCTTTCTTTTTGTTCATTATCGTTCTCATTCTTCTCAAGACTGCACTCTTTTAGATGTAATTTCTGACCAAAACGAGCTCTCAACCCCTCAGCCTAGCTCTTTCTCTTGATCCCTCATTATAGTGGCCTTCTAGGCCGTGGGGAGGTGAATTTTCATTAAAAAAACAAACAAACTATATAACACTTTATCAATAATTTGGATTAAAAAGCAGCAGAAAAGCAAAAAATATGGTTGCTTAGCAATGATTTCCAACAAACTGATGACATTGTTAGAAAAATAAAAACACCTGGTATATTTAACAAAACAACAATATATCAGTAAAAAACTGATTTTTTGAAGAAGAAAAAATATTTTTGAACATCTTAGCAATCTAACATCAGACTATTAAATAATTTTGGTTAGGTGTATGGGTGTAAAAAAAACTTTTATATCTGGGTGTGTGTGAACAATTTCTTGCTGGGAAAAAAAACAATAATTACAATAAAAACATCAAACTGTGCTGTTTTTTTAAAAATTTTATTTATTACTAATTTTTAACTCTTATAAAATAAAAAACAACACCTTTCGTATACTCCTAACACTATGTGATGTCAAAATATAAATATCAACACTTTAATGTCGATGTCAAAAATAAAAATAAAATACAATTACCTTGAAAAAATGCATCAACAGATATCCTAAAGTTTAAACCTAACAAGGATTCAGTGATATGCTAAAAATAAAAACAAATGCATAAAAAATATAATTAAATTAAAAATAGACTTAAAACAATGCACAAACACTAGATGCTGAAAAAGAAATTCAGTACATCAGACAACTCTTTTAATAAAATATTGTGAAAAAAACATTGCATCAAGATGAGGTTTTCAAATTCAACAAATTTAACCACAAGTATTATGTAATATGTTGTAAATTAATCACAAGTATTATGTAATATGTTGTAAATTAATCACTAGTATTATGTAATATGTTGTAAATTAATCACAAATATTATGTAATATGTTGTATTTTAATCACAAGTATTTTGTAATATATTGCACTCTAATCACAAGTGTAATGTAATATGTTGAACTTTTATAATTTGAAATAGTAATCAGCAAAATTTTATATCCAGAAGAATGACCAACCAACGAGTTGAACGCACCTCCAAGGACTAACTCAAATATGTGACATCAACAAGAAGTAATACCTTGCCAATTAATTGTTCAGCTCACTAATTGCAACCAACTTAAATTCAGAGTTATTGGTAGAAGAATTAATTCCTTCACATTTAACTAAGTGTTTGTTATTAATTGTAAAAATCATTTAATGTGCTATTGAAATTTTAAATCAAGTGTTGTTTCGCTTGTAACCTTTACCTTTTTTTCACTCTTTGAGATTTTTGCAGCTTCTCTTTTTTCTACTCAGAGTTTTGATTGCAAATATCTTGCATCAACTTGCATTATTGAACTTGTACCACAACCAACTTCTTGCAGAGCATGAAAAAATGATTAGTCTTCTGCACTTTTTATTAAAACCTCAAAATCAGCATGCAAAATGTCAAATTGAAAACTATTAGGACTTGACAAATACTTTCTTTTTAGCATTTTGTGTAGCTCCACCTCTTCTTACAGTTGTTTTTGTAAATTTCTCAACTTGTTATAAATTTTTTGGATCATTTTCATTTTGTTTATTGTGGCATTATTTCAAAAAACAGAACAGTTTCAATGGTAAAGAGTGAGTTTTCACATACAGTTTAATGATCTTTAACTTGTAAAAAAAATATTTTAATACTGAAAAGTATACTTTTTTGATGATGTCTTCTCTGTGAATAAATCAACGGTAAATCCAACTAGATAAAATATGCATGGGTTTCAAATTTGTCATATTTGACATAACATATAATACACAACATAAATAATGTCAAGACTTTTAATTACAAGAGGGCTCTAATACAAACTAATTTTTTTTTGCATATCAGGATTGTGTTGTCATAAAACACAACTTAATGTTGGAATATTTTAAAGCTATGCAGTAGCTTATACAATCAAAAAGAATATTACTACAATTTGCGGCATTTATTTAAACTATGGATGTAATTAATAAATCTAACCGATTTCTTTATTACATCCATAATCTAATAAGATCTAATAAGAACCTAAGATCTAATAAGTTAAGACTAACCTCAGATCCATAAATTAGCTTAAAAGTGTCAATGTTGTTGTTTCTAAATATAAGTTTTAAATAATTTTTTAAATAAATTATTTTTTTGTCTTTTAAAAACTGAAAATTCTTTTTTTAATATAAACAATAAAATAGCATACTTTTGAGATGAGGATGAAATATAAAGAGATGTAACTTTAACGGAACGAAACTCTCCAGTAAAATGTTTACGTAATTTCAAAATTAACTCATCATATTCTTCCTAAAAAAATTCTTTAGATATAAGTTGAACTTATACAAAAAAAATTCTTTAATAAAAATCTTTTAACTTACTATATACTACTACTATATCTTTATATTATATACAACACAGATATATATTTAAAATAATATTAATATACATTAATATGTTATCAACACATTTTTCAATCTTATACAAACAACACTAGAATAAGATAAGCACATTATAACATCACATTAAAATAGCGATAAACAAAACTTTAGTATAACATTGACTAAGTACATGGATTGTGTTTAAAAAAACATCTTACCTAAACTTGTTACTAAGCAACTATACATGCTACTAAGCAACTATATACGCTACAATATACAATAATACCTATTATACCTTTTTACAAATTGCTTGAGGATTGAGTTGTATTATTGCCATAATGTCACTACTGCTTGAAGTTCGCACAGTTAATTGTTGCCAGAGTCTATTTTAAATAAACATTTTTTTGTTGCAATTAATAGTTTAAAATATAGAATTATATTTAATTTTAAATATAACAAAAAATTTGTATATAAAAACAAGAAATAAAAGACAGCATACCCTACATGAGTTGATACACAAAATGAAGAATATGGTAAAGTTCGTAGAAATTCTGAAAAATCCTTTAAAAAATATGTTAAGATTTCATTAACTTTCAAAATTGTGTAAATATATGTGTGTGTATGTATATATACATATATACATATATATATATATATATATATATATATATATATATATATATATATATATATACACACACACACATATATATATACACATACATATATACACACACACAAATATATATATATATATACAACCCTCGGAATTAGGGTCGGCATTCGGCAATGCCTACCTTAAAGTGTTTGAGCAAAAAATTGCCGACCTAGTTTTTCCTAATTCTGAGGGTTATATATATATATATATATATATATATATATATATATATATATATATATATATATATATATATATATATATATATATATATATATATATATATATATATATATTAATATAAACAGAGTGCTCAATTTTCTTAAAGGGTTATGCATTGATATAAAATAAATAATATGAAAATATTAACTAAAAAATGCACACATAAAAATAACAAGAAAATATTAATAAGAAAATATAAAATTAAAATAAGAAATTTAAAAAAACAACCTGTAATTTAATAAATAAACTAATTTCATGAGTTTTTTTTAATTTCAAATTTTCGTACTTATATTTTCTTATATTGATTTTCTTGTTTTAATTCCTATTTCCACATATTTTAGTATATAGTTCTGCATAATTTAATTTATATAATTTAATTCACATTTTAGTTTATAATTCCGCATAACCGCATAAAATAAAATAATAAATTAGTTGAAAATCACTTGTTCAAATGAAATTTTTTTTTACACAAATTTATTCAAAAAATGTTGCAAAACTTCACTTTTTTTATTTTCAGTTAAAAAATATAATTTTTTTTATGCAATAAAAATCTAAATTTTCAATAAAATGATTATCTTTGAAATTTTTATATAATTTTGCTTTATGTAAGAACCAATTTGACATTCAAGAGTCTAAACTTAGTCTAAACTTATATAGTGCACACGAATGTCAGCAGACATTGTTTTAAAATGTTGTTTTAGGTGCCACCCTGGTGTGTGTATTATTAGGGTGTACCAAACACTTCTGAGATTCAAAATAAGATCTGCCCATATTCTTAAAATAATCTATTGGAGCTCACAAGCAACTTTTAAATTTTTCCAAAATTTAATTTGATTAAGGTGGGCCACCTTATGTCTGAATTTTATGTGTCTCTAAAAAAAAGTTTTTATAAAGCTATGTTGTGTCTTAAAAGAAGCAAAACTATATATAAAAACTATAAAGCAAAACTATATATAAAAAATTATATAACTTATATGAAAAAAAAACTTTTTTTTTTGATAAAATTTTATTACCTAGGGTTTTAAAAGGATGTTGAATTAAATTGAAATATTAACTGAATATAAAAAATCATGAGTTCAAAAAATTAATTTCAAATCCAAGTTGAAAAAATCTATTTTTAGAATCTAAACCCAGATTGAAAATTCTAATATAATTTTTTGTTTGAATAAATAATAAGTAAAATTGTACTTAGTAATTTTAATTTTAAAAATGACCTTTTCTTTTTAGTATTATTTTTATATATTATATAAGTATTTTAGTATTTTTATATATATATATTTTTTTGGGTTTAAATAATAACTATTATAAAATTTTAAATTGTTAAACTTTAAATTTTGAAAAACTTAAAAACTTTTAATTCTTAAACTTCTTTATTATTTTTATTGTCAAAAGATTTGCATTAGGAAAAACTAATTTTAATTTATTTAAAAACACGCTTTTCCATATTGGAAATATATTAAACATATATATTACTCTAAAAGCGAAATTATCTGACCAGATTAAATAAAAAAAACCATAAAAAGCAGGAAAAAATAATATGGAACTTTAATGGTGGTGTTTTTTTTTATAAATATCATGATAAATAATTTGTCTTGGGAACTTGGAGATTCCTTTTTAATGCTTAAAAAAAAATCGCTACTTACTTTTGCAATGGCAATAGCTTCACAGGAACAATTAGCACACTTAGTTGGTTCAACTATTATTAAACTCCCAGCTGCATATAAAAAAAAATATATATATCTATAATATATATATATATAAAAAAATTATATAACTATAATATACTACTAAAATATAATAGCATATTAAAAATTAAGAAATATGTATATAAAAATAAGCAACCTTTATAAGAACCTAATCGAAAGCCAACCATATTATCTGAAAGTAAAAAACAATTTAAAATATTTTAAATAAAAAGATTAATAAGTGAGCAACAAAAAAAAAATTAAAAAAAAAAAAAAAGATCAACTTATGTTAAAACAAACAATGATACATACTAAACAATCTTGAAATAAAAAAAATTATTTAACTATCACTACCTACACCATCAGGACCTTTTCCAATTGTAAATTCAACTTTGTTACGATAATGTGATGTTACGGGCTACAAATTATAAGCTTTAAAATAAGAAAATTTTAAAAAAAAAATTTGCTTTTAATTTTTTAAACCTTATTTTTTTATCTTTTCATGTTTTTTAATTTCTCTTTTTTTGGTTTTTTGTGACAAAATCATTTGTAAAACTCAAAAACTTTCATCAAACTTTTCTAAACAATGCTGAGGAAGGGGAGGAGGGTGAGGGGGATTTATGATGTCTGGAAAAACGAGTATCAAAGTTAACTATCTGAGTAAGAGACTAAGAAAGATAAAATAAGATAAATTTGAGCTTTAGAGTCGACACGATTAGTGGTAGTGGAGCAGTCAGTTAGTGGTAGTGGAGTAGTCATTTAGTGGTAATGGAGCAGTCAGTTAGTGGTAGTGGAGCAGTCAGTTAGTGGTAGTGGAGCAGTCAGTTAGTGGTAGTGGAGCAGTCAGTTAGTGGTAGTGGAGCAGTCAGTTAGTGGTAGTGGAGCAGTCAGTTAGTGGTAGTGGAGCAGTCAGTTAGTGGTAGTTGAGCAGTCAGTTAGTGGTAGTGGAGCAGTCAGTTAGTGGTAGTGGAGCAGTCGGTTAGTGGTAGTGGAGCAGTCAGTTAGTGGTAGTGGAGCAGTCAGTTAGTGGTAGTGGAGTAGTCAGTTAGTGGTAGTGGAGCAGTCAGTTAGTGGTAGTGGAGCAGTCAGTTAGTGGTAGTGGAGCAGTCAGTTAGTGGTAGTGGAGCAGTCAGTTAGTGGTAGTGGAGCAGTCAGTTAGTGGTAGTGGAGCAGTCAGTTAGTGGTAGTTGAGCTAAGTCTTTCAGTATGATGAATAATAAAATGACTAGTAACAAAAGCAACAAATTTTTTTTTTTAAATCCATTTACTTAATCATAAAATTAAAAAATTTTTTTTATAATTTTACAAAATCAGGTTCAGTGTCACTTATTTAGTTAAAAACTAGTCATTGGAGTGACACCTTAATAAAATAAACAAATATAATCAAAAACAAATAAACAACAAAAAGTAATAATAAATAAACTAAAAAAAAAAAATCAATTTTTCCTTGTTTATCTCTTTTTATATTTTGCGCCATTAAAAAAAACACTTCCATCCATGGATAAAATCAAAAATGACAGTACAACCAATAGAGTAGTTTTAGAAGTCACACATTCCAAAAAAGATCTCGGAATTCTCGGAAAAGAGTACAATATAGATCCAAACAAAGAAAATAATATGCTTGGAATTCTTAAACACACGTTTGTATTAAAAGACATTGACATTTGGAAAAAAATTTATACTGTATATATTAGACCACATCTGGAGTTTGCCATACAAGCTTGGAACCCTTACATTGATAGTGACATACAAAAAAATTGAAAAAAATCAAACATAAATTTTTTAACAACCATGTAGTCAATGACCAGAATGCTTTGCCATATAATGTCTTTGAGACAACATCAGTTGATAAATTTAAACAACTACTAGACAGTTTTCAGTCATAGTTACTATAGCTCATCATTTACTGTAAATGCCACACAAAAGTGGCCGACATACAAGTTGGGTATAGATGCTATACTCAGCTGATGATGAGTTTAACAAGGTCATGGCTTTGTGTAAAATAATTAACTGACTTACTAATCAAAGATAGCGCATTACACCTTAAGCAATTACACCATGCATTACACCCTAAGAAATAGGGTATGTGTTTACCTTATTACTTTTAAGCAACCTAAAGTGGTAAGAAAGAGCTAATTTTTGTTACCTATTTGGGCTATTAGGGCTTATGTGGCCTAAACAATGCATATCAAAAGCACTAAAAGGGATATCTCCTATTGGTAACATGGCACTGTTAATACTTAGATATTTTACAGCTGTTGGAACCAGCCTTTCTGAGAGCTACCACAGAGTTCAGGAAACTTTACTACCAGTCGGTCTTAGAACCATTAGACTAATACACCCTAATAAGGAGATAATATGAAGAGTTGAATAAGAGACGCAAGCACAAAATTATGAGTTGAGAGAATCCAATACTTATTCTCTTAATAACTATTATCTTAATTGTGTAGTATACTATATTATTTTCACAATGTATCATTTTAATAATAAATATTTTAATTTAAAATAAGTTATCATCACTTTGTGGCTTTACAACAATTCAATTTTTACAACAAACAAATTTCCTTATTTCTAAAATACAACTTGAATTAAATCTTAAATAAATTGTAAAACAAACAACTATTCATAAAAAATTTTGAATAATTGAATGTAAATTTATTAGGAATATATGTTATTAAATATCAACTATTCACCCAGGTCATATTTTAAAAATTCGGAAAACACTTTGCAAAAAAAAACTCAAACTTATATATATATATATATATATATATATATATATATATATATATATATATATATATATATATATATATATATATATATATATATATATATATATATATATATCAGGCCTTGGCATGAAGCGGGAGCGATCGCTCCTGTCATGTTGAACACGCTCATTAATAGAATATTTATATATTGGGGGCGCGATAAAAAATAATTTAATTATGTGAGTAAAAAATCACGCTCATCCTAAAAATTTGGGAGGGAGAAAACTAATAATGGTTTACTTGATTTTACATTAAAAAATTTTTATAAAAAGTTTTTGTTAAAAATTCTTGTTTAATTTAACAAAAAAGTTTGCTTATTGTTAAAAACAAAATAATCTCTATTCTTTAATAGTGTTTCTTCAACTGAGGTAAAATGTTAAAGTTATTCTTCAATAAAAAAACTTATATCATTCTGTTAACTTAAATCATTCTGTTGAGCGCTAATTTCTACGAACAATGAATGGTGATTTGTGAATGAGACTTCTTTATATAAAATGTTAACACCAAATATTTAACGAAATTAAAATTTTATTTATATATATATAAGTTTATTATTAATATTAAATTGTGTAATAAATACAAATTAATTATGAGAAACGTTGTTAATTTAATTTTGTAATAAAGCATCTGCTAAAAATCATATGTGTAATAATAAAAGTTTTTATTTTATTTTGAAAAAAATATTAAATTAAAAATATTAACCCAAAGATACTAAAACTTTTAATCGTTCTTTGAGTTAATAGCCCAATGTTGATAGAAAAGAATTTTAACAAATCTTTTTAGAATTTTATAAGTTATTATTTAAATAAAACTATCCTTAAAAACAAAATAATCACTATTCACATATTTTTAATTGCGTTTTGACGAAGTAAAACATTTATAAAAACTTGTTTTCTAAATGTTAACCTAAAATGTTGTTATTAAAATTATAACTTATATTATTTATAACTTTATCAAATAAAATTCGATGTAATGATAAAAAAAATTGACTGTAGTATTAAGTTAAAGATGAAGACAATAAAAAAATACATAAAAGATAAGTTTATTCTATAAAACAAGATCATTAAAAGCTAGGAAGGAAAAAAAACACAATCAGCTGCAATCAAATTAAATTGGCTGGAACACCCATATCTAAAAATAAAAGATCGCTCCCGATAACTTAATGACGAGCGCGCATAATCCCGCTCGCTAAAAAAATATTTGAGTTTTACAGGCACGAAACATTGCGCTGGACAATTTTCTTCATGCCAAGGCCTGATATATATATATATATATATATATATATATACATATATATATATATATATATATACATATATATATATATATATATATATATATATATATATATATATATATATATATATATATATATATATATATATATATATATATATATATATATACATACATATATAATTCTCACCGATTTTATTATTGGAAGAATTTCTAAGCATAGATTCCTATGGGTAAAAATATAATCAGAAAAAATGTAAAATAAAAAAGATTATTACATTACATAAAAATAAATTTATATATTTATCAATGGCTTAAAATGCAAATTTTGGCTTAAACTCCACTTTGGATTGTCTTTTGAATGGCAATGCCTTGATGCAGTTATGCTGTATCACTATATCGGGTGACATGGAAAAATCCGGTCATCTTTAAATTGAGATTTCTCCAAAACCACAAATGCTTTTTATTTAATTTTTTTTTAAATTAAACCTTACTTCCTTATCTTAAATGTGTTGATAAATTTTTGTTTACAAATTAATGATTTGCAAAATGTTTTGGAAACAAGTTGAGGTGCGTAAAAAAGTTGTGAATTTTTTTTGCAAAAATTCATCGACTTCCTACACTTGATTGCTAAACGCACAAATGTCCCAAAATCTACAGTCATAGATATTATAAACAAGTTCAAGACTACTTAAAGCTTCGCAGGAAAACTTGGAAGTGGAAGAAAAAAAACTTTCCATAAATCCAAAAAGGTAAAGTCGATTTTACGTTCAATAGCAAGAAATCCAAATCAGTCACAGCGAGATCTAGCAAGAAAATTTAAGACTTCTCGTTCTTATATCAAAAAAGTACTTAAAAATGCTGGAATTAAAGCATTTCATAAAAAAAATACACCTAAGAGAAGCTTAAATTATGAAATTAAAGGAATTCGATGCGCAAAGAAGTTGGTTAAAATAATGGCAGATAAAAATGATAAAATATGTGCATAATTGAAGACGACGAAAAGTATTGCAAGGCGGATTTTTCACAACTTCCTGGTCAACAGTTTTACTATGAAAACAAAGCTAAACCTGTCGATGATCAATTTAAATATATTCGACGAGAAAAATTTGCACCCAAGTTCCTTGTGTGGCAAGCAATTTTTAGCTGTGGTAAGCAGTCCTCTTGTTTTGTCACTAAAAAGACCTTGACTGCCAATCTCTACATCAAAGAATGCCTCCAAAAAAGACTTTTGCCTTTTATAAAAAAAACACAAATACCGATGTCTCTTTTGGCCCGATCTTGCTGCCTCTCACTATTCTAAAAAAGTTTCACAGTGGTGCAAAGATAATAATGTGAAAATTGTTCCTAAAGATGCGAATCCTCCAAATCGTCCTGAAGAGCGCAATATTGAAGATTTTTGGGCAATAGTTAAAGGAGTTCTTCGTAAGACAGGTGGACTAACAAATAATAAAAAGGACTTTCAAAAAAAGTGGATTAATGCCACCAATATGGTGAAAAAAGAAAAAATCTGTAAAATGATGGCACCAACCCGCTATAGAGTTCGATTTCTTGCCAAGCAACCCATCAAGCCCCTTAAAATTAAGTTGAAACTCTAATTTATGTAAACACATTTAATAATAAAAAAATTGAAATAAAAAGCATTTATGGTTTTAGAGAAATCTCAATTTAAAATTGACCGGATTTTTCCGTGTCCACCCGATATAGACATATCCAGTGTAAATTAGATATTTGCACGTAATTCAACAATTTAGAAAAACATAATGTAAAAAAAAAAAAATTAGCAAAATAAAAGCTCTTCACTCTGCTAAACAAGGAGTTGCATTTGGGATTTAAGAGATCAGTGTTAACACACACACACACACGCACACACACACACACACATCTTTTAACATATGCCTAACATTTTATACAGTGTATAAAAAAAATTTCTTACTCTTTACTTGGCAACCAACTACAATCCTAAAAACAAAACTTTTAGTTTAAAAAATAGTAATAATAATTAAAAAACATTGGTCACAAAAAATTCAATAAATAAAAATTTTGACTTTATAATAATGGTTCCATTTTTAATATTAATACTAATTGTCAAAGCAGATAGGAATATTAAATGTGCAAACAAACGCTCCATATAAAAAACGTATAAATATAAAAAATGTACAGTGGTTGGTCAATTAAACCCAGATTTGTTAGGTCTGCCTTAGCCTTGCCTTAAGGCCAAAAATTGAAGCCTTGGCCTTGAAATTATTTACCTTGGCCTTGGTCTTGACCTAGGCCTTCAAAATAAAACACATAAAATTAAAGAATTAAAAGTTTTCATTCTTTATTTTTACCTATTTTTGTTTTCCGCTTTCATATATACCTAAAAGTATATTTTCTTATTGACTTCGTTGAATTCTGCACATAACCTTGAGTCTTATCTCTTGCAAAGTTCACCAGACCTACTTGCTCTTTGTGAGACTATTTTGAGTTCAGCTGTCTCATCTTGTGATCTTAGTATTGATGGTTATCTTCCCTTAATTTGTAAAGACTCCAATAGTCACATGCTTGGCCTGGGTATGGCCTGGCACATGCCAATCATAACCATTACTTCCATATCTATTAGCAAAACAATTCTCCAGAAAACAGTCGTCTGTTTATTACTGGTAAAAACCATTGTAAAAAGGTTTTGTCTAATGACAAAGCCCGCCTTTGTCAGGTCATGAAATCTCGTATTTTATCACAAAAATTAGGCTCTTATGACTTCTGGAGAATCTTTAATAGTATCAATAATAAGGGCAAATCTGTAATTCCACCGCTCTTGTATGATTCAGACCTTGTCACCTCACCTAAAGACAAAGCTGAATTGTTTTGAAAACTTTTCATCAATATCATTTCTTGATTCCACTAGTTGCGTTCTGTTGATCCTTTGCTTGACATTCGTATAACATGTTGATCCTTTGCTTGACATTCGTATCACTCCAGCTTCTGTATCTAAAGTGATTTCCTGCTTAGACTCTTCTACAGCTTGTGGCCCGGACAACATACCTATAGTCTTGCAGAAGTGTTCTCCTGAGCTGTCGTCTATCCTTTCAAAACTATTTAACAAATGCTTATAAGAGTCTTGTTTTCGAGCCTGCTGAATCTGTTATCCCTATTTTTAAAAAATCTGGAGAGCGATTTGATTCGTTTAACTACCGTTCTATAAGTCTTCTTCATATCATATAGAAGGTTTTCAAACCTTTAATTAACAAACCTTAATCTCTCATTTTGAATCTAATAACTTACTTTATGATCATCAATATGGATTTCGATCTTCTCGTTCTACAGCTGATTTGCTAACAGTAATTACCAATAGGTTTTATCATGCATTAGAAAAAGGTGGAGAGGTTAAGGCCATCACTCTTGATATTTCTAAAGCGTTTGATAAAGTTTGGCATGCTGGTCTTCTCCATAAGCTTTCTTTTTATGGTGTATCTGGAAACACTTTTAAGATTATTAAATCCTTCCTTTCCAATCGTAGAATAAAAGTTGTCCTCGATGGACAGCACTCTTCTTATTCTGCAACCTCAGGGGTTCCTCAAGGTTCAATCCTTGGCCCTATACTCTTTTTAATTTACATTAACAATCTTCCAGATATTCTCAAAGGTGGCAGTGTTTGCTGATGATACTACCATTTATTCTTGTCATGATAAGAAGCCAACACTCTCGGATTGTTTGGAGGGGGGATTTGAGCTTGAAAAGGATCTCACTTCTGCTACAGCATGGGGCTCACAGAGGCTGGTGAACTTTAATTCAGATAAAACTCAATTTTTTTCAGCCAATTGTTATTGCAATAATTTAGACCTTCCTATATTTATGAACGGTAATGTACTCAATTTGTCATCTAACCTTCATCTTCTAGGATTAACTCTTATTTTCAATCTTTCTTGGAAACCATATATCTAATCCGTTGCAAAATTAGAATCTGCTCAAGTCGCATTTCTTTATCAATCTCGACACTTTCTTACTCTGGATTCTATTCTCTATCTCTAAAAATCTTAAATCCGACCTTGTATGGAATACTGTTGCCATATCTGGGGCGGATCTTCTAATGATGCCCTTTCTCTTTTAGACAAAGTGCAAAAATGCATTAAGAAGATGTGATAATGGTCCACATAGTTGGACCATTATCACATCTTCTTATCACATCTTCTTAATGTTGCTTATCCATTATCACATCTTAATGTTGCTTAACCATTATCACATCTTCTTAATGTTGCTTCTCTTTCTCTTTTTTACAAATACTATAATGGACACTGCTCTAAAGAACTAGCAACTCTTGTGCCACCTACTAAAGTTTATTCTCATGTTACTTGTTATTCAATTAAGTCTCTTCCTTTTTCTGTTACTGTTCCGAAGTGCTCCAAAAACTTTCCTTGAACATTAGTTCTTTGAAATTCGCTTCCTTCATCTTGCTTTCCTGATTCATATAATTTGCAATCTTTTAAGTCGTCTGTCAATCATTATCTTGCTCTACAATCTTCATCTTTTCTCTTCCAGTAACTTCCAACTTCCAGTAACTTCCAACTCTATTTAGTGGTTGTTGGAAGCGAAGATGTTTAAAAAAAGTATATTTTCTTAATGACTTTGAATTTGAGGTTGAATTATGCACATAATCTTAATTAATTTTTATGTGTGGTTTTATTGTCACAGCAATTGTTACCTACAAATTTGTTAATAATTGGCCTTAACGTAAGGCAAAAATTTAAGTCTTTGGTCTTGAAAATATTTGCGTAGGCTTTGGCATTAAAACTCTTGGCCTTGGTCTTGTAACATGTGGTCTTGGTCTTGGTCTTGCCACTTTTGACTTTGTTAAAAACTCTGATTAAACCCTTGCTCTTCAAAGACAAAACTTTAATTTAATAATTTAGTGTTTGACAATGGTTATTCTTCTCAATGCAACAAAAATAGCAGTGAGACAGTCTTAAATGAAGGTTTGAGAAGCTATGTTTTGCCCTTATCAAGACAGTGGACCAATCATTCATGCAAATATATATATATATATATATATATATATATATATATATATATATATATATATATATATATATATATATATATATATATATATATATATATATATATATAAATTAGTAGAAAATCACTTAACAAAAATTTTTTTCATTTTACACTGTGTTTCATCAACAAAGACTCATCAGAAATGAATGATCAAATTAATAAAACTTCAATTTATACCAAAAATTTAAATTACAGGAAGTCACAAATGTTTTAACTACTGTAAATTTTCACACATTTGTGGAATTTGCTGACACTATTATAAAAAGAATTCTTTAGAAATGATTACTTATGCTTTTTTTTAAATAAAAATATTTTTAAAAAAGGGGGGATTTAATATAACTATTATTTGAGCTCAGTTATTTTTATAGTTTTTTAGGAGAAACTTATTTTCATGCCTGCATTTAGAAATCAATTCAGATTTTTTGTTTAACAAACATTCTTGGTTTGCATGTGTAATTATATGAAATTTTTCTTGTAGACATAGTATGCATTTTTTGGAAATATTGTTGTATGCAGGAACTGTTTTTAGGATGGACCAATTCAGTATAAAATCATCAATATTTTTATCTTTTAGTTCCCATATATATTTTAACAACATGGTGTCTTTTGAATACTTTTTATTTTTAAAAGATTGCTTATTATTGGCAAAAAAATATATATATATATATATATATTTATGTTGCATATACAACCCTCTGAATTAGGAAAAATGAGGTCGGCAATTTATAGCTGACCTCAAACTGTTAAAGGTCAGCAAAAAAAATTTGTTACAAAGGGGTTACCATAAAACATAGAAATGAGGTTGGCAATATTTTGCCGACCTCAAACACTTTAAGGTTAGCTGTTAGGTTGGCATTGCTGAATGCCAACCGTAATTCCAAGGGTTGCATATATGTTAGGGTGCATCCAATGCCCCATACTTTCAAAAATTGATCTGTCCCTATTCTTAGAACTTTCTATTGGTACTCACAAGACACTCTGTTAAATTTTTTCAAAATTGAATGAGATTTAGGGGGGCCACCTCAAATCTGAAACTTGCGACAAGACCCTAAACAGAAGAAAAAAAAGTTTTTCAAATGTATGTCATGTTGGGTCTCAAAAGAAGCGAAACTTTTTAAAAATTTCAAAAATAGTTATGATTTTTAGTTAAAAATACCTAAAAAAAAATTTCGACCAAAAACCGCAAGTTTCAGATTTGAGATGGCCCCCCTAAATCTCATTCAATTTAAAAAAAATTTAACAGAGTGTCTTGTGAGTACCAATAGAAAGTTTTAAGAATAGGGACAGATCAATTTTTGAAAGTATGGGGGATTTGATGCACCCTAATATATGTGTATGCATGTCTGTATGTATGTATGTATGTATGTATGTATGTATGTATGTATGTATGTATGCATGTATGTATGTACGTATGTATGTATGTATGTATGTATGTATGTATGTATGTATGTATGTATGTATGTATGTATGTATGTATGTATGTATGTATGTATGTGTGTGTGTATGTATGTATTGTATGTATGTATTTAAGTATAATTTTGCAAACCTACAACATTTTTATCATTCTTTAAGGACTTTGTTAGTTTTTTGATAATATCAGTAATGTTCTTTTCTTTTAACTAAAGAAAAACAAATATTTAAATGTTAAACTAATTTATATATATATATATATATATATATATATATATATATATATATATATATATATATATATATATATATATATATATATATATATATATATATATATATATATAACACAAAAAAAATTTGCTAGTTAATCAATTAAAGAACCTTAATTTGTTCTTCATATGTATAATTCCAATATGGACAAACGACATGAAATATTCTAAAAAAAAGTAGATTCTACTAAATATATTAGTAAATTTTTTAATTTGAAAAAAAAATGCATAGAAGCTATATGATACGGTATATCATTGACAAAAATATTAAAGTAGCAAAAATATAAATAAACAAATAACTTTTCAATATTTTATAAATCTCTCTTTTATGCATATAAATATACGTAAAACCTTTTAGTCTGTGTTCAACCAAGTAATAAAATATTCAACCATAAATATTCTGTTATGTTTAAAACCATTAAAAAAATTGTGATCCATCTCAAACACAGATCGATTAAATAATAAATAAAAAAAATTGAATAACGGGTGACAACTAAAAAATGAGACTGGATTTAAAGACACATATCTCCTTAAAGGAATAAGATTTTAAAAATAGGAAAACTGTTTTAGAAGGCATTTTTATTTTGGTTTTTAAATATTTTATGTGTTTTTACTTTTTATAGAAAAATGAATAAAAAAAAACAAATTCAAAACAAGAAGAGATTAGAAAACGTGTGTATGAATTTTATTTAAATAACAAAAATGCTGGTAAAAAGTTCACTTATGAAAACTTTAAAGTTGAGAATATACCTAAAAGTACTATCTACAAGATATTTAAATGTGCTGAAAGTGAATCTGGGTACTAAAGAGTTTAAGGAAGTGGAGTAAAAGCTAAAAAAATGACCAGGACAAACATTGAAAGACTCAAACTCATGTTTGACCATAAAGACAGAGTTTCTCAACAACAGTTGAGAAACTCCGACAGAGTTTCTTACCAATTAGTAAAACATCATAAAAAAGAACACATATTAAATCAAGAAAAAAAAATGACAATTCCAAAAGGCTCTGACCAGCAAAAAGCAGTAGCTTGAACTAAGTGCAGTTAATTGTGTCAGAAATTCAAAAACTGTAAACCAATCATCGACGATGAGTCTTATTTCACGTTAAATCATTCCAGTATCAATGGAAATGATATATTTTATATTAGTGATGTAAAATCTACTCCATCTACAGTTAAATACCAAACCAAATAAAAGTTTCAAAAGAAATTACTTCTATGGATTGCTTTTTCTGAAAATGGAATTTCTCAACCTTATTTTGTGCCAAGTTGACTGGCTGTAAATCAAAAAATCTATTTAAACAAATGTATTAAAAAGGGACTTATTCCATTCATCAATAAGTATCATTCAGATGGTGCATATGTATTCTAGCCAGATTTAGCATCATCTCACTATGCAAAAACAGTAATCATGTACCTAAACAAGGAAAACGTGCATTATGTTAAGAAAGTAGATATCCCTGCAAACTTGCGAGAATGTCACCCTATTGAAATGAACATAAATAATAACGTTTGCGATAAATTTAAAAATATCAAACAATACAATTTTAACACTATAAATGCTTTCATTTAAAATTTTTTCTATTCATACCATTAAAGACGTCAACATATCAACAATCATAGATGTCAGCATCATCACCTTATAATAACTAATAATAAAATCTTTTAAAATTGTACTGTAAAATTGCCTTAAGCTTTTAAATCAAAATTTAAATTTGTGTCTACACAAATAGTTTTCTTCTCAAATTAGTTTTTTTCTTCTCAAAATAGTTTTTCTTCTTTAAGAAAAAATTGAGAAAAAAATGTTGTTAAAAGTCTTTTAATTTAATTTTAAATTTTTTATACAAAAAAATACAAAAAAAAATACAACAAAAGTACAAGCAACTGCTAATCAAATTAGGACAAAAAACAAAGAGTATTGTTAAAGAGCAAAAAGACGATTAACAGAATACTCAAAAAACAGTAAATTACATGTGTCTGAAAACATCTAACTGGGAAAAAATTCCATAGCAAAAATGTTCATGTTCAATATTCATGGAAAAATACTAGATAAATAAAACTTTTTTGATGATGTAGATAATGAAACATAATGGAGAAGATGATGGAACATGAAGAAACATTTACAGTAAAAGTATGTAACTTAGCAGAATGACAACTCATGCATGATTGAGTTTTGGTTGATGAAACAAGTGATGATAGCCCTTGAGCAGCAATCATCAAAGTTTTAGTAGGAAAAGAGAAAGAGATGCAACATAACAATAATGGGACAGAGGCTCCTGCATAGCAGCTAGAGCAAGTCCAACAATATTTACAATGCAGTTTGGATCTTGTCTAAAAAGAGAGGGCTACATTAAAGAGACAAAATATTACAACCTTAGCAGATGCTAAATTATTTATGAATTATATTCATGGTTTCCATTGGAGGTCATTAATTAGTATGCAGTAGTTGTGTAGTGGTAGAGCCTTCGCTTCATAAGTGAGAGGTTCCATGTTGGATCCCCACCATATCCCTAGTATTAACGCACTTAACTTATTTCTCCGCACATCAGCCTTGTTTGTCAAGGTTTATATTTCAGAGTTATAGAGTTGAGAAAGGATTATAACGACAATTAAGTAGCCTCCTTGCCTCTAGTGGCCCTCTCGGTCTTGGGGAGGTGAATTGACATTAAAAAATTAATTAAAAAAAAAAAGTTAATGATAATCCATGTATAGAGGAAGACTCAGTAAGAGTATTGCAATTCATCATTATAAAAACATTAATTTATTAGCAATGATTTAGCAATATATATATATACATACATACATACATACATATATATATATATATATATATATATATATATATATATATATATATATATATATATATATATATATATATATATATATATATATTATATATATATATATATATATATATATATATATATATATATATATATATATATATATATATATATATATATATATATATATATATATATATATATGTATGTATGTATGTATGTATGTATGTATGTATGTATGTATGTATGTATGTATATATACATACATACATACATACATACATACATACATACATACATACATACATACATACATACATACATACATACATACATACATATTTATTAATATGGAGCTTATTTTTGAACCTTTGAAATATGATTATTTTGAAATATGATTATCTATATAAAATAATAACTAAAATCTTCTGAAAATTTTATTTTGTTAATACTAGATTATTTCTTGCGATAAATTTGAAATGCTTTTTTAACAACCAAGTAAATTGACACTTTATTCAATCATTGTACACAAAACATTTAATCATCTTGGATTTCATATCTGGCCAATCATCCAGTTCTGAACTAGATGTATTGATTTCCAAATTAAATGAAAGTAGATTTCTGTAAAGTTGCTAATTGACAATTGATATGATTGGAGCCATTCTTGATTCTTATATGTTGGTGAGTTAAATGAATGTTATTAAAAATATTTTTCTCAGCTTCTCGTGGTTGTGTAGGCTCAGGCTAATGTTGTATTTGGAGCTACTGAATACTCGAGCATAGCCAACAGCATACAAGCTATGTGTTTTGACACGACAGCTATCTGACTAGTGATGATTGCTGCTCAAGGGCTATCATCACTCAGATAGCTGGTGCCTGAGTCCTTCTAGAGCAGATGCTTAAGAAGTAGCTCTTTCACTGGCTTGCAGAAATTATGGTTGTCAAGTATCATTGCAGGATGTACCCTGATACCAGGAAACCAATTATATCCGGCTGACATCAACACTATAAATTTCGAGTTTGTTGGACTTTGTCAGACTGATACTATGAACACTGTCAGAAATTAAACAACTGTATGTGTTCATAATTCATTGTATATAATTCATAATTTGTTGAATTTTTACAGTTTTTGTAAGCTTTGAGGTAATTTAGCCTAATATAATAATTTATTGCTCAATCTTTTTATAGAGTGTTTCTAAATTATAAGGAACAGATTAAAAGGTTGAGAGATTCGAAAAAATATATATTGTTAAGCTCCACCTCTAATAAAAATAAACTTAATGAATTTAGAGCAATAATTCAACATAATATATTCATCACAAATATTTTGGTAATGCAACTCTTTAATAAGCAATATTTATGAAAAATATTTATGAAAAACATTTACCTTTTTTATAAACTTTTTCTATTAAAAAACTATAAAGATTATGATGGATCATGATTTTATTTAAAAATATAGAATATTATATATTCTTACCTCTCATCAAATGAAATTTCATCTTCATCAACTTTACTTTTTTTTGATGAACTATCTATAACCATAAATTTTTTATTTTATTTTTAATAACTTTTTTATGTATTTTTTACAATATTTAATAAAAGGAGTTAACCTCTTGAAGCATCTGCAGCTTTTCGTTTTCTTTCTATAACTAATGGATCACCAGATGGGGCAGCTTTCTATATAAGAATATTAGTATGCATTACAATCACATAAATTATCATCACTGTTAGTAAGAGTCTTTAATTTTACTAATGCTATAAATATAGAAAGTTCTTTATAAAATGATGGTACATTTTTTTATATACTAAAATGTAAATGCCCTATTAAATAGAAGAGCCTGATACAACTACCATTGGAAGTTTATATGGAAATATGTTGATATGGAAACTTTTGAAAATAAAAATTTTTGTATAGAGATTTAATTTATCAAAGGGATAAATTAAAAAGAGTAGAATGCAAATGTTGGGTAAAAAGGAGCTAAATGATAGAAACAATCCACAAAAAGAAAGAACAAGTCAAACTGTATTATGTACTAATTAACATTAACAATTATTATATACCAACAAGTTTGTTATTTAAGTTGTTAACCCGCACATATTTTAAACTGTTTTTCAAAACATAATTCCATGAAATACAATTACAACTTATTTACTAAAAAAAATTATACTAGGTATATATAATAATAAAACAAAATAAGCCATACCTAGTAGAAACAAACAACTATATGTCATTGGGTTATTATATTTATTCGAACAAAAGTTTAGATAATAAATATAGAAAATATTGACAGTCTAAAGCAGTGATTCCCAAAGTGGTCTATGACAACCTCCAAGGGGTCTACGTCAGCAAAAAACAAATTTGGGGGTCCATGAAGTAAAAATGGGGGTCCACAATAGTGGATCTGAACATTTTTAACTCATATGCCTTAAAAGCAGCTCATTTATTATACATTTACAGTAAATTAACTGCTAATAAATATATGGTGTTATAATGTATAATGAGATGCCAGCGATGAGTAATAAAATATATTGTATTTATAAGTGTAAAAAAAACAAATTGTTTACACTTTATAAATACGATTTATTTTATTGCTTAACGCTGTCAACTCAGCTTTTATTATTTTATTTATTTTTTATAATTTGTTATAAATATTTTTGTAATAAATTATAATATTTGTATTACTTCAACACATTTTATAAGTTCATATCTGGATTTTATCAATTGTTATTAACAAGTAAACCATAATATAAAAAAGCTTTTTGTTTGTTTTTATCTCATAGTAATAACATGATATACACTTTTCAATAAAAAAAAAATATGATGCTTTTTTAAAGTAAATTTTTAAAAAAGGTGTGCATTAAGTGGTTAAATAGATTAATTTTGCCCACAGTAATAGAATAATCCAATTAAAGATTAATTGTGATTAAGCCCACAGATGACTGATACCATGTCTAAATCTAAAAAGAAATTTAGACAGAACAGTGTTGATTATTTGAAGTTTGGTTTCACTCCATCATTATCGGACAAACAATTGCCTATGTGCCTTTTATACAAAGTTTTGGGCAATGACACTATGAAACCATCTTAACTGCAGGATCATCTAAGAAGATGTCATCCTGATTAAACAGATTTGAAATATTTTCAAACATTTAAAGATAAACTTCAGAAGAGAACCACGCAATGTTTGCTTTGACGCAACAAAAAAAACGATGATGGTTTGCTGGCATCTTACAGTATCTCGCTATTTATAGCAAAATCCAGAAAACTGCATACTATTGGAGAGAAGTTAATTTTGCCAGCCGTTAAAGAGGTTTTAAAAACTGTTTTGAAAGACATATTGATGAAATAAGTTCTGATATTAAAAGCTTCTTGTGTAATTATTTGCAAATGACCCATTTCTCTATACAACTGGGCGGGTCAACTTTGCCTGGTAATGAAGCATTCTTATTGACATATGTTCATTTTATAATAAATCAAGAACTGCTCTTTGCAAGAACTTTGACAACTGACACTAAAGGTGAATCATAATTTCATGTTTTGAAGGATTACTTCATTGAAAAAGCAATCCCTTTATCAAATGTAATATCAATAGCTACAGATAGAGCACCTGCCATGTTTGGTTGTTATTGTGGATTTATAAGCTATTTAAAATAAAATGTGTCAGTAAAAACTTGATTAAAACAAAGTCTATCTTATCATCATTTCTTGCCAGAATTAAATTAATGAAGCAAAATATTACACGGAGCAAATTTTCCTAGTTCCCCAATTTATCACAGGCAAACTGCCAGGAAGACAACATTTCAACCTATGTTCAACATTTAAATGGCCTCTATTCAGATTTTTAAACTAGATTTGAGAATGTTTAGACTGTGATAATACCACCATAGATAATTAACTCATATAATAAAATAGAAGAAACCAATGTCATAACAGAAAAGGAGCTGACTGAAACAAGTGCAAACAAAGAACTTAAGGTTCAGTTTAAAAACGGATATCAGCAATTTCCTTTCATCGTCATACCTAGTGGAAAGGAGGTTCAACCATGTTACCACCTCCTAACGAAAAAAACAAAACAGACTGGACATCATTAGCCATGAAGATTTAAGATTAAACTTTACAAAATTGATACCAAATGTTGATAATTTATTAATGCATCAGGTTCATCATTCCCACTAAAAACATTTACTCATTGCTTAATTTATTTTATGTTACGTATATTTTATATAACAAATATAAAATTTTATTTTGATTAGTTTTAATTTAAATTTAGTTAATAAATATATAAAACTTAACATGCATTTTTACTTTAAGTTTTTAACACTAAACTACAATTAGAAATTAACAAAAAATCAATATCAGGTAAGTAGGGGGTCTACCCAAACCAAAAAAAAAAAACAAGGGGTCTACGACACAAAGTTTCGGAGCTTTTGGTCTAACAAAAGTTTAGAGATAAACAGTCTAAAACAAAAGTGACAGAAATGTTTTTTTTACATTTTGAGATAATCACAAAAAACTATTTCTTTTAATGTAAACTTGTTAAAATCAAATATAAAGTAGGTTCTGTTATCACGTATTATAAGATAATAAACCAGCTTTATATTGGATTTTATCAAGTTTTCTTTGAAAACAATAGTTTTTTGTGGTTATCTAAAATTATAAAAAAATGACTTTTAATGATTAATTACATTACTTTTTTACAACAATATTTAAACTAATAAAAAAATATAGAAAAGTTTGCGTCACTAAAGAATTAATAAATTCAATAGTTTTGTCTATTGATATGTTTTGTTGTGTCTGCGATTTGATATAGTTTTTTAATTGAAACATTTCTAAATATGATTTTGAAATATAACACAACACATAAGTAGTGAAAACTTTTTTTTTTCATTCCTAATATTGAGGTGATAATAAATGCTATGTGGTTTCTTAAAAACATAATCCAAAAGATTTAACATCCCATGCATGCAATGAGAAGGCAAATAAAGTAGAACTACACCATTCAATCTTCCAATGTTGATTTAAATATACTGTAAATATGAAATGTAAATGTAAATTAACATAACTCGAATGTATAAAAGGTTCCAGAGAATTAATTGTTTTAGTAATAGATGGTATGAGGTCTGTGTTGCTATCTTGTTAAATATACATTAGATATTTTTTGCGTGTATGTGTATGCAACACTTTTAATATCTTTTGTTGTGTATATGTGACTGCAATACTTTTAATATCTTTTGTTATGTATATGTGTATGCAACACTTTCAATGTCTTTATGAGATTATTAGATAATATAGTTTTTTAAATTGATTTTAGGATTACTTAAAAAACTAGGATTTTTATTTATCTATTTTTTAAAACATTCTTGCTAATTCTTTTAATTGATAAAACAGTTTTTCTATATGATGAAAAAACTGGATAAGATGTAAATCTTTCCATTTTATCATTTGTCTTTACTATTGAATTTTTACAGGAATATTTTTCCATATATTTTTAAAATTATATTTTTGTAGTTTTATGAGTTTCTTTCCTAAGTAGGAAATAATAGACTTTTAATTACTTTCACTCCATTAACATGAATTTCTTTTACTTTTACTCTGTGAAAAAGATTTTTTGATTTATTTATTTTTATCATTTAATCCAATAGTGTAAAATTTTAGTTTCACTATAACAAGTAGAACTGGGGAGACCACTTTTTGTCCATTGGATAGTGAATAAATTAGATTAAGCAAACAAACAATTCTTTTTGTATACATCTGCTAGAGAAGAATTCTGCCTAGACACTTGGTAGTACTCCATCCTTTAATTCTGGCTTCTTTCATCAAAAGATTATCATGGACAGCATGTACTTACAGCTTTCTAAAAACTAAATTAGTGTTGTGACAAAGTATTTCATTTTTATCAAACTCAAAGAATGGAGAAAATGAATTTTTTTTATAGATGCAAAGAAAAATGCATCTCAGACAAAAAAAAAATAAAAAAGTAGCCTATACCCGGTGTTATAAAATCTTAAATCAGTGTGGATTGTAGATAAAAAAGATAACCTATGATTTTACCTAAATGCACAACAAAAATGCCAATTAGAATCAAAAAAAAAAAAAAATAGTATCAAAGATTTGAATCCAATAGATCTTAGATGAGATTATTATACTCCTTGTTCACTTTGATTAAACTGCAAATATTTTAAACAAATTTTGTATTTTAATTTGAAGTCACACACACACACACACACACACACACACACACACACACACACACACACAGAATTAAGTTTCAGAATTAATGAGTTGCATGAGGGTTGTAACCACAATAAAAAAGTTGTCTTCTCAACTGTAATTGCTGCCTTGGCTCCCTTGGGGGAGAGGAATAAGATAAAAAATAAAAACCTTAACCTTAACTGTCAACACTTTGTTTTTCCATTTGAAGTTGTTCAACTTTTCTAGCGCAACCTAAATTAAAAATAAAATTATAATTATAAAAAATAATTTTTTTTTTTAATGAACTATTTTTAATGATCCTTATCATATCAGATACATAACATTATTTAAATATTTTTTTAAAGTACAACATCCATGGTTCTTCACTTGTGTGGTTTGGAAGGTATGTTATATTCTAAAATGAATATGCATCATTATAAAAGAGAAAGGGATTATGACATGCTATTTTCTTATTTAAAATGACTTTAAAGAAAAAGCAACTTTGAACAACTGAATTCCTTATGTTTACCTGTTTTACAGATCAGGACTTAGTGAACTTTTTGTGATCATTAGAAACAACTAAAAAGATTACAATCTGAGGTTTATAAGTTCCTCTTACCCATACCCCAAAAAAATTTGACTAGTTGCCTTAATATGGTTGTAAGCTAATGTGGTTGTAATGGACTTAAGCTTGCTTCCATCATTAACAAACAATTTAAATAATACTTACGAAAAGTGACAAAATTTTCTTTTACAAACTATCTCTTCTGGTAATTATAAAACAATTTATATTCAACAGAACTTTTAATAAAATTAAAACAATTACCTGACGTTCCTCTTCATTTCTAATAAAAAAATATATATACATGTAAAGAAGCTTTTCATTATATATATATATATATATATATATATATATATATATATATATATATATATATATATATATATATATATATATATATATATATATATATATATATATATATATATATATATATATATATATATATATATATATATATATATATATATATATATATATATATATATTAGGGTAGACCTTAAACTTTGAAAATTTCACTTGCCTGCAAAGAAACATGATTCTTTACACATAAGAATATAAATTATATAAAAATTCTTATATAAAAACATTATTAAGTGCTAGCAAATTTTATTTGATTATTTTCATTTTAAACCTAAAATATGTCAAAATTAATTTTGTACGTTGAAAAATAATAGTTTTTATTTCTATAAAAATATACTACATGATAAATATTTTTTACAAATTTTTTTCATAAAGATATGTAACTATCCTATAATGCAGGATACTTTAACCAAGAAAAAAGTGTTATAAACAAATTATTTGTGCTAAATCAGCTACTCGGTGTAGTTAAGGCACTTTTAAAATATTAGAGCGTCTGTATGATTTTGTTGACTACAACATTTTTTGGTTAAACGGTCTGGTCTGTGAATTATGAAAAGACGAAAAAACTTAAAATGATAAACTTTGCGGTATCATAAAATATAAATGTTTGTAGCGAAAAAACCCAGACCGATGATTCTTTTTTTTTTTTTTTAAATCATCTTAAAATCACTATCGCTCGTCCAAATTTGAATAAGATTTTATATTAATACATTTTTTAGGTGAAATAAACATTATAGTTTAACAATATGATCTGTTCTGATCGTTTATTGACAATTTTCTATAATTATAAGCTCTTTTTTGGTCGGAATTCTAGTATTTTTTGTAAAAATTGATAGAAATATTGTGTAACCGATTAGAACCGATTAGAACTAGGATCAGTAGTAAATAGTTAAAATCTTTTGAAAAAGTAAAGAACTTTTTCAAAAGATTTTAACTAAATTCATATTAATGCTGATGAGCGGAATTGATCTAAAGACTCCAAAATAGTGTTTTTTAGATACACGGGTAGTAAAAAGGTTTTGAAAATTATATAAAAAAAAGAAAAGTTTCTTTAAACATTATATAAACCTTAAGCAAAAAAAATTATAGCATTTAAAGACCTTGTTTGGACATAATATGCTGACAAAACCATGCTAATTCCTAATAAAAGTATTTGAATATTTTGTATATCGCCTTAACTACACCAAGTACTTATTTATATTAACAAAAGATTTTCTGTGATTTCGACTACGTTAAATATCCTTTGGTACAGCCTTATCCTAAAAACATAAAAATATTTTTTCTATCTGTTTTATATTTTAATATTTGAATGTAATCGGAACACAACTTGATTTCTATTTCAGTCGCATCGCTAGTTACTTTTAAAGTTTTGACAAATCCTTTTATCTTCAAATAGCATTCTCATCCTATTCTGATGAAGAAGTTTTGAGCCATTTTCTTTCATCTTATTAGTTTTGAAAAATCAACCAAGACTTTTTTTCCAATAAAAGAAAAACATTTCAGAATTTTTTTAAATTAATGAAAGAGCTGGTTTATTGCTATTGATAACAAGTTGTTTTCCATAATCCAACTTTTTTTTCTTTGTCATTTTGAGAATGTTTATTTAAAAAATAAACTTAATACAGACACCTGTTCGGTTACATACCAAGAGTGTCTGTTTAAACCTTATTGGGCTTGTTTCAGCAGCAACACAGAATTTCGGTATATCTTTAAAAATCTCTACTTTATATATTAGTTTGTACATCACTAGCTTTTGATGCTTCTGACCAAGCTTAAATGTAAATGGAGCTGAGCTGAAAATCAAAATTATTTTTAAGTTGCTTGAATCAGATTCTATTAATTCATGTTTAAAGATTAACATCTTTGGTGCGTACAACAAATATACCATCCATCTTGCACGATGACTAACACAACATGTTTTCGATTGCTTGGGCTCTCCCTCTCTTTTTCTCTCTCTCTCTTCTTTTACTCGTTTATTCCATAGTGAAATTGCTAATTCTGCAGCATCTTTATAATTATCTCGTAGGTGATGCTTAGATTGTAATACTTTCTCTAAGAAACTGAGAGTTTCATTAGCTTTTTTAGAGTTTAGCCATTCCTTTTAAAAAAAAAAAAGTCTACATTATCATAAGATGTCTCTTTTTGACACAAAGCATTCAAAAATGACCCAAGAATCAGCTTTAAACATGATGATAGTATGCAAGCCAGAAAAATGTGTTTTCACAGACTTGGTTTTCCCAAAAAAAGTTGCCGCTCAGTTTCTCACTCCAGTATTACAAACCGTTGTATCAAAAACTTATTTGCTTGATATGCGCTTCACAAGTTTTCCATCACAATGAAGAATTGAATAATCTGATTTAAATTTTGTTTTAAACTCTGAACTTATATTTCTTGAAATAATATGCCTATTTTGGTTACGTGCTCTTCTAATTGTATTTAATAAAATGTTTCTTGTCTTCGAACATTTAAGCAAGTTAACAAATTACTTAAGATTACTTAATTTTGTTATTGTTATTTGTCTTAACCTTATAAAATTTATGGTATCAATTTTTCCTATCACAGTTAAATGCATTCTTCATTTGTTCAATGTCATCTAAGCAAAAATACAACTCCAATCATTGAAGATTTATAAAGTAAAATAAAGTATAGCCTAATTTTAAATAAAAGATTAACTTTATTTAGTTTTTTGGATCAATAATTTTGGACAACAATTTGGGATGAACAATGGCTTTGGACTAAAGTCATTGCAAAAGTCATACGCAATTGTTTTCACTCTTGATTCTTGTAATTTGATTAATGCCTTATTTTATTATCAAGGTTTTCATGCAATAATATTAGACCCACTGAATGAGGGCAAAAAAGACCTTAAAATTAAACTAAAAAAAATATTAATGACAATATATAAAGTGATAAATGTAATAAAATTTTTTTCAGAAAAATCACAGACTGCTCTTGACTAAAAAATTTTTACAAATCATTAACATGTAAATAATTTTAAAGTTTAACAAACAATTTCCAACAAATGGCTTAAATACTATTACCACAACATTCTACAGCCGAATTAGCCTTATAGTTACTCCAACCAGTTGTAAATGTTTAGTGTAAAGGGTGTAGTGTTTAGTGTAAAGGATGTAATGTTAAGAAGATGTAGTCTCAAAAGTTAAAATGCTGCAAGTTGAAATATCAAAAAGTACAATTTTAAAAGGTGAATTTAATTTTAATTGAGTTTAGGAGTACATTAGTTAAATTTGAAAATAAAAATCTTTTTTAAAAAGATGACTATTAATAAACTATTATTAATACACTATTAATTATATAAATTAAAGATAAAATACAAAATTAAACACAAAAACAACTAAAGCATACTTTAAAGCAAGGAATGCGTAATCTTGATTTTTATGGTATTTTGTCTTGTGAGGAGTAAAACCAAGCACTTTAATAACAGTTTCACGAAATCTCTTTAAATATAAATATAAAAAAAGGTTCTTTGAAACATTTAGCAAATAAATAAATAATGTTCAATAAATAATTCTAGGGTATTTCCATGTAAAACTGGGACAAAAAATCTAAATTTTTCAGTCACCCTCTCAGATTTCTTTCAAATTTTACCCAGTGGTACATATCAATGTAACATGAAAAATTGTAAAATTTGAGCTCCCAAAATCAAATGGTTTAAAAGTTATGACGTTTTGAAATTCAGCCTAAAACGTTCCTTTTTTTTGCCAAGTCTGCCATTATGGATTTTGTAGTTGTACTTTTTAATGTATAATTTAAGATCTAGTTGAAGAATGAGGCTAAAAATGGGTACCTGACCATTTTTGAGGGTGCTGAATTCATAAATGTAAAGCAAATTGTGAAATTTAAATTTTATGATGGTTATTTTTTGATTTTAAAATGGTCAGTCCAATTTTTTGTTCTGTTACCATGGGTTGCGCTTTCATCAACTCCTGGAGTTGCCCAAGTCTCATGGATTCAATTTTTTTTCAAATGAAGTAGGTGATCCTAGGCTATCTTTATAAAAAAGATGGTTTTGGTTTCTTAAGCATTATAAAGATATATCATTTTGAAACTTATACTTGAAAAATTCCTTATTTGGACTCAAATTCTCTTTCATAGATTTTTTAGTTATAGTTTAGGTGTAAATAATTTAAGTTTTAGTCGAAGAAACTGACTGAAAATTGGTATCTGACCATTTTTGAAGATGCTGAATCTAAAGTAGAAAAAAAAAATAACCTAATTTAAAATGTTAGATTACAGTTTGTTTTTTTTTAAAATGGTAAAAAAGCACATTACAATAAAAAGAGGTAAGGTTTTCACAAGTTTCCTGATCACAAGACTCTCATGGGTTCAGTTGTGATGTGTAAAAAGAGTTTATTGAGGTAGGTTTTTATATATAAATAATATTTTGTGAAGTGAATTGTCATTTAAAAAAATTGTTTTGCAATGCCTGCTGTGATGTATAAATATAGATTTGTGATGTCAGATATGTTGTATAAATATAGTTTTGAAACACCAGTAACCATAAACTTAAAATTATTTTAATTTTAGATTAAATAATTAGAGAATTTAGTAATTCAGTTTCTTAGTCATGGCAAAGCTAGGAAGTGAATGTCATCTTGCAACATATACATCGTTGCTTGGAATCGATCCTTTTGAAGATATTCCTGAGTATGAAAGAGAAATATTAATGTGGAGGACTGGGCTCTCAATAATCAATGTAAAACCAACAACTTGTCTACATCATAAACATGTTTATTTGAAGCGTTATGGAACTAAATTAACACGGTGCTGCAATCCATTTAATACCCATAACAAAGTTATAAAAGGTATTTATAGTAATCACAACTTTTATTTTCTGAAAATATTGTGAGTTACAAAAGAATCAGAAGAGAACGAGTTGAAGATAAAATTAACTGAAGATAATATGGAAAAAGAAATTATACTGGAATCAGCAAGATCATTGCTCAACATTACTTTGTGTGAACTTGAAGTGTCTCCGCTTCAAGTTCATTTACCAAAAACCTCTAACAAGCCTTCACTTGGAAAGAGAAAGATAAAGCAAGTTGAAGAAGCAATTATTAAGAAACTTGCTACTGCTCTGGATGTCACCGAATCCGATCTTGTTGCACCTAACAATTATGAAGTTCTAAAGGAAATTGAAACCAAAGCTGGCGATCTAGACTTCCTTGTTGAACGCATGAAAGAAAAACTTGAAGTTTTTAACAGAAGGCAGCAACTTCAAATTTTGACATTGACACCCAAATCTTGGTCTATCAAAAAAGCAGCAAAAGAGTTTTCAGTTTCCAAACACAAAATTCAAAATGCAAAGCTTTTACGTGACCAAAAAGGCATCATTGCATACCCCAATGTGGTTGAACGGCATCAAATCAGTAAAGATGTCATAGAACTTGTAAAGCTTTTTTACTGTGACGATGAGTATTCAAGGCAAATGCCAGGTAAAAAAGACTGTAAGTGTTGGGAAAAAAAAATACATGTCAAAAAAATTGATTATGTGTAATCTAAAGGAGCTCTATGTGGCATATAAGATTGAGTACAGGATTTTCTAAATTTTGCAGTCTTAGACCTAAATAGTGCATCCTTGCTGGTCCAAAAGGTACACATTCTGTTTGTGTGTGTACAATATACCAAAATGTTAAATTAATGTTGAGTGCTGTAGGCCTTGAAACATCTTACCATGAAATCATTGAAAAGATTGTCTGCAGCAGAAAATCAAATATTTGCATGATTCACTGATGCAATAGTTGTCCTGGCATACAAGCTGCCTAAACTTATTTCCAGCAGTATCTCACACAAAATTATGATCCAAAAGAGCAATATGACAGTGACGAAAATGAACAGTCAGTGAATTTCAAACAGTGGACAACGACAGATAGAACTGAACTACTAACAATACAACTTCCATTAAATGAATTCATAGAGCTCCTGTGTGAGAAACTTGATAAAATTACTTCTCATTCATTTATAGCAAAATCACAATCTAGCTATCTAAAGCATCTCAAAGAAACAATTAGTATTGATGAGGCTATTATACTGGCAGATTTTGCAGTAAATTACACTTTTGTAGTACAAGACGAGATACAGAGTTACCATTGGAGCAAGAGTCAATGTACTCTTCATCCAGTTGTCATCTACTACAAGAAAGTGAAATTGGAAATATCTTCTTTTTGCGTAATTTCAGATGATTTGAGTCATGATGTTGGATTTATCAATAAAGTTATGCATAAAACCATTAATCATATAAAAACTCATCTTTGCCCCGCAATTACAAAAATTCATTATTTTTTTGATGGCTGTGCAGGGCAGTATAAAAACTGCAAACATTTTTACAATTTATGTCACCATGCTCAAGATTTTTCTGTTCAGTGCATCTGGAATTTCTTTGCAACAAGCCATGGCAAATCTCCATGTGATGGAATAGGTGGCACTGTTAAAAGACTTGTTTTAACTGCTAGCTTGTAGAGTCCAACAACAGGTCAAATACTATCTTCTCAAGCAATGTTTGAATACTGCCAAAAGTCAATCAGTGGGATTACGTTTGTGTACGTCATTGCTTAAGAAATGGAGCTAGTAAGAATCAAACTTGCTGATAGACTATTAATAGCAACCACTATTCCTGGGACAAGAAGTTTCCATCAATTTATATCTTCTTCTCATTCAATTATAAAAATGAAAAGGGTATCCGATGATGATGATTTTGCTCTAACATTTGACTTCCTCAATAAACAAAAATACGAAATTAATAAAATTGAGAATGTTATGATGTCACAATACCTATTTTGCAAGAACAACGATTTTTACTGGCTTGGAATGGTTTCTGAAGTTGATAAAGAGAATGACGATTTTATGGTAAAATTTATGCATCCAAATTATCCAAGTCGGTCGTACTACTGGCCGAAGCGGGATGATAATTGCTGGGTGCCAAGAATGAATGCCATTTCTCTTGTTAAAACACCATCAACATCTTCTGGACGTCAGTACCACATCACAAAAGAAGACGAAACTCATTTTGAACATCTTTTATCTTGTCAATGAAAGTTGATGAATATTTTACTTTCATTATTTAAATTATATAAACTTCAATTTTAGTCATATTTGGTTTATTCCTTTTCCTTTTGATTTTTGAGCTTTTTTTAATAAAGCAGATTTTTTACTGTTTTTCAAAAAGGTTTGCATTTTAGTTTCTTATTTTTTAACACAACAATACCCTATTATTAGACATAAAGTAATAATGTCACGTTAAATTATTATAATTATTAAATAAAGAAATTATATTTTCAATGTATTGTATAGTAAATTACATTTCCATGTATACTTTTAAAAATATTGATTATAAATATGCAAGTTATGCAAAGCATTATAATTTTTTGATTTTCTTTTAAAAACCTAAACTTTTTTAAGACCTCTTATTTCACAATAAGAGTAAGGCAACTCCAGAAATAAGGAAAGGTAAACCATGGTTAAGAAATAAAAAAATTTAACTGTTGATATTTTAAAATTGAAAAATTATTCTCAAATACTAGGAATAGGGTTCATTTATCTTTATCTTTGTATTCAATACCTTTAAAATTGGCCAGGTACCAATTTTCAACCATATTTCTCCACTAGAACTTTAATTATTCACACAAAAAGTATCGCTATAAAATCTATAATGGAGAATAGAGGCTAAAAAATGATTTTTTTGTCTAAATTTCAAAATGACATATCTTAATAATTCTTGAAGAAACCAAAACAAATAGTGAGCAAATAGTGAAATTTAAATAAAATTTAAATTTCACTATTTGCTTTACATTTTTGAATTCAGCACCCTCAAAAATAGTCAGGTACTCATTTGTAGCCACATTCTTCCACTAGATTTTAAATTATTTATTAAAAAGTACAACTACAAAATCCATAATGGCCAACTTAGCAAAAAAAGGAACGTTTTAGGCTGAATTTCAAAACGTCATAACTTTTGAACCATTTGGATTTGGGAGCTCAAATTTTGCATTTTTTCATGTTTCATTATAATGTACCACCTGGTAAAATTTAAAGAAAATTCAAGAGGTGACTGAAATGACTGTCCCAGTTTTACATGGAATGACCCTCTAAATATAGTTCATTCAATCAACAGCCAATAAATTGCTAAAGTTTTTATAAACGTTATGACCTTAAAAACAATTCTGTTCAAGTTTGCACTTTATTTGTTAAACTTGTATAATATAATTATAGATATAATGAGAATTATGAAAACACAACTTTAAAAATATCTTTTCACAGTTTGTTGCTTAAAACGATAATAAAATCATAAAATTTTGAAAAGATAATGTAAATAGAAAAATAAATTAAAAATATAGAAGGATAAATACATAAAGACTTAATTAAAAACAGCATGTACATATATACTTACACCAAATGAGATTTTATCAGGAATGTTGTGTACAACTACTTTAAATATCTCAGATGTATACTCTCCAGATTTAAGATAATGATACTCGTCTGTCAACTCATCTAAATTTAAATTACTTTCCTTTTTTTCTTCCTTTTTTAAATTGCCTAATGTGTCTGTTTGCTCGCATGTTAGATCATTTAATTTCTCTGAATCATTTACGTCATACTTCACTTTATCAATATTTTCAGCCATATTACTTTTAAACTAAAATAACTAAAAGCAACAATTTTACTGTCACTTTAACACTTTCACATAATAGAATGGTAAACATTTTTTTTTTACAAAAAATTTAAACTTACATTAAAGTTTTTTTGTTTTGGAATTTTATCTACTTGACACATTCTGCAAGCAAATTTCTCTTTGAAAGTCAATAAAAAAACTCATAATAATAAAAAAGGAATGTTTTATCAAAACATGAGTATTTAATTCCTTACTATGCTGTTTAGTAAATATAATATACTACAAAGAGGGATTTAATAAACTCTTTATTAATCAATTAAAATAAATTAATATGAAATTAAGTAGTTCAGCAGTTAACTGTTGAATTTCTTGTTGAATCTTGACACCTTAAAAAAACAATTGAAAAACTAACAAGGACTAGCTTTTCATGTAAAAGTTATGCACATTATAATCAAAGAAAACTGTAAAATGGCATAATCACAAGTTCTTCCAAGTAAAGAAAAACTTATAAGATTCTAAGTATTAAAAAAAGTAAAACCTTGATCTTTTTTTTTTTTTTTTATAGCAAATATACTCCCAACAAACTTGCAAACCACAATTTATGTTGTGTTACCAGAAAACAAAGAATAACAAAAGAAATTCCAACTATATTTACAACATTTTTAGACCTTGTCTAGAAAAGAAAACTAGCCCAAATATAGCAACAACATTCCATACAGGGACAAATAAAAGGTTGCGAATGGAATTGAGTGTAAGGAAATGGTGAGCACCATAGAGACAACCTTAGCAGATGCAATCTAATCAACAAAATTATTATGACAGAAAATGCAAAGGATCTAGCAAGTAGCTAGAAAGAGGGGCCTCAGTATAGTGCTTCTAAAGCCAAAGCAATAAACATCTGTGATGAGACATATTAAGAAAGTACCGCTAAGTTGTTTGGTGTTGAGGAAAGTCAGATTTTGAGATGATTAACATTATTTTTTTCTGACATTAGAGTAAAAATAAATATCTTGTAGCAATTAAATGTAAAAATATATAAATTGTAGAAGTGCAATTAAAAAAAAATGAAAGCAAACAAACAAAAGAAAACATAAAAAGAAATACTTTTATTTTTCAAAAAATGACTAAAAATTAAAGTTGATCAGAACAGGTACTCAAGAAAAGATACATTGTTCCCTTTGATATACTTTTAACCAGAAAAAGAGTGGATATAGCTAATTTTTTTTTAAGAAAAATTATTTTTTGAAAGACTAAGATATTTACGCTTATTTGGTTCAACCGAAACGTTTGTAATCGCGACTGTCATACAACACTTATACCAGTCAAACAGTTAAAGAATAAAAATGTGATAACTATGTAAAAAATCAAGACAGATACAGATAGATTTTAAAGACACTTTTATTTTTGTAACGGGCTTAGAGTAAAACATGGTAGTGTTATACAGATGTTTTATACTTTTATGGGCACATCTACCAATGCCTCTATTATTAAACAACGATTAGATTAATCAAATTTAATATATTAAATATAAAAATGCATTATTAAATATTTTTCTGTGATTATTTGTGTGCAAATAGTGATATCTAATAAATTTGTAATAAATATGCGGTTTGCGCTATACCCTCGTGTCATCTCGCTCGTTAAAAATAAGATGTAATTCTCTGTTTATATTGACTATAAAACGCGTCTTATCTTAAATGCGTTATTAAATTAAATTACAATCCAAGGGACCAATGAAGATGGTTCGATTTTACGAATGTTCGACGAAAGCAAACTTCCGTCCACAAATTACGTCACGTGAGGAGGGGGAAGAAGGCGGTTAGACAGTTTACAGGGGAAGGAGGGGTATTTTGTTTTATGAAGCATCATTTTTTAAGTTTCCAATCTAGAAAATCTTTTCTTTTGATTAAAAGAGCCTAAAACAACACAAATTTTCCACCGTACTAATTTTACTTCATACCTATTTAAGTCAGTCGACGTATATAACTACATTGCAACTAGAGCCATATCAGTCAACCTATGTACGCATTGATTATTATTTTTGTGTGAAGTTTTAAAAAGTATATATTATAAATAAATATTGTTATAACGTATATATAATAATAGTTATAAAGTATATATAATAAATAAAATATAGTTATAAATATACGACAACAATAGTTAAAACATATAAAACAATTTTCAAATCACATCTCAACACAAAATACAAAAATATACTCTCATAATATACAAAAAAAAAAAAAATTCAAAAACTTGCGCCCTTAAAGAGAACCCTTGTTAGTCGCGCCTCCACATATGTGGGATTAATCATTCAGGGCTCTGCACCACGATATTGCAATTTTAGGGGGAAGGTTGGGGTGGGGGCGAGAGAAAGCCAAAAAACAACCCATAAGTCGAACTTTGGCTGATATAAGATCATTTTAAATTAAGGCTAGTTCAGCCAGTTCGAGTTATCATGTTGAGTTAAGGCGATTTTTCTTTATTCAATGCTTTAAGTATAAACATTAAATATACACCATTAAACTAACATAAACGTGATCCACATTAAAAGATAACAGTGAAAAAGTTTTAGCCACACAAAGACTTTCCTATTATTTGGTAATAAAATTGCGTCTAAAAGCTAGCTATCTTTCATATAGAAATATATTAAAACTTTAAAATAATTGCTTTTTTAACGTCATTATAATATATATATATATATATATATATATATATATATATATATATATATATATATATATATATATATATATATATATATATATATATATATATATATTTAATTTTATTTAGGTGCCCCAAGAAGTCCTTACGGTCTTATTACAGAGCACCGCGGATGAGCATTTAATTGGAAGTTCACGCCTCCTTCCTAACTGATGTCGCGAGACTTGCTCAGAGGTGGGTTTGAACCAAGGATCCTTTGTTTCTGAGGCAAGTGCGCTACCACTGCGCCACGGCTGCTCTAATTTTGATTTATTTGTGACAAAAAATCAAAGTTAATAACCAAAACATGAACTGAACAAAGCCGTTGCGCGCAGAAACAAGTTATTGAAGCAAGGTACTAAGTAAGTTTATTTTATTTTAAAGGCAGTCTTTGTGAAATTAATTTGGACACAGCAAAGTTCTATGCAATAAAGATATGTTCGTATAGAATAAACGCAATTTTGTAAGACAAAGATTTGTCTACAATGGATATATAAATTAGCATCAAGAGAATAATCAGAAAGTAATGAGATAAAAAATAACATCTATTGAAGATGATATAGTGTATAAAAGTACTTTATGCAGTGTCTTCATTAAAGGTTTGTATAAGCGCACCCACTCACAAACCTTGATATGAAAATGAGAAAAATTAAGCATCTTGAAGAAGCAAATATTAAAAAACTTGTGATTGTTCTAAATATCTATAAATCCAATTTTGATACATTAAACAACATTGAAGTTTTAAAGGAGATTCCAACCTAGCTGACAATCTGGAATTTTTCATTGAAAAACTTCTAACAGAAGGCTGCAGCGTTAAATTTTAGCATTGAACCCAAAATCATACCAGAACATCGACAAAAAAAATATCTTAGCATAGGTAAATCTAATTGTACGGTATCGAATCAATTTTAGATATTTTAGAATATTTAAACACTTTTAAAACTTTTTTTAAAAAAACAATAATTAGTATTCAAGACAAATGTCTAGTAAAAAGAATATGTTAGTGCTTGAAAAAATAACACTTGTTAAAAAAATAATTTTTTATAATCTTAAGATAATCAAGACAGAATATTATATATTCGAATATAAGATAAAGCACAGAGACGAAAAAATTGGTTTTTCCATAATCTACAGTCTTGGATTTAATAGTGTATCCTTGTTGCTCCAAATAGATACGCATTCAGTTTGTATCGGTAAAATACACTAAAATATGAAACTGATATTGAGTGCCTTAAAACTTTAGAAGCTGTGGCGTAATGGTTAGAGTTCTGGCTCAGAACCTAGAGGTTCGAGGTTTGACCCCGGGTTTAGGCCAATAAACGATATTGGTAAGGAAGGAGGCATGAAGTTAAATGCTTTTCCGCGGTGCTCTGTGATAAGACCGTAAGGTCTCCTTAACAACTACAAAAAAAAAAAGTCTTACCATGAAATCATTGTTGGAAGCAAGAAACCGAAAGTTTGCATGGTTTGCAAAAACTTACTGTTCTCTTCCCCCACGTTGAGTTTTTGATATCCATGTGAGATGATATAAAATGACACTTTTTTAAAACTGTTTTTTTTTAGTGTTTTACATTAAATTTAAATTTACTTAGTGTTCCTTATTTTTTATGGGTAAATTGTAACTTACATTGATGTTGCAAGCTATTGCCTGATGAGTCTCGTTGAATTTTGGCGCTAATTTTTTTAATTTTACGGTGTCATTTACGCGCAAAAAGTCCCTAATTATGCATCTTTTTTCTCCATCTGCTGCATTGTCTACTGCGCTATATTCAAGGCAGAATTAGCTGAAAACTGGCAACTTGTAACAGGGATGCGTAAAAGAATGGAAACACCGTTAAAATGTAAACCTTATAGAAATTTTAGATTTAAAGGTAAAAAGTAACGAAAATGTACATTATTTTACATTAAGAAATTTTAAATGTAAAGAAAATTGAATACATTGAATTGTTTGTAATTTGTCACTATAAGAAAATAGCAATTGTTGTGCAATTTTAAAATTAGTATAGATTTTAGATTAGATATAAAAATTGTTTGTTTAAGTTCAAGTAGAGATTACTTTAATAAGATAGTAGAAAAGTCTAGATAAACGATGTATGCTTAATATAAATATTGCATCAAGCTAGTTGCAGACATTTTATATAAAGCGCTTTTATATAGAAAAGTGCTTTATTTTTTAATGTAGACATTTTATATAAGCCTTCTTCAAAGTTATAAAATCCAATTGCATGCATCTGAGATTATTTTGATAACTCAGAAAAAAATTTTATGTTTTGAAAGATTCATTTTTTCTTCACTTCTTTTCAGTAAATAAAAAAGTCTGTAACTTAAACAACTTCAAATGGTATTTCTAAATTCAAATGGTAGCGCAATAGCGTTTTAGGCAAACTAAACTAAACTTAGGCAAACTGGACCCTTAGTCGGCAAATCGGACCCTTTTAGACTAGTTAGTCGACAAATATGGCCCCTTTCGTCATAGGTTAGACAGTCGGCAAATGTCGTAATGGCAGTCGGCAAATTTTGGAAAGCGAGGACCTTTTTTTTTTTTTTTTTTTTAATCGGCAAAAGTTGTAATGGCACCCCCCCCCCCCATGTTACACCTACTCGCGCCGGCCCTGACTTTACTTATTCAGGTTGAAAACTGTCACACGTGAAATTTTCGATAATTCGGTACTATACGGTAATATACCGATATTTCTGAGTGTTACCGAATATTCGGTAGCTCAGAAATATCAGTATTCGGTAAAATCGGTATTCAACTAAATCAAATTTTTAGCTTGAACTGATTTAATTGAATTGATTTGCTAGTGATTAGTTTTTTCTTTCGAAAACACAAGAAAAGGAAATACCTTGATTTGTGACGTCCAGTGAAAACACGACACTTTTTTCAATTATTTTCATGTCCAGTGAAAACATGACATGTTTTTTTTAATTAATTAAAAAAATGTAATGTTTTCGCTAAACGTCACAATTAAAAGTATTTTTTTTCTCGGGCTTTCGAAAGAAAAAACATCTTTAAAAATATTTTTTACATTCAAAATACAGAAGAATTTGGTCATTTATGACTTAAAAACTATTGTCATCACAAAAGTATAGAATTCTTTAAAAGAAAACTTTTTTTTATTTTAGTTTAACAAAAGCTAAATATGAAAGTAGTCATTTTAGTTAAAAAGAATTTTGTGAAAAAGGTTTAGAATTTGTTAAGGTAGTTTTCTATAGAAACCATCTTAACTATTTGCACCTTTAGTATATGTGCTAATTTAAACTACACGTGATTCAAATTAGCACATATACGATAGTAAATTTAGATCTATTAAAATTGTTATTTACTGATGGTTATTAATCTATTTGTTGCGCGTTTTATATTGAATTTAACACGCGTTTTAAATTTAATTTAAATCGAGAGAGAAACCAGTCTATTTATACTGAAAATGCTGACTATGCATAATATACTATTAATACGCATGCGTCGGATTGCGAGCAAACGTTGTACATAGGTATAAAATGAAATATTACGCGTGGTTGGCAACCGTTGAAGAAATTGAGAGCTATGTTAAAATTAAAATAATTATTTTTCACTTAGATAGTGGATAAGCTCTGAAATAATTCCTTTTAATATCAAAATGGATGATATATTGTCTGCAGCTCTCGGACAAAGTGGTTTAAATTCATCATTTTTAGAAAACCAAGATGGTGATAATGGCGGTTTTAACGTAAATGGGGCAGAAATCTTCCCTGTTGTTAATATTCCTACTCATGTTAAATCGATTATACCCCCAACAAATATAGGTTACGATATTGGTGATGATCTAACGGAATTTTTATGTATGTTAACAGACTCAGTAAATGATATAAAACAAAACACAAATGTAAATGCAAATACTAACAGTAATGGTATTAAGCATGTTAATACAACTACTAATGAGAGTGAAGCAATAACTGGAGATGTTGGAGAAAAAGAAATGCTTGATTATTTTTTTAAATCAGATGAAGAGGATGAAGAATCTGTTCCTTCGCCTGCTACCGAAAATACTTCTGTTCTGTTTCACCCCATAAATATGTCATCTATGTTTCAAACTCAAAAAACTCAAAAAAATTCAACTTTAAGTGTGCAATTTCCTAAATTGGTTTCATCAAAAACTATTGTAACACTTCCTAGTGTTAACAACTCTGAATTTTTTCAGAATCATAATATAATAAAAAACTCTTTCAAAACTAAAGAGGGAAAACAAATAATTTCAAATAATTTTCCAGCTTATGACACACTATCCCCTAGAAGTGTTGTTATGAATACACCAAATAAAACTGTTAAAAAGTTTCAGAATAAAAAATCACCACCTGGATCATCAGGTAAACCTTTGACATTTGCTAATCCAAAAAGCCCTTCTGACATTGAAAAAAAAAGACAATCAATTCAAAAAGTTTTAGCATCTCCAAATTTAACAGCAAGAGAAAAGCAATTTATAATGAAAAGTGCAATATCTCATAATATAAATGCAGATGCGATTCAGCTCCCTTCAAGTCCGAAGTAATTAAATTTTTATGAATCATTTTTTGTAATTCATTGTTTTAATATTCAATTAAATTTTAATATAACTTTAATATTTAAGTTATTGTTAAGAATATTTAAAAGAATAATTAAGTTTATCAGGGTTGAGAGGATATGATTGAATTTTATTTACTAGTTATTTTTTCGAAAATGACATATATATATATATATATATATATATATATATATATATATATATATATATATATATATATATATATATATATATATATATATATATATATATATATACATATATTAGTGATGTGCCATCGGCAAATGCCAATTGAGGCTAATAATAGGTATAATGTATTTATTTAAGGATATTTTAATAATATTAAAGATACATATTTAAGATGTACCTATTCATCAGAAGTGATTCGACCTACTAGCCTATGCTATTGGTAACCAGCAACCGATTATCTGCTTGACCATTTGTCGATTAATCAACTGATAGCATCGGTTATATATATATATATATATATATATATATATATATAGCAATTATGGAAGTGTTTGTAATAGAAAGATATGCAACATAACAATAATATTTTCTTACAACCTTTTCATTATTAGTCAGTAGGGAATGATAATCTGAAAAGATGTAAAGCAGAAAATTTAGTAGGAGTGTTGTAGTTATTCAATATATGGATTATTAACAATATTGTCATAATTATTGGTAGAAAATAACTGAGTTTTGCTATGAGATCAGATTAAAGATTAGCTGCCTGTTATAAGCAATCAAAAAGCAAATTGAGCCACTGTATAGGTAATATTATCAGGTAGATCAGTAGACCATGTATAAAACCTTGTATAATACCAGAAGTTACTGAAAATGATGAAGTGCTGTTCATCAAGAAAAACTTTAAAACTATGAAGGAATGAAATGGTATAATAGTTTTTCCCAGATAAAGCATGTGCATTGAACTTATCCAGCATGCAATACTTGCTTACATGCACAATATATGCAATACGCTTAGGCAGCATGCAATACTTTTTAGAAAGCCTTTAATATGTCAATAGCAGTAGCCCTTGTGTTACTGCTTCCATCTAAGGCATTTTTCAGTTATAGCATTTAACATTCCAGCAGTAGAGCAAGAGGTTTAAAATTTTATTGATTGTCAGAGAGTAAGTTGTTAGACTTATGAAATGAAACATTAGAAATTTATTATTAAATAAATTTCTAATATTTCATATGGATCAATTAGCTTCTTTTAGATATTAGGAAGAGCAGAATGTTAGACTTTAATTTTGACATTAAAAAATGATTCCACTCTAGAATCAATCAGCAATTCTGTCATTTGGTATGCCTAGCTCTGGCTGTTATAAACCTGAGAGCATTGTAAAACAGGATATTAAGGAAATTTATAAAATTAATACAAGTATTGGAAAAAAAACCACAATCTTCATTTGTCCTGGTTGATATTTTTTCTTACCTGATTTTTACATAATTGGGCTTAAGAAGCAGTAGAACAAGAGGTTGCAATACTCAATCATGCTTCAAAAGATTTTTATTTGATTATCAAAGGTTTTTCTCTGTTATAAAATTGGATTTTGGCATTTGGTTTTTTAATAAACTTTATATACTGAGTAGAAATTAAAAATATAATTGCCACTACTTAAATCCTGGAAAATGATGATCCAAAAAATGATCTTTTTTTGGATCATCATTTTCCTATATTAATGGCTCAAGGGGTGGGGTCAAAAGTTATCAAGTATATTTTTTATACAATTGCCCAAGTTTGGGGGTATGGTTTTTCAGATTTAAAAGTTTACTTTTTTTATATTTATCTAAAATAGATATGAGAGATAAAGTAAATGATTTAGTAATTTGAGTATAATCAATTTTAGCGCCAGACAGTATCTTTTTTTAGTTCTCTAAAGAGTTTTTGTAGAAAAGTTGAAAAATTTACAGTTAGAAACAGCAACTGAACAATCATTTTTGCTAATGAATGTAACACAGGTTTGTATGGACATTCTCTTCCTTCCATTCCAGTCAAACAGGTTGACCCATTGTTAGACATTCAAATCACTCTGGCTTCTGTTGCTAAAGTCATATCTCAATTAAACTCGTCTACGGCTTTTAGTCCAGACAACATTCCTGTCACAGTCTTGCAGAATTGTTCTCCAGAACTTTCTTCAATTCTCTCTAAACTATTTAACAAGTGTTTGACTGAGTCTTGTTTTCCTGCTTGTTGGAAAATGGCATCTGTGGTTCCAATATTTAAAAACTCTGGAGAAAATTCTGACCCCTCCAATTATCGTCCGATCAGTCTTCTTTCTGTTATTAGCAAGGTCTTGAGTCTTTGATCAACAAATTCCTCACATCTTATCTTCAGTCAAATAAACTACTGTCTGACAATCAATATGGTTTTCGATCCTCTTGCTCTACTGCCGACTTGCTAACTGCTGTAACTGAAAGATTTTATCGTGCATTAGATGGAGGCGGTGAGGCTAGGGCTATTGCTCTCGACATATCTAAAGCTTTCGACAAAGTTTGGCATGCTGGTCTTCTCCATAAGCTTGCTTCATATGGTGTTTCTGGGAAAGTTTTTGAGATTATCAAATCATTTCTTTCTAACCGGTTTATTAAAGTCATCCTTGAAGGCCAACACTCTTCTTTATTTCCAGTAACTTATGGGGTTCCCCAAGGTTCCATCCTGGGCCCTGTTTTGTTTCTTATCTACATAAACGATCTTCCTGACAACCTTTCATCTAAAGTAGCTCTTTTTGCTGATGACTCAACTTTATACTCCTGTCTTGACAAAAAGTCTTCTCTTTTCGATCGCCTAAAATCCGATCTCACTTCAGTAATAGATTGGGGTTCACAGTGGCTTGTGAATTTCAACTCTAACAAAACCCAGTTGTTTACTGCAAACAACTACCGTAGTATGGTCACCATTCCTATATTGATGAATGGCAATCCTCTTACTGAGTCGTCCTCTTTACGTCTTCTTGGATTATCGCTTACTACTGACCTTTCAAGGAAACCATATATACAATCGATTGCTAAATTAGCTTCTGTTAAGGTTGCTTCTCTTTATCGTGCTCGCCATTTCCTTACTTCTGATTCCATTCTCTACCTCTACAAATCTCTTATTCGCCCCTGTATGGAATACTGTTGTCATATTTGGGCTGGTTCTTCTAATGATTCACTTTTTCTTCTTGACAAGGTCCAAAAATGCATTGTAAATGTTGTTGGACCTGGACTATCTGCTAAGCTTGAACCTCTTTCCCATTGTTGTAAAGTTACATCTCTTTCTCTTTTCTACAAATACTATCATGGCCACTGCTCAAAAGAGTTATCATCTCTAGTTCCATCAACTAAAATTCATTCTCGCTTTACTCGTCATTCAACTAAGTCTCATTCGTTTACTTTATCTGTCCCTGCATGCTCTAAAAACTTTTATTTATCTAGTTTTTTTCCCCGCACTTCAATCCTTTGGAACTCTCTCCCATCTTCATGTTTTCCTGACTCATACAACCTTCAACTTTTCAAGTCTTCTGTCAACCGTTTCCTTGCTCTATAACTCTTTTCTTTTTTTTCCTAGTAATTCCCAACTTAATAGTGGCTGCTTGCAGCCTTGTTGGGAGTGAATGCAAATAAAAAAAAAAATCGGTCAACCTATAAGATAAATAAAGGGTGGAAGGCTGGTCAACAAAGGTTTTTTGCTTAATCTAAAGTCTATAAGCTTAATCTAAAGCCTAGAAATTTTTATACAAAAGCATAGCAGTTAACATCTGCCAAAAAATGAGTATTTTCATTCAGACTCTATCTCTAGCTTTTAAACAGCTTTTGCCTTTTAAAGTCAGAATTAACTTCTCCTTTTGCCTAAAAAAGCATAAGTGGTAAGATAGGAAATCATGAGCCAAGTTGTATATATATATATATATATATATATATATATATATATATATATATATATATATATATATATATACCCATATAGTGTAGCTTTAAGAGCATTTTAATGTAAAAAAAGTCTCTTACGACTACAATTTTAATTACCTCGTCTCTTAAGCTGTTTTTGATTGTCATCGAAATGTCAAAGCAATTAATTTATGCGGAAGTACATTAAATTTAATTGTTTTTTAAAAAATTTTTAAAAAACCGCAATTATAACGACTAGAAAGTTTTTTTTAATTAGTGGTGTTTTTGTTATTGATTTAATAAAAAAAATTTTTAAAACATGCGTAAATGTTGCTACATCGACTATCTTATAGCCTGACTTGCAACGGAGTGCTGCTACATCGACTGACAAATAGCCTGAGTCGCAACGGAGTGCTGCTACATCGACTGACAAATAGCCTGACTCGCAACGGAGTGCTGCTACATCGACTGACAAATAGCCTGACTCGCAAGGGAATGCTGCTACATCGACTGACAAATAGCCTGACTCGCAAGGGAGTGCTGCTACAACGACTGACAAATAGCCTGACTCGCAAGAGAGTGCTGCTACATCGACTGAGGGTTTGGTTTGGCCAGGCAGTCTATCAATTAAAAAAAAATATATATATATATTTCAGTTATTATGTATATATATATATTTCAGTTTTTATTTTTGTAATTAAGTTAATTTTGTTTTAGATCTATTTCTTCAGTTCTGAAAAACTCATCAACTGTAAGTGGTTCTTTTATGGTCTAAATGTTCTTTATTTTTTAAATTGTTTTGTAATATTTTTTACATTAAGACTTCAATACTTTTACATAAAAGTTTATATGAATAGCCCACTGCGAGAAGGTGCAAAGAAACCTTTTTTTTTCTTCTAGTAAAAAAGTAACTTGCTTTATACTATAGGATTTTTTATATAAATAAAAAATCCTAGTTACCTTTTTGTACTCTTTTTTTATGTAACTTGCATTCATAAATAGCCAGTATTATTTAAATACTTAGATAAGTTTAATTTTAAAAAGTGCGTAATAAAGATTTGAATAAAATTTTATTTTATTAATAATCTTATTTTATTGAAATTCTAAAGGTGCATTCCGTTATAGTAGACTTTATTAAAGAATATTTAATTTCAATTTACTATGTTTTTTTTTTTAAAAATTATTCATTGATATTAATTTTTCTCAAAGTTGTCTCCATCAAATGAATATGAAGAAGATGATGAAGATGAAAATGAATTAGCACACACAGATACTTTTGCTGAATATATGCCTAGTAAAGTAAAAGTTGGTTTTAGACATCCAGATCCTGTTGTTGAAACTAGGCATGTTTATATAAAGTTTTCATTATGTTTAATATTGTATAATATTTAAAAGAGTTATTAGTAAAAAATGTAAATAATAGTAATTTATATTCTCAGTTATTTAGTCATGGTTTTAAATGAAACATAATTTTTTAATGTATTTTTAAATTAGTTCAATGGCAAGTGTTCCACCTCCAGATGTCTGGTACAATCTTTTATTGCCTCAAGATGTTGTTTTGGAACGTAAATTGTCAGCTCTTCAGCTTGAATCTGTGGTATATGCATCGCAACAACATGAGCAGCTACTACCAAATGGCAAGCGAGCAGGTTTTTTGATTGGTATGATTATCATCTTTTTTTAGAAAATCTTATTTTGTGAGCATAATTTAAAAGCTCTATGTAATTTTTTCAAATTTATTTTTACTATTTGATTAGAAATTTTTTTTTTGTACTATATTCTCCTACACAAAAAGAGCACTGGCATATATGAAAATTTATAAAAAAAAAAAATCATACAAATAAATTTAATTAAATGATTTTTTTTGAAAATAAGATACTATGAATGTATTCTTTAAATAAAAGTAGTTCCTTATAAACTAAAATGCACAAATGTTTTACTGTAACCACCAAACAAACACAGCACAGAGGTTTTATAAACACAAGACAAATTAAATAAGAAAATATTTAAACTCATATATACGTTATTTACTATTTCTTTACTAATCGTTTAAAAAAAATTCTACCTTCAAAAATTTTGTTCATTAAATCAGATTTATATAGCAAAAAAAAAGCAAAAAAAGAAACTAAGAATTATAAGCCAAATTCAAAATAGTTCAACTAAAATGTTTTTGCTTATATCTCAATATATAGTAAAATGTAAGACTTTATATTTTGAATGCTATGTTATATTCTAGCTTAAGACTGGAAAAAATACTATATAGAGCAAAAAAAATTTGATTTTATGACCACAGCACCTAGAAAATTTATTTTTATTGAGGCATAATAAAAAAAATATATTTATATTTATTTAGTAAGAAACAACATATTAAATCGACAAAGAAAGTAAAAAATTGTCTATACTTATATAGCAAGGTTTTTGAGTCTTTAATTAGCAAGCACTTAATCTCTCATCTTGAATCTAATAACCTACTTTCTGATCTTTTTGTTCTACTGCTAATTTTTTAACAGTAATAATGATAGGTTTTATTGTTCATTTGATAGATGTGGAGAGGTTAAGGCTATCACACTTGACATTTCTAAAGTCTATGATACAGTTTGGCATGCTGGTCTTTTCCATGAGCTTTCTTCTTACGGTGTATTAAGTAATATCTTTAAGATTATTGAATCCTTTCTTACCTATTGTAGTATAAAAGTTGTATTTAATGAATAGCACTCTACTTCATTTCTTGTAACTACAGGGGTTCCTCAAGGTTTTCAGTGGCTGGTGAAGAAAAAACTCAGATAAAACTCAATTTTTTTCTGCTAATCGTTATCACAATAATCTAGATCTTATATTTTTGAGCAGTGTGTATCCGATGAGTCATCTACTCTTTGTCTTCTAAGATTAACTCTTACTTCCGATCTTTCTTGGAAACGATATATCAAATCTAAGGTTGCATCTCTATCGTGCTCGCCATTTTTTTACTCCAGATTCTGTTTTTTATCTCTATAAATCACTAATCTGTTCTTTTATGGAATACTGCTGCTATATCTGGAATCTTTGGTCTTTGAATGACACCTTTTTATCTTTTAGACAAGGTGCAAAAATACATTGTAAACATAGTTGGACCTGCTCTTGCAGCCAACCTTCAAGCATTGGTCATAATGTTGCTTCTCTTTCTCTTTTCTATAAATACTATTATGAGTCCTGGTCTAAAGAGCTAGCATCTCTTGTGTCATCTACTAAAATTCATTCTCATGTTACCCGTCATTCAATTAAGTCTCTTTTTTTTCCTCAAACATCAGTTCTTTAGAATTGGCTCCCTCATCTTGTTTTCTTGATTCATATAATTTGCTATCTTTTAAGTTGTCTGTTAAACATTATTTTGCTTTATAAACTTCATCTTTTTTCTTCTAGTAACTTCCAACTCTAATAGTGGTTGCTGGCATCTTTGTTAAAATTAAAAATATATAAAAAAAATTCTATTGTAAAAAGCTGTACAAATAACTATCAAACATTATGGCTAGATTATTTTATATGAACTTTTAAAAAAAAATTAATCTGTATTTGAATGTTAATTTGAGTTATTTGTTTAATACAGGAGATGGTGCTGGTGTTGGAAAAGGAAGAACTGTTGCCGGTAAGAATCAATTTTGTTAAGTCATAATTTTGTTTTGTTATAAATTTAGTTTTTTTTCTTTACAGTTCTATTATTCTCATTAATTCTTATTATCCAGCAACTACGGGACAAACTAACTTTTGGGTTTAAGAAAAAGTTTTATAGTACCTTATTGCTTTTCCAGGTGATACTAAAAATTTAACTCCAGATAATAAAATCAAAAGATTTAATTAAAGATAATTAGAATTTTTTTTTAATCTTTTCATCTTTCATTTGTTAGCAGTTTAATTAATAAATTTTGATGGTTAGATAAATGACAGCAAAACACAATAACAATTTTGGGTAAAAATATTTAGATCAACAAAAAAAATTTTTTTGGTTATATATGATTTTAGAAATATATATTTTCTGTTGTTATGTCTGTCTCTCGTTAAGTCTGCATAAATATTGCTCATTGCATAGGATCTATATATTCTAACAAAAACAGAAGAAAAAAAGTAAGCAATAAAATAAGTTTGAATATATATCGTTGGCGATTAGGGTGTGTCATTTTTTTCTTCTGGAATAAAAATACTGATGCAATTAAATCGCAACTATGTATTTGAATGCATCAGTATTTATTGATAACATTTGTCGATAGTAAATTTTACTAAAGCCTAATAAGTTATATAAGCTTATAAAATTACACATTTTTTCTGATAAGACTTAAAACTTTTATAAATGTGTTTTTAAAGAAACTTATCTATCTAAAATACGCGGCTATTTTTCTGGCATAAATATGACCTTTGGAAACTATCCAAAGTTAACATTACTAGTAAAAAACTTAAAATGAAAATGATAGCTGATGGTAATTAAAATATCTAAGTTTAAAAATACTCTATATTAATATATATAAGAAAGTTCAACAATTATTTGTCTGTTGTTTTTAACCCATGTGCTTTAGAATGTAAACAAAACAACCAGACTACGAGATATTATCTAGCCTTCCCAGGAAAGGTGTGCGGCTTTTCGTCTATGACTACACCAGAGTTTTTTATTTTAGATAACTTGATCACGGCATTTGTTTTATAATATTATTAATGGCGGAAAAAGTTTTAAAAACAAAAAAAGCAAAACTAACAAAATAGGAAATAAAAAGTAAATTTAAATAGAAAAAAATAAAAAGAAATTTATAATTTAACTAATTTATGTACTGTTTTTATTTTTGTTTCTTTAAAGTGGTTGTTACATTCAGCAACAAAATTAGATAAGGCGAAGTAAAAAAAAAAGTTTTAAGTCTACAATAAAAAGAATGATTTTCCTTTATTTAACTTTTTTTAAAGAGGAAAGCAAAAATATAAATTGCAATGTATTTGTAAAATATATTTATATAATAACAAGAGCAATCACGAAATGCAAAATCTGGAAAAATATCTGGTCTTCAAAATTTTAGTTAATACAAAAACATGTTCTTTGTTTTCAAGAGGGCGAATCAACTTTAATTTGTTAGCGAAAAAGTTATAAAAAATAAAACAATAAACTTAGGAATACAAAAGTAATAACATTCTAGTGACTAACTGCATTTTAAAAGTAATAATACTATAATAGTGTTATTACTTTTATAACGCACTTATAATTTTTATAATTTATTCTTTGTTCAAATAAGATAAGTTCTCCCAAAATTTAATTTAAGTAGTAAAGCATCTAGAAAAATATAGTGGATATCCAAATAATATTTAAAACTTAAGTAACATATAAAAACGTAAACGTAACTTTATCAAAATGTAATGTCTAAAAAGTTTAGCATTATTAAAAATGTTACTAATGATATGTATAAAAGTGCATTAATTTTCAAATCAACCAATAAAAATTTTTATTATTTGAAAATTAGTTTAAATTCCTATTTTGTTATTTTGTTTTTAAAATTTTTGTCAGCAACGGTCATACAAGACGAAAAACTGCACACCTTTCCTGGGAAGGGTTGAAATAATAAAAAAGCGTTATATGTAATTTAAAGATTAGAGCCCATTTTTTAAGTATATACAGAAAAATGGTCAATTTTTTAACTCTGTAAATTAAAAAGTATTAAAATTTCCATTAATGTTTATAATTTTGACCTTTAATCTAATATTTTTTAGGTATTATCTATGAAAACTATCTTCACGGTCGTAAAAGATCAATTTGGTATTTATTAATTTTTGATAAAAATTAATATTTTTTTAACATTTAATTTATTGAAAAACAAATTTTCTGGAATTTCTAAAAAAGTTTTTTCTTAGATTATAAATGAGATTTCCTGAGATTTTTTGGAATTCTGGAAATTTAGACTAATTTTATTTTTAGGTGTGATGATGTGTCATTATCTTAAAACATTGCAAGAAAAAATGCAGAGTTTTTCATAAAAATCAGTATTTTAGTTAAATTTTTAACTGAAAATTATAGTTTCACAATTAAAATTAAAAGTAATCAGTAAAAATACCACAAATATAAAAATTGTTTTTATTTTGCACCCCTTGCTGTTAGTATCTAAAATATAGTATTTAATTTCCTGGATTTTCATAAAAATTAAATGTCATCTTTATTACATAGGGTGGCTGGGACAGATTTATCAGGAAAAATTTTTGTGATCTTTTTTGACCAAGTGGTAAAAAAATCAAAATGTTTGTCAAGAGGCCAGAATTTAATAAATTTTGTTAAAGTCATGGAAAATTCAGAGTTTTGATGAATTTTTGACAACTATGAGTGCAAATTGAATAGTGTCTTGAAAATATTGGTGTTATGATTAGTTTTATTAGAAAGAAAACATTATTAGAAAGAAAATATTGAAAATATTGGTGTTATGATTAGTTTTATTAGAAAGTTAATATAACTATTTAGGTATTTGTTAGTATTTAGACAAATCTTATCTATGAGAATTATTTTTTGCCTCCCTTAGGTCACAGGGACTACTACATTAGAGGACTCTTTTGTTACAACACTTTTAATTTTTTAACTCAACAGCATGAGCCTTCACGAACTAGGCCAATGTTTGAAGAAACAGGTTTACATGGCGCACCCCAGAAATTTGTAAGCAAACTCTGTTAAGTTCAAAATGATAACTTTGCTGTTTTATAATTGGCTACTTTTAAGGAATTAAAATTTAACATTTAAAGGAATCTTCTGAGACATGTTGTGTTCATATTAAAGAGAATGGTTAAAAAAATGTTATGGTTGAATTTTTTTTTGATTAAAAACAAATAGATAAATGTGTACCAAGAAAAACTAACTTTTTTATTATAGTCGAAGCTCGTCTGTTTATTTGTAGGCTAAAACGTCTTCATAATATGCACCGCAATCTATAGACTTTATATTTTATTCAAGCGCATCATATTCCTAAGAGTTTTAGTACATGACAACATTGCTTATTTTGTTTGTGTATTGGCATAATCAATCTTTTAAATAAACAAAAAAATCTATAATGTCTTGTAATAAATTTTTTAGGAATAAAACCATTGAATAAATGATCAAGTCTGTAGATAGCGGTGTATATTATGAAGACTTTTTGGCCTACAACAAAACGGAGATGATAAGCTTTGACTAAAATAACAAAGTTAGTTTTTCTTAGTATGCATTTATTTTGTTTTAATCAAAAAATTTAACCCCAAAATTTTTTTTTTCATTCTCTTTAATATGAATACATGTCTTGGAGATTTGGGATCCCTTTAAAAAGTTTTCAAGCCATGCTTTTAGAGTCCATTCTCAAACAACTATTAAAAAAGTAAGATGACACCTTAAACCGAATTCATTGAAAGCATTAAAGACAAAAGATTTGTTGATTTTCTACAACAAAGAATAATGCCACTCCTAATATCACATCACAAATAGGAGATCCATCTTAGAGATAGATAAGTCTTTATTTTTCCTAGAGATGGATAAGTCATAACATTGTACATGTGAGGAATATAGAGATAACAATTTTTAATATAAGTAGTGGAAAAGTTTGTAGGTTTATTAACATGATAACTCAAGCCTTGTTATGATGTTATGGAAAAACATAATGCAAGTAAATGTAACTTTGCTCAATATCCATTTTTACATTGTTTAAAGTTAAATTGTGTCAGTTGCGTATTTTTAAGTAGCGCCTTGTAATTAATTTTAATTTGAAATCATGTTAAAAATCATTTAAAGTCTTCATCTATATAAAATATTTATAAAGTATCTTTAAATTTAAAGAAATTGTTGTAAAAAAAATTATCAATGAAATTTAAATGTTTTTTTTTATTTATATAAACTTATTCTATTTATATCTTAAAACATTTATAACACAACATTATTGTCTTAAGTTTGCTTTCTTACACTTTTTTTTTAAAAAAAAAAGGGGGGGGGGAGGGCAATTGTTTAAAGGAACGTTAAAAAAAAAAAAAAAAACTATCAATTTTTTAAAATATATTTTGGCTTTAACAAAATCTTCCTCTACTACTCATAAACTAGTTATTCATTTCTAATCGTGTTCATTCTAAGATCAATCATGATGATTATAAAAAAAACTTAAGCTAATAAGCAATTTCAAAACTAAAAAAAAAAAAAATCATCTTTTCATAAATTTACATAAAATTTATGAAAAAAATTCTCTAAATTAATTTTGCCTACAGGCTTGATTATGGTTTATCTGGCAATCCATTTATAAATAGTATACAGTTATAAACATTAAGCTCTTTTGTATGTAAGGACTTTAGTTACAGGATGAATAAAATTTATTGATTTAAAACTATAAATAATAAATGATAGTAAGTAAGTTGATATATAAAAAAAATAATAATAAAAAAATAAAACTATACATTAACAAAATACTTGAATGTAATACAAACATTAAAAAGTAACTAAAATTAAATTAGATAAAAAAAATTTCTTTTAACATGTTGCAAAATTTTAAAAGTTAAAAGTATTGTAAAACAAAACATTTTAAATTAAAAAAAAATTTAATAATATTTAATAATAAATTTAATTTAAATATAATTAAATTAAATGTTAAATTTAAAATATTATTTCACAATTGTGGTGAAAATGTTTTTTACTACAATTAGTTACTGCATAATGTTTTCTGCATAAACTGTTTATAAAGACTGTTTAAATGAATTTTTAAATGTTTAAAATCTAATTGAAAAATGTTTTAGCATAACGTAAATGACTTAATGTGTAGGTGAAAATTCATTTTCACCTTCATGTCAAGCCATTCAGGCCATTAGTGTGAAAAATTCATATGGCACTATAATTGTAAGGTATTCAGTATTGTTTTTTAGGAGTTTTAGTTATATTAACTTAATAAGTTCTTTTAAATTTAGTCATTTCAACTTTTTAATTTTACCTTTTCAAATTTTAAAAAATAATTTTAGAATTTAATTCAAGTTTTGGAGATATATAAAAAGATAATAAAAGTATTAAACAATGAATAAGATTTGAATATATATTACGGTAAAAAAAAAGAAGATAAAATGTGGTAGTGGTGTAGTGTTAAAGCGCTTGCTTCATAAGCAAGAGGTTCTGAGTTCAATCCCCATCACGTCCCTGGTAGTAACGTCGCAGAGAAATGGGTTGAGCGTGGCTCAACTCGTTTCTCTGCACAGCAATGTTGTTTATCAGGGTTCGTGTTTCGGAGTTATAGAGTTAGAAGAGGATTTTAACCACAAATAAGTAGCCTCTTCATTTGTAGTGGCCTTCTTGGCCTTGAGGAGGTGAATTAACAATATATATATATATATATATATATATATATATATATATATATATATATATATATATATATATATATATATATATATATATATATATATATATGTTGATATTTTGTGTTTGTATTTTTAGATTTAAGATTTTTCTGTAAAAAGTTAAATTTCATTTACCTAAACTTATTGTTTTTATTTTTAATAATGTAACCATTATGGCACACAATAACTTAACCAATATTTTAGCGCACATTTTGCAAAATACCAAATGCTAATTAAAAGTTGTTGTTCTGAGAGCTTATGAACTTTACCAAGTTTAGGGTGCGCCATGTACAGGTCTGCCCAGGTTTAGTGCAATACTACCAGGGATTGATTGTGTATATTTGTAAATTTTTATAGCTATTTTTTTTTAAAGATTTTTTTTTTGATAAATTTTACATAGTAAAGTTTGGATTTGATTGTTTTTATCAGGATGTCAGTTAAAATGAAAATTAGCTGTCCACCTTGTTGTATTTCTTTTAATTTTTTAAAAATCTATTTTTGTAAAGGTATTCTTGTTTAGTTTTTTTTTGTTATTGTTCTGTAGAGTAAAACTCAACCAAAGTTTTCTAATAAAAAATATAATTAGAAATATATGACAAGTTAATAAAATAAAACATGCAATTTTTGCATTCATTCTTTTATAGTCTAGTTAAATTCTAATAAAATCGCAGGTTAGACAGCATTATAAATTTTTGTTCATAAGTATTTTAACAATTAACTCTAATTTAGAAATTAAATAATCTGTAATATAATTTTCAGATAATCTTTTAATTAATATTTTTGATGTCAAAAATATGCTGATTGAATAAAATTCAAAAAAGTTAAATGCCTTTGGTTGGTTTTACTTAATTGATTAAAGGAAAAAAATTAAATCATATTAGTAAATAATAATAAATTGCATTTTTCAGGCTCAGTGTTTCAAACGACTTACGCTTTGATGCAATGAGAGATCTTAGAGATATTGGATGCCGAGCAAAAGTTCTACCATTAAACAAGGTAATTTTAGTTTTTTTTTAATTTTTGTTTAAATTGCAAACTATAATAAATTAATAATAAAATATATAAAAAGATTATTATTTTCCAGATATTATTGTTAATGTTTTTTGGAAATCTAAAAGGTTTTCCAGAAATACGAGTTGAAAAAAAATTTAAATGAAATAGGAGTTAAAAAAAATATTTTAAGTTGCATAAGACTGAAACTGTTGAAAGCCAAAGGGTTTAAAAAAATAATAAGACTTTTTTTGTTTAAACAATTTTAGCATATCACTTTGCTTATAAACCCTTTTTTAGACAAAATCCAAATGTTTTTTCTAAAAATGCTTCCACGTTGGCTATTCAATCGAAATATTATCTCTTGTTCAACTAATCAAACCCAATATTGTGTGTTTCATCATTCTGCCAAGTTTCATCCTATTGCTGTAGTTGTTTCTTCATGCTCAAAAATATTTTTCTCACATCTTTTTCATTGGAATTCTTTGCTTTATTTTTTTAAAGATTTAAATCTTTTAAAAATTTGGATTTTTTTTTACTTATAATTGATTATTTTAAGTAAATATAAAAAAATCAATTTAGTTTTTCTAATATTTTTGTTGGTTATTGACTGGCTTTAGATTTATATATCTGTTTTTTGTTTTAGTTTAAATATGACGAAAAAATAACATCTAAAGTTAATGGAAAGTTCAAAAAGGGTTGCATCTTTTCTACATACTCAGCATTGATAGGTGAAACAAGTGGCAACTCCCGTTTCAAAAGTCGGCTTGATCAGCTTCTTCACTGGTGTGGGGAAGATTTTGACGGACCGGTATCTTTCTCATTATAAGTTATACAATTTAAAATTTTTTTTTCTAAATTAGCCATAAAATTTGTTTGAGTCTTCTTCACATCAAAGATATTCTTTATTAGGCATTTTAAAAATTAAATAAAGTAAAAAAATTAATAAAAATAATAAAGTTAAAAAACTTTAATTCTAACCTGGAGTTTTGGATGTAGTTGAAAAATACCTATTTTGGGTAATTTTGTCAATGTCTTTGCTGTTTAAATATAACATCTAGTGACCTGTAAAACATTTCAATGTCAAATGTAAAATAATAGTAAATGTCAAGTTAGAAAAATTAATAACTGCTTAAGACTGATTAAAAATAATTAACATATCTAAGATTAGTTCTAGCTCATAATTATTTTGTAGATGAGTGCAGGCTTGGCCAGGAAGGCGTGAGATTTCAAGTCTTTATATGACCACTCAAATAATATTTTGCTATGATGATTTAGCCACGGCTTTTAACAAATGCCCTAAAAAAATGGTTTTTTAATTACGTTGAAAATAAATAAATTTGATGCGTTTATCTTTATTAACGTTTTTATTTTAGCAAAATGCTTTTAAATAAAGATTTTAATTACCATTGAAAGTTGTATATTTCTTTATTTATATTATTTAATTATATAAGATTTTTTTAAAAGTAAAAATAAAAAAAGTAAAAGTTATTAAAAAAATTTTTTTTTTTAATTTTTGACTTTAATAAGCGAAGGTCTCTAAACTTAATACACGAATCATTGAAGTTTTTTGAGAAGAAAAAAAAAAAACTTTTTTGAAAGCCGTTTGAATTAACTAACTTCGATCTTTACTTACGTTTTTATTTTATTGAATTTAAATAAAGTAACAAGTCACTGCTGATGATTTTTTATTAAAACATATATATTTTTTTAAAAGTATTTATTTTTTATTATGTTTTTAAATAACAAAAAAATTAAATAAAAATTTAAATTGAACAATTTAATTATTTTTGAAGAATTAAGAATCTTTTTTTAAACTTTTAAATTTGCGTGTTTATTAAACAATCGTCAGTTGTTACTTTATTTAAAAAGCGTTTCGCATAATTGGCATAATTATATTGAAAAAGCATTAGTAAAGATAAACGGTTTAAAGTTATTTTTTCCAAACGTTATTTAGATAATCTTATTGTTATAGTTTATTAATTAATGAAGCTAATTTTTAATTTTATTTCTGCTATTTTAGTTATTTTATTATTTTTTTTTTTTACCAAGATTTACTTGCTTCTTTTACGATAAATTTTTTTAAAAGTTTTTTTATAGTTAAGATAATTTTTTTAGCACGTTTTTAAAACATATACAAATTTTCAAAACATATTAACATCTGTGGCCAAGTTAAGTAAAATCAAATAGTATTTACGTGGTCATATTATGACATGAAATCGCACGCCTTCCTGGCCAAACCTGGATGAGTGTATATATATGTATTACTAATTTAAAGTTCAAATTTGATAAAAAATGTTTTTGTTACCTGTTTTATTTACAAGTTAATAAAAGTAATTCTTAGTGTTTGGTGTTGATAGATAATTTTAGACGAGTGTCACAAGGCTAAAAACTTAATGCCTGCTGGTTCTTCAAAACCAACAAAGACAGGTATTACGGTGATGAAGTTGCAAGATATGTTGCCAAAAGCAAGAGTTGTATATTGTTCTGCTACAGGTAATGGGTGTGAAAAGTCAAGTTTTTTAATTTTTTTTAATTTTTTTTTTTGATTTTATTTTCAAGAGCAATAAAAACTGTAAAACAATTAAAATTTTTTTTTTTTTTTTACTAACTACAAGAAAATTTTATGCTTTTAAAAATAACTGTTTAAATTAAAAAAAAAATTTTTAAATTAATAAATGTGCTTATGTTATTTAATTTGAAACTTAACAATTTTAAAAACAATTTTTTTAGCAAAGTTAATAATTTAGAATAAAATTGATGTAATATTTGTATGTAATGTATATTGTTTATGAAACAAATCCCTTTAAAAAATATAAAAGTTTGATAAACTTAAAAAAAACTGTTTCTTTTTTCAAAGTAAATTTAGCAAGAAAATAAAACATTTTTAAAAAATGTTGAGAGTTTTAAAAAGCTCATATGACTTAATATATGTATTAAATAAACTACTGTTAACCATTAGTATTCCGTGTTTAGAAGAATTGTTTTTAAGTAACTTACACAAACAACATAAACTACATGGCCCTAAATAAGTTTATTGAATAAAAATTTTCATAGAATTGTTTACATTTTTTTTAAAAGTAAACAAACAGTTTTAAAATATCATCTCAAGTAAAATTTTTTAAATGTTTTTAAAAAATATTTTTTGTGCCTCAAATTATGCATTAAATATTTAACAGTATATCAACAGTATAAAAGTATGTCAGCCCAAATATAATTCCAAATTAAAATTTAAAATCAAATATTTAATAGAACAATGTTTCAATATATTATTTAATTTTTTTTTTTTTATTAAAAAAAAAAGAAAAGAGAGATTAAAAGATGTAAAGAGATTACTTTTAATGATCCTTTTAAAGTTCATAACTTTAAGTTAAGTGGTTTATTTGTTTGAAATCAGGAAAAAGGCAACTTATGTTTTTTTGTGTTTATTTATTGTAAAAAAACTTAATGAAAATGTGTTGAAAGTATGAGATTAATGTTTATATATATATATATATATATATATATATATATATATATATATATATATATATATATATATATATATATATATGAATATGTTTCTTCAAAAAATAAAATAAGAAGTTTTTAAATATTTTCTGAAAAAATTCTATGGAGTAATCATCTTCATACTTGGACAACTATGAGTATCCAGTTGTGATCAATATTGTTTCACTTGCAATCCATTTTGAAATAAAAATAATTCTTTTTTATATTCTTGTTATATACTGTTTTATAATATACTTCTTTTGTATATAGATTTAGTATTTTGACATTATTTATGAAATTCTTTTAACTTATCATTAAAAATATTTATATGGACCAAAGATGGACAATACTTTTGCTATTATAAATGTTATATAGCATGTTTTGTTAATTTGTTAGGTGCATCTGAACCAAAAAACATGGCTTATATGAATAGACTTGGGTTGTGGGGAAAAGGAACTGCTTTTAAAGAGTTTACCGATTTCATTCAATCTGTTGAAAAGAGGTTTGTTTTGCTCTTTTTAGAAAAGATTTAAAATTTTTTTTCACCAGTTTAGGGTTTCATGAAGACAAATGTTTCTTGATATAAAAGAATTTATGAAGAATGCTAATTGTTATCAATGAGAAAATATTCCTCTTAAACAAATCTCAGACAAACAATAATAATACAAAATCGGATGAAGTTCCAATACTTTTAAAAATGACAAATTGACAACATTAATTTTAAAACTCACTCTGAACTAGGGTTGCCAGACATCCAACAAAAGGAGGACACGTCCCCCTTTTTTATCCTTTGTCAGGCATAGCTGAAAATATTTAAGTTGTCTTACTTTTTTTTATTGTCTTGATTTATCCTACAGTTTAAATTGTCTTAATTTGTCCTACAAAACAAATGAAAGTTGGAATATAATTTCATTCCATTTAAAACTTTACTAGCTGTAAACTTTTTTGAGTTGTAGTATACAGGCAAAAGAATTGCAAAACTTTAAAAAAGTAAAGGTCTATTCTTTTTCAATTAAAACGTTTTTAAGCACATTTTGTCTTTGTCAGTTTTCACTTCTGCTCTTATAGCAACAACAGCACTTAAATTGAATTGCTACTTTCTTTATAAAAATGACTTTAATTTCTACAAAAAGAAAAATGAAATGCTTTGCTAAAGAGCGCAACAAGAATGAGGCAAAAATGTGATAGCTTGTCACTAACAAAGTAGCTACTAATTTAGGCCACCATGTTAACAGTGAAAAACATAAAAACCTAATTAAAGTGTCAGCGTCATCAAATAAATTAACATTCTTTTTTTAACCTAAAACTCTAAGGTATTGCAGAAAGCCCAGGCAGCTGAAGCAACTTTGGCATTTCATATAACATTTTCTCATTTAACATTAACGGATATTATACATTTTTTTGTTTATTCTCATATAATGTTAGTACCATTGCTAGAGGGTCAGAGTCTCACCCCAACATAAAAAAAGCTATAAGCCCCCTCCCCCCTCCCTTCCCTAAAAAAAAAAAAAAGTTAAAAATCTTCCTTTATTTGGTATTAAATAAAATTAAGTATGTTCTTCTTTTGGCTTTTTTATGTCCTCCTCTAGGTAATCGTATATCTGGCAATCCTTAACAACACAGTTTATATAAAAAAACTATGGCTGACTTTTAACTCAATCATTGTATGTAATCTTAATTTTTTAAGTCACAATTCTACTTATGATTTTGTATTATTATTTTCTATATTATCTATAGTTTTTCTTATTTTTCATTTTCTATATTATCTATAGTTTTTCTTATTTTTTTATTTTTCCTTTTTTCCCCTTACATTTAAAAAGTTCTTCATACAATGACTGACACAAAGATAAGTGAAAAAAGTTTACACATTTAGCAGGTTTTTATTTGGGTAAATTATAATTTAAATATAAAAACAAAATTTATTTATAATAACACTTCCTGATTATAAAAAAGAGAAGTAAAAAGGTTGCACTAAATAGCAATTAAAATATTTGAATATGTTTTGATAATACAGTGTGCAATATCAATCTAATTGGGTTTATTAATTATAAGTTATTTGTAAAATAAAAATAATTTTATTTCAACAAGAAGTAAAGCATTTTTAAGAATGTTGCCAAAAATTTAAAGTTTATATAAAATAAAAAATGATCAATACTGTTTTTTGGTTTGGGTTTGGTTATTAAGTTAATATCAGTTGGGTTTATATTATTAAATGTCAGTATTTGATTTATTTTGATTATTTTTTAGATTATAAATTAAAGATTCACTACTGTATTACTAGCAAAACTTGTATATTTTTTATTTATTTTTTAAAATATAAAATTTAAAAGTACTATTAGTACTTGCTAAATACTAATTGCTTTTTTTAAATTAGAATAAATGAATTTTCAGTCTGTTACAAAATTTTGAAAATTGATTGTCTTATTTCTTTGTCAAACATTATTTATACTGATTGTGAACTTGGCACTTTCTACAAGAATACTTCTTTGAGTACAAATTTTTTTGTATATGTTTTTTGATCTTATAATATAACCAGTGTATATTGAATAATAAGAGTTATTCAAGTTTATAAATTTTGTTCAAGGGGTGTTGGGGCAATGGAAATGGTTGCCATGGATATGAAGCTGAGGGGCATGTATATTGCAAGGCAGTTAAGCTTTTCTGGAGTAACCTTTGACATAAAAGAAGTAAAACTTTGTGCTTCTTTCATTGAAATGTATGATGCTTCAGTTAAGTTATGGCTTGATGCTAGAGATAAGTTTGAAACAGCTGCTGATATTGTTGGATTAGATAGCAAGGGAAAAAAAACTATGTGGGGTCAGTATTGGTCTGCCCATCAGCGATTCTTTAAATATTTGTGTATTGCAGCTAAAGTAAAATCTGCCGTTGAAATTGCTAAAGAAGCAATTGAAAAAGGAAAGTGTATACTCTTTGGACTTCAATCCACAGGAGAGGCACGTACACTTGACCAACTCGATGAAATGGGTGGAGAGTTAAATGATTTTATTTCAACAACAAAGTAAGTACTTTTTGATTCATGCTAATTGAAAATGTATTTGTGTGTTGCTAAACTTTATTTTTTTTTTATTTAGAGGTGTCTTTAGTACATTAGTTGAAAAACACTTTCCTACAACTGTGGATTCTAAAGCTAATCACAATAACACTGATTGTAAAAGAAAGCGTGGTACTTTTTTTCCCCATTTTTATTTATTTGTAAAACAAACTAGGAAATTTCATTTTAGGATTTTAATTTAAAATTTCATTATTGCTGCAGTTATTTACAGTACTGTGCAGTTCTTAAATTCATAATTAAATTCATAAATCAACTTATTTATAACTTTATTTCAAATATAATTATTTTTTACTTTTACTTTTGTACAGAAATCAAAAATTTTAGCTTCTTGCCTGTCTTGTTAATTAACAGCATAAACTAAGTGTTGCTTAAACTTTTTAATACAGTTAACTTATGCTAATATTTTTAAAAAATAAATTTTTTTATTTGAGATCACTAATATGTAAATTAACTTGTTGAACCAAATACAGTTGTTGACTGTCTTATTTTAATCAAACATTTTAAATTTAAACAAGAAATAATTTATTTTGAAATAATTGTGAAGTTTTAATAAAATTGACTTTTATTATTCATTTACTATTGAAAAAAAAAAAACATGCAAAATTAGGTCTTTTTAGGAAAATCTTGCATGAGCAATTTGGAACCCTAAATGCAGAAAAATTTAATATCCATAAAAAAAAATAAATACGGCCATCTTTAGCTTCAACTTGATCATATATAGAAAACTGTTGAGCTCGCTGTTTATGAAGGATAATTTTAAAATTTGAAAAATTCATGAGTTTAATGTCTAGGTCATGCCAGTTAGAGTATATCCTATGGCTTTTTACTCTAAAAAGATAGTTATATTTAGTTTAGATCATTTTCTAGATAACAGATATCAATAAGATATGTCTATAGTTGCTTAGATAAGTTTAATTTTATTTTGTATAGAAGTAAGCTTGATATTTTCATGATTTTGCTTTTCCAAAAGAACACTGCAAGTTGTAATTATTTGAAAATAAAACCAATCACAACAAAGATATAAACAATCCACTAACTTTGCAACACATACAGGTTTACAGAGTCCACAACAACTGGTTGCCAGCAAGTCCAATCCAATTTATTAGTCAGTGAACAATATCTTTGTTTATGATTTTTTTATTTTAGTTTTATTTTGCAGACTGTTTGCAAATTGGCATTGTTTCATTATCACTTTTACTTCATTATCACTTTTACTTTTAATTTAAGTTGCAGCTAAAGATAAGTTTTAGTTATTATGATGTTATCAAACCCTTTTATCTGACTAATATTTTATTAGTCTGAAATGTTTTGAATTTGTTGAAATTTAAAGATTTTCTTTATATTTTTTATGTTGAAGAAAATAAAATAATTAGAATATTTCTCTAATTTTATTTGTTAGGTTCTGCAAAACACGCATAAAATGTTTTTTTGCATAAATAACATGTCAATCGTTATTAACTCAGAGAAATTGAAACTACCAATTAAATTACTTGTATATGTAATATAATCAACAAAAAGTACACTGTTAGATAAAGCTTATAGGAGCTAATTATTGTTCAATACAATTTTATCTAGATTGGAAGAAATCTCACAAACAGAAACGACGACGATATCAAGATGGTGTCGAATTTATGTCATCAAGTAAGTTCTTAACTATATTTATGTTTTTTTTTTTCTACTGCTGAAAATTTTAAAATGGTATAATCATTATAAATAGTGCATTTATAAAAAATTATTTTTATTTTAATTTAGGTGACTCAAGTGATAGCGAAAATGAATCAAAAAATGAGGCCAGTGATCTTATATTGTCTGATAGTTCAAATGAAAGTGAGGAAGAAGACTTTTCTTCAGGAAGCTTGTCTGAATCGGATGAGGGTATTAATTTATTATGTGAATAAGGCATTTAAATTATTTACTGATTGTTGTTGATGATTATCTATCACTAAGAAATATCAGTAATTTACAAAGGTTTTTGAATAAACTACTAGAAAAGGAAAATCTACTCATTTGTGAGTATATTTTAATAGCCTTTTAGTTTTGAAAATTCAGTAAAAATTGCCAAACTATGAGGTTTTAAAGCAGATATTTTAAGTAACTTACATTAATCCAAGTTAACTTTCATAATAAAACAAAATAAAGAATGCCCAAAGGTTCTTGATAGTGAAATATATTTTCTACAAATTTATATTTTTTACGGAACTATTATGAGACTACTTTTTTAATTTTAATTTTAACTAGAATTGAAATACAAATTTTCACATGCATGTGTCACAAAAACAGTTTTAAAGGGATTCTTTAATAGAATAATAATATTCTTATATTTAATACTGTTTTTTTCTTAATATAACAATCGTTAGCAGGATGATATATTAGAGTTACTCAAAATTATTATTTTAAATTTTTTCCTACTTTAAGCACTCTATATTTATAGATATGTATCAGGGCTCGAATTAAGCATATCGCGATTGCGAATCGCAATTGCTTTTTATACTTTTGCGATTAGTTTTTTCTTAAAACATATATTTTTGCAATTGGTTTACTTTTTTAGTTGTTTATTTACTTTTTTTCTAATTTAACTTTTTCTTTTGGCAATTCTTAAAAAGTAATGTTTTCATATTAAAGTTCGTCACGCAAAGTTTGAATAGAAGCATGATCATTTGCTCTTTTGCGAGGAGATTTTTATTCAACGTAAAGCACTTTTTAATTTAAATTACTTTAAATCTCTGCTTAGTAGCAAATTAAAAACACAAAAGTTAAACAAAATTTTTTCTTCATTCTATTTTTTTTAACAAAACAGCATTTTTATCTTTTTTTAAAAAAAACGTTGCTCCAAATTTACTTATTAATAATAAATTAAATTATCTTACAAACAATTTTATAAAATTATTTTTACTACTTTTAGTATAATAAAATATATATTAATTCGTTTTTATTAAATAAAATTTCTATTAGTAAAATTGTACTAATAGAAACCAGCAACTTTCACGTTTTTCGCTTTTAACGACCTTGAAACTATTGAAGTTAAATTTTGTTAACTTTACTGAATGGATAGAGTATATCACAGTAAATTAACTTATAACCTAAATTAAAACAACCAGTTAAGTTATTCTTTAGTTAACTTAATGTTAATTAACCAGTTAAGTTACAAATAATTAACCAGTTAAGTTACTCTTTAAGTTAACTTAAGATAGTTACTTTAGCCTTAAAAATCACTTATTCAAATAATTTTGTGATTGAAATTTGAAATTAAAAAAAAATTTAAAAATGTAAAAAAAGTTTGATGAAATAAGGGAGAATGAAGATGAAAATTTTTTTTTCGTAAATCGTAAATTTTGTTAACGTTTTGAATTATATATTTTATCTTGAAAATAGTTTTAAAAGTAGAAACATTCTATTGCAAACATCAAAGCTGTGATTGCAAATTGCAAGTTAAAATAGAAATTATAAAAATTTTAAATTAAATTTGATAAATTATTTTATTAATAAACAAAGCAGAAAAGCGGTAATCTTTCTTTAATTGCAGTTTTTATTTTATTAAACGCCAATTACTAAAATGCTTTAGGTAGCGCAAATGTTTTTTATAAAAAGAAAAACTCTTTCTAATTGTGTAATTTTGTAGTACAGGGAAACCCCTTAAAGAAAATCAACTATAAACCAGTGTCTCCTTATTAACTCTTATTCCTCTAGTTTTTTTCCTCAAACATTAGTTCTTTGGAATTCGCTTCCTTCATCTTGCTTTCCTGATTTATATAATTTGCAATCTTTTAAGGTGTCTGTCAATCGTTATCTTGTTCTACAATCTTCATCTTTTCTCTTCCAGTAACTTCCAACTCTTATTAGTGGTTGCTTGCAGTCTTGTTGGAAGCGAAGATGTTTAAAAAAAAAACACTCATCATTTTTGCATTTTCAACTAACTTGTTATATTTATTTTCATCAATGTTTTTGTAAAATACCATCAATTTTTGTTGATTACATGCCTCTCTTAAAACATCACTGCATTGAACATCAATTAACTCCATTCAAAATTTTTTTTTCTAAAAAAATAATTTAAGCATAGTCTTACACTTAATATAATTCGATTTATTAAACAAAATTTTTTGTTTCACTTTTTTTTGGAAAACAATTAGAATAAAAAAAAATTGAATGAAAACATCAGTTTAAAATAGTTTAAAAACCTTTTGAATGAAAAACTTAATTATACTTAAATTTTTAATAGTACGCTCGATCAGGAAATGGAAATTTATAAAAGCTGTGGTATCTAATGTTTTTTTGCTTTGATCTTACTTGTTTGGTCTATAGATTACAAACTTGTATAGGTCTATAGGCACAAATATAAAGTTTATTAACTAGCTCAATTTTATTTATTTGCTTTCTTTTATTTTAAATGCGTTTTATTTTATAAACTGTATAAATTAAAACGAAACAGCGTCACGAATATGTTTACATTATTCCAAGCTTTTTATATTTTTAAAACAACTTTGCAGATTGTTTTAATGTTGTTTTATAGCTTTTAACAATTAAATACTTTTTTAAATTAACACGTGTTTTAACGTCAGCATGAATGTATTAAATAGTTTTCTTTGACTAATTAAAGTGGTTTAGATATTTAAATGTTGCTTTTTCTCTTACGTTTTTACTTTTACTTTTTTAAGTATCATGTTAAGTAAAAATATACTTAAAGAAATATCTTAATAGTATTAAAAATGTTATTGCTTATTACAACTGCAACTTAAACTTTAAGTTATAACTTAAGTTGTAAATAATAACAGTAACTTACGCTATTTTAAACTCTGCCAAACAAGAAAATTATAAGATTATATTTAAATATGAGAGATAATATGTTAAAAATAGAACAATTACGTACAAAACTTACAATTATATAGTAACGCAACTTCCCTTCTCCCCCCCCCTCCCCCATTACCGCAAAGCGACGCAAGGTATGGGGGGTAGTTTTTTAGACTGGGCAACTTTGTTACAAAATTTAAATAGCAATTGCTTGATTTATAAATTTAAGTCCTTTGACCATGCATGTTTATAAAACACTAACATTTGTCAAGTTTTTTATGGCGAAAGTTTTTTTTCATTAGTTAATTATAAATTATTTATGATATATGATATTTATTTTGTAAAACAGGCAATATTATCAAACTTTTAATATGCATATAATAAGTTAAAAGTTATCAAATAATTTTTTTGTAAATCAAAAATAGTTTTTATTAAACTTTTTTTTTTTAGTGTTTAATTTAAAAATTGTGAATGATTTTTGTAAATATTTTTAAACAAAATCATGTGACCTTAACATCATACCGCTTAAGCGAGGAGTTTTTTTTCCATATGAACATAAGCTGAAATTCATCCCACCTATCCGAGTACCTCAGGTGGGATGCTTTTTCTTCATATGATCAGTCCCTAAAGACTTTTTTTGTGTTAGATATTTTGCTAATTACTTTTAATTTTTTTACTTGTTGATTTGGGGTGAGTTATCTCAAATAAAACCATCTTTCTGATCTTTTGTTTAACTTCAATACTTTTCAAATCTTAGTGTTTTCATTCATTTCTTAGTGACATTGTTTTTTCTTAGCTAAGAAATGACAAATTTCATTGTCATTTTTAGCAACTATGAAATTGGAAAAGCACTTTTGAAATTTTTGAAAAATTTGTTTTGTTTCTTACATATTTTTTTACATGTATTTGTATTTTTTTTGTTAATTTAATTTGTTCATTAATTTTTTTTTTCTGTATTGAAAAATGTTTGAAGATCCTTTTTTCATAAGACATACATTAATCACACTTAATTAAAAATATAATATCACATATAAATATAATAGCTTGTAATATTTTGTAATATTTATTTAATTCCAGATGCTTGGATGAAAGACTCCAGTGAAAAAAGATCTAAAAAATCAATTAAAAAACTTACGATTAAATGCTCTGTTGATCCAAGTATGAGTGCTCTTGCTGCTGCTGGGCTAAATGTTGGTCACAAATATTCATGGGCAAATTCAAATGAAAATAGCCTTGGTGATTTATTATTTTCACTTTAAAAGATTATATATATATATATTTTCTAAATAATTTTTAATGTAAAATTTTTATTCTAAATATTTTAGATGTTACAAAAAATATGAAAAGTAATCGCGCTAAGACAGCAACGCCTTCAGGTTTATCTCTGCGTTTAAATAATGTAAAACAAGTGTCATCTCACCTGGATCAAGTTCAACATTGTCAACAGATGAAGAAAAATTTACTTGATCAACTTGATGTTATTGCACCGTATCTGCCTCCTAACACTCTAGATGAACTTATAGATGAACTAGGAGGTCCTGAACATGTAGCTGAGGTTTAAAAAGAATATTTATCAAATTTTTGTTTTTTTGGATTTATGTACTTTAATTAAGGCTTCTGTATTTTATTTATGGCTAATGGTCACAAAAGTACTCTTAAAGGGATTCCAAAGTGCGTAGACAAGTTGTGTTTATGTCTTAAAAAATACTCAGAAAATTAGTTTAGAATTTAAACTATCAAAAAAAAAATTAGTTATCAAGATATTAAAAAAAAACTTTTTTGTAACTTCACTATCTTATTTCTGTTTATAAGCCTTGGTTTTATTTCTGTTTATAAGTTTTGGCTTTCTTCTTAGGTTTTTTTTTCTCTTTAAACCTATCTGGTTTGTTTACTGAATAATGTGTTCACCTTTGAGATTTTTTTAAACAATTTAATTTGCAAGCAAGCTTGGGTTTTCCCTCTTTAATTTGCAATTTTAATAAAACTTTTTTGCTGCATTTCATTTTATAAAGCATTTCAGTTCTCAGATATCACTTTTGACAAAATATAACTAAACTTTGTACACTCTTGACAAAATGGGAAATTTAAAAAAAAAATGCAGTTTTTTATTTTCACCAACAAATTTATTTTTATATTTTATAACCAAAAGTAATATTTTTGGTTTTTAGATTTTATTAAGATGAAAATTTTTAGTAAGATGAAACTTGTATTGGATTGTGTTAAGTTATGCCGTAACTTTGAATTTTATATTTTTGTTTTTTTTGTTATAGATGACAGGCAGAAAAGGTAGAATTGTTGCTAAACCTGATGGAACCTTTGGCTATGAACCCCGCAGTAAAGACGATGTACCGCTAGAGTTGTTAAATGTTGCTGAAAAGAAGCGTTTTATGGACGGAGAGAAAGTATATTTTATTTAATTAAAAAAGCAAAATTTTTATTTTAAGATATTATTTTTAGAAATAATATCTTAAAATAAAAATTTTGATATAAATATGAATAAATATGATTTCAGAAATATTTATTTTGTTAGATGATTTTTACAAATTCAACTCTTTTTAAAGTCATGCTTTATTTTATTTCAAACAAGTTAAAAATATCATTGAGAAAATTTATTTTTTTAAAATTCATATCAAGCAATTTTTGCTTTATCATTAAGACATAACTACTTAACTCAAGAAGTATATTAAATTAGTCATATTTCTTTTTAGTTGATTGCTGTGATTTCTGAGGCTGCAAGTTCTGGAATCTCTTTACAAGCTGACAGAAGAGTCAATGTAAAGTGTTGTTTACTTTTTTTTTTTTTTTTTTGTAAATAAATATATATATATATATATATATATATATATATATATATATATATATATATATATGTATATATATATATATATATATATATATATATATATATATATATATATATATATATATGTATATGTATATGTATGTATATATATATATATATATATATAATATATATATATATATATATATATACATACATATACATATACATATACATATATATATATATATATATATATATATATATATATATATATATATATATATATATATATATATATATATATATATATATATATACATATATATATATATATATATATATATATATATATATATATATATATATATATATATATATATATATGTATATATGTATATGTATATATATATATATATGTATATATATATATATATATATATATATATATATATATATATATATATATATATATATATATGTATATATATTAGTGATATGCGGGGTACCCGGTTTGGTCTTGGGGACCTGGTAGTTCAGCTGTTTTCCAAGATACCAGGAATCTGCCCTTTTAGTACCAGGTATCTGAAATATGAAAGAAAAAGTTTCTTATATATTTCAGATACCAGGTATCCAGGTATATGAAAGAAACTTTTAATAAACTTTAACCATAAGTACTGTAACTGTTTGTTTATATGGTACTTTAAATTGTGTCAAAATATTATTAACAGGATTGCTTTAAGTTTAAACTTCAACAAATAATTTTTTTGATATAAATCTAATAGTGTTATGAAGTCAATAAGCACAAAGCCCTATTTACTTAATATAGATGTGTCTCACTAAAAATATTTTTTGAAATATATTTTTGTAGAAAATAGACAAACAAAATAAAAATAATAATAATAATGACAAAAACTTTTAAACAAATAAAAAAAATGTATTTAATGTTTTATAGGTAATTTTTATTTAAAAAAAAATTGTGAAAAAGTTAAGAACCACAGAACAAAAACTGATAATTTTTACTTAATACTGCATAATTCTACCATGAATTTTTAAGCACTCATTTATACGATTTGGCATTGAGTCTATTAAATTCTCTAAAATATTTTTGGAAACATTTCCAAGTATTGTTGGTAAAATATTGCGCAACTCCTCAAGACTCCTTGGTGCTTTCTTGGCAATCTCTTTATCAAGCCAACTCCAAAGATTTTCAATGCAATTTAGATCAGGGCTATTTGGTGGCCAAGTTAAATGCTCAATATTTTTGCTTTCGAACCATATTGACTGGAGTCAATACTGGACTAGACAGCACCAACATGATGCTGTCACGCAGCACCATATTCCAACCAACTTGCTATCTTGTTTTGTTCTTTGAACAATACAATCGAAATGATATTCTTCTGAAGGCTGCCTGCGAATCATAATTTGGTTTTTTTGGTTATCAACCTCGATATTCATCTCATCACTGAACATTACTGTCCTCTGTTTTTGTTTAGACCATTCTTTAACGCTTTAGCAAAATTCTTTTTGCTTTTTTATATGTTGTTTAGAAAGTTGCCGTTTTAGAACAGCTTTTTTCCATAACATAAGTGATGCCGATGTTTGACGTTCATTTGAAAGCTTCCATTCTCTGCTTAATTCATGTGATGGCATGGTTCGATTTTTCTATGCCAACCTGATTAAAAGGCGATCATCATTGGATATTGTCAAACACAGTCTTCCAGAGCGATGGCGATCAACGTAAGGTTTCATCTCTTTGAATCTTTTGATACTTGTTAGCACCAACCTATGTGATTGCTTTATTATTTTTCCAATTTCACAAGCAGTTTTACCTTCCTGGTGAAAATGCCCCACTTTTATATGATCTTCATAGGTAATAGCTTTTCTGCTTTTCTGCTCATTTTTTCAAAAGAAAATAATTTATTTTTGTTTGAAATTAAAAACTTTTTTTTAATACTTTTATTGGTTTTTTGGTAATGACTTTTTGGTAATGACTTGGTCATTAATAAAATATTTAAACAAAAAAGCTAAAAATAAATTAAAAAAAAGACATTTTTGTCGCATTTAGCACAAAAAATTTTTTGTGGTTCTTAACTTTTTCACAAAAAAAAATAAATAATAAAGTTAACACATATTTAATTCTTATTTTTATAGGTTCTATTAATTAATTTAAATAAAAAAATGTCTTCTTTTTTCACATGTTCTATTTAATGTGTTTGAAAAAAAAGATTTTATCTTTAGAATAAAATTAATTTTATTTAAAAAAAATATTTTTTTTTATTTAGTAGTTCTTAACTTTTTCACAATACTGTATATAGATAAAGTTAAACCCCCCTCAATTTGAAGGGGTTATAGATTTTATATGGTCATAAAAAATAGTACAAAAAATGTTTTATCAACTTGTTGCCCCTCACATTTAGGGTAAGAGGTTTTGGATAAAGTTAAAGAGCTTTTTTGTATATATTATTTTGCTATCTCAAATACCAAAATATGCTTGATTTGTCGCTGTATGTTATTCCACATATTTATAAATAATATATATTAAATATATTGTATATAGTTGTTTATTAAAAAGAAACTTGATATTTTTAGGCAAACTTTATAAGTGCAAATTAATCAGCATTATTTTGTCAAAACAATTAAGCACTAGAGATTTTACAAGCTTTTATTCCAAACTTTTTAAAATGGATTCTGTGTCAGGTACCTGGACTTGGACCTAGTATTTTCTTCAGGGTACCTAGAATCAGGGACTCGGTATAAACTGGTTCTGACACATCTCTAATATATATATATACACACACATATAGTGCTCGGAGTAGAGAAAGAAAAGTACCAGGATGGTATTCGGTAAATTAAAAATACCATCCCTCTTAATTGTTGTATATAGAGATTTATAAAAAGGTAATGGAATGGTTAATACTTTACAAAAAGGTGACAGGATGGCATCTCGCTGCATCCTGGCCCACTTCAAGCCCTGTTTATATATATATATATATATATATATATATATATATATATATATATATATTTATATTTATATATATATATATATATATATATATATATATATATATATATATATATATATATATATATATATATATATATATATACAGGCCTCGGCGGGAACAAATGAGCACGAGAGCTGAGAAAAGCTCTCCTAAAACGAATTTGGGGAGCTGTGCGAGCTGCTCCTCATTTAAATTAGCACTCTTTTGTAATTTTAATTATACCTTCATGAGAAAAATTATACTTTAGCGAGAGCCGTAAATTGCTCCTGTAAACTGTTTTAGGGGAGTGTGGGCGAGAGCAAGAGCTAAAGCTCTCGCTTCCCGCGTGTATATATATATATATATATATATATATATATATATATATATATATATATATATATATATATATAATCTTGTGAACACTGCATAAAAAGAAGCTGTTACAATTCTTAAAAAACTACGAATTTTTGAAATACTTTATGAATACAAGTAATAGTTTTTTTAATATCGTTTATTTTCTCCATTAAAAATATTTAAAAAAATTTTCATTCAATATTTTAGAAAATGCATACATAAAAGGATGTTCAGTCTTGTTTTTATATTTTGTTGTCTATGTTAAAAGTATGGTGTCAAAGTATGTTTTGCAACTCAAATTTGTTGAAATTATTTTGTATATAAAGCAATTATAAAAATTAATTTTTCAATAGAATCAAAGAAGACGTGTTCACATTACTTTAGAATTACCTTGGAGTGCAGACAAAGCTATTCAACAATTTGGTAATATATCACATACTTTATTTTTTTATAATTGGGGACTCCATAGTTCAAGAGTGGTGTGAAATAAATAAAATGTGTTAAATGCATGAATATGTTCTGAAAATATTAATTTATTTTTTGTTAAAGAAAGAGATCTAAGCATTTATTTCCACAGTCACTGCCATTTAGCTCGTTACCTCTTAACCACTTAATAGTGTGTTGTTCAAACTTAGGACCCTAAATTAAGAGGTAAAGAAGTCTAAGTGTGCACCATCAATTATTTTTTATTTATAAAACCATTTCTGAAAGTTGTAAATAATTATTATTATAATAAAAACTAAAAGACCTGATTATTCTTTTGGTATGCATGGATTATCTTTTTCTGGATATTTCATGAATTCAGAATATTTTTCTCAACTTTTAATTTTTCTGGATATCCAAAACATTTTCTATACCTACAAGTTTAGGTGTATATTTTTGTAATATATTTGTTTTTTATGCTTTTTCACTCATACAAAAATTATAAAAAGTTAGGAAAAAAATTTCAAAACAACTCAGCTAAAAGCATAATTAAGAGGAAAATAAGGGAAATTATATTCCGAATATTTTACCTAAACATTTTCTGGATTTTTAAAATAGAACCTGAATGATATATGGGTATACCATTAAAATGATGCAATTTTAATTTTTCCTCTTACAAAAAATTTTTGAATTTGAAATGTGTTTTCTCAAAATTTTGGTTTTGGTTATATATTTGGTAATAAGATTTTATGAACTCTGGGCTTCTAAATTTTAGTTATGCTTTTTGATATTTTTACAATTAGTCAATATTATGTTAAATGAGCCAATAATAATAATCTCTAATAACAATTTTGGTGTTAAAAAATGCTTAATGCTTAATTTTTAATTTTTATCAGGTCGAAGTCATCGGTCTAACCAGGTTTCAGCTCCAGAGTATCTTTTTTTGATATCTGAACTTGCTGGTGAACAAAGATTTGCTTCAATTGTTGCAAAACGACTAGAGAGTTTGGTAAAAATATTTGTTTTTAAAAATAATAATAATAAAGAAAATTACTTGAAGTTTATTTTTTCTTTTTATATATTATGTTTTTGTTATATATATATATATATATATATATATATATATATATATATATATATATTATATATATATATATATATATATTATTTTATACAGTCCCTAACCAAATTATTAGATACACTAAAATTGTTCAATAATTGTATGCTTTGCAAGAGTTAATATAATAATATAATATACAATACTTTTCCATATTACATATAATACCTTCAGTTTTATTCTGAGCAGTTCAGTTTTATTTGAAGCAGTTGTTTATTTTGTGTGCAGTGTTTACATAATCAATAGAAACATTTTATTAAGGATTACATAGGCAATTTTTTACCACAAAAAAAATCAAAAGTAAAGACTTGTTAATTAAGTATTAACAAGTCTTTGCAATTAAGTATTTTTTTAAACTGCAAATTATTTCAAAGATCAAAGTTTTCCAAAGCTAGTGTACAACAAATAAGATAGAAATTGAGTTAGGGGACAAATTAAACATGAAATAAAAGAAAAGCTGGGACAGAATGTCTATTTTTGCTCTGGTATTTGAAAAAGTTGAAAGAATATTGCACTGAATAATGAAAATAAAGGATTTAGATTTTAAGGCCTGGAGGGCTGCCAGGAAGCTAACAGCGATAAAAACAAAGCATCTGAGCTGGGGCTGATAATGACTTAAAAACAGGAAATATGACACAAAAGTCTGTCATGTGAAAGGGTTAAAAAATTAGTGGCCCTAGGTACAATAAGCTTTTTTTAATTGCACCTAGGGCCACTAGCTATTGTATCTAGGGCTGCTCTTTGAAAGTTAGGTTTAGTTCCATAATAAATTGACAACAGAGATACGCACATTTATTTTGATTAAAAGTTTATTTAATCTTAGATCGTTTTCAACAAGTGTTCCTGTATCTTGTGTTCCCAAACAATCGCAAGAAGAAAAAAAATTCTGCACCAATAAAAATAAGGACCATATAGTTTGCTTGTACCCTAGGTACAAGCAAACTATATGGTCCTAGGTACAAGAAATGATAGCCTTATGAAAAATTTCATCTATTAATGAACCCTGGTTAAAAGGAAACTTATTGAACATTGTATTTAGTACTTAAGTAACAAACAAGATTCTTGTATATTAAACAAGAACTTTTCTATAAATTCTTGTATAATATACAAGAACTTATAGAAAAGCATTTCCTCTAGAATTGTAAAATAATCTAAGACACCAGTGGTAAAAACTTCCTTTAGACCATTATTCTGCCGCAGCAGAAGAGTGCTGCTACATGGACTGAGGCTGTGAGATGGAACAGCAATAATTTTTTTCAATGTTCTAACTTTTTTTCTTCTTTTTCTGAAAAAGCCATATGCTATAAAGCTAGTAAGCATATGCTTATCTAAACACTATATTAGGTGTGTATATATATTATACGTTGCAAATGCAATATATAAATTATCTGATCAAGCAAAGAGTTTGTATATTATTGGAGAATTAGAGAGTTCAATATACATTATCTCTTTAACTAGGGAGCTCTAACACATGGAGACAGAAGAGCAACTGAGTCAAGAGATTTGAGCAAGTACAACATTGATACCAAGGTTGGTTTTAAAAAAAAAATTAGAACAGTTGTTTGAGTTTAGATTTTTTAATTAAATTAATCTATCTGTCATGATTTTAGTATGGGCGGCAAGCTCTTGATATTGTTTTAAAGTCAGTAATTGGTCAAGAGAAACCAATAGTACCCAGTCCAACTGGCTACCATGGCAACTTTTTTGAAGGTTTTATAAATTTTTCTTTTACTAATTAAATTTTTAAATGTTCTAAAGTTCTACATTTTGTAGAAGATTTTAACAAAGTTTTATTTTAATGTAAGTTTTTAATTCACATTACTAATTTTCTAGATGTCAAGATTAGTTTGGTTGGCATTGGACTGATTCAGAAAGATGAACGAACAGGTTCTTGTACTTTAGCTGACAAAGGTATGGGTTTGAATTTTAAATACTTTTTTTTTTAACTATTTTTTTTTTTTTAACTATTTTTATATAAAAATATTTCTAAAAATAGAATTTTTAAAATTTAGATTGTACAAATATAAGTCGTTTCTTAAATCGAATACTTGGAATGTCTGTTTCCCTACAGAACAATTTGTTTCAATACTTTACTGACACTTTATCAGAAATTATTAAAGAAGCAAAAAGAAGTGGAAGATGGGATGAAGGAATTGTTGGTAGGCATCTTGAATTTTACTTTTATAAATATTTTGTAATATCATAAGTCTGTCTCCTAAAGCTATAGTTGTGCTTGATATCTGCTTGCATTTTTCTACTTGATAAGGGGGATCTTTCATGAAGAAAGGAGAGAAATATGAGACTTAGGGAGAAAAATAAAAACTTGCATGGTGGCGCAGCTTGCCATTTTGTAATTTTAAATTTTTTATTCCAAAGTGCTTTATTGGCTTTCTTTTTGGATTTATTGAACTTACTTTCTACTGTTGCAGGTTTTTTTTTAGTAATTGTGAATTCAGCTGTGTGTTATCTGACTGAGCTCTAGATATATTGCACTAAAATCTGAAAAAAAAATTAAAAACTTTATCTTGGTTTTTAATATCTAGCATATTTTTTAACATAAAAATTGAATACTTTTTTTCTAAAAGGGCTGATTAGTCAAAAATCCCATATCTTTTTCTCTGTAATTATCTTAAAACCTCCCTTAAACAAACATCTGATTCAGTTAAATCAAAATAGGCTGATGTCAATTCAGCCATAAAAAATGATATTCAAGTTTTTATAAAATTCACTAAAAAGATTTAACAAATATTGAAAGTAATATCTTTAATGTTTTTGACAAATTATCTATTGCTTACTTGTCCAACCTAATGACAGCATTTTTTTAAGTTTTATTTTATTGTATTGACCTCCTTAAAGCTACAGTAGCAATAACCTTAAGGCTGTGGTAGCGATACCCTTAAGGCTGCGGTAGTCATAACATAGCTGTCAAGTAAGCTACTTTTTTATTATTATCATTGCAACTCTCACTCAAACTTTCAAATTCTTGACAATATACACAAATCTTGTTTCTTTATGCATATGTGTATTGAGTAGTAGACAAAGCAAGTAGACTGTTTATTAAAAGCACAGTAGTATAGTGGTAATAGTGGTATATATATAAATAAGTAGACTGTATATTAAAAATACAGTTGGAGGTGAGGTGCTCTTACGCTGCCACCTTCTTTTTAATACACACTTCCCTCAACATATTTTTATTATCACCCAACATATTTTTATTATATTCTATAATCATATAATTCATAAATCTGGTATATGTAATTAATTAAACTTTATTATATTCTAGTATCCAGCCATATTTGAATAAAACCATGTTTGACACATCTTTTATCAAAATACAATCAAAAATATTTTAATATATCTACTAAAAATTTATATATATATTATTAAAATGAAATGTTCACTTAATTTGTTTTAGCAAATGTTTTTTAAAACATTCCTCTCAAAATGCTGTAACTAAATGATTTGTGTTTTTGATTTATGAATATTAAAAAAATTTTTTTAAATATTTTAAAACAAATATTAAAAAAAGCTATTATTATTTTTAGCGACCTAGCAGTGCAACATTATTTAATTGGTATCAAATTATTTTTATGATCAATTTTTTATTTAGACATTGGTTCTCAAGGTGAAGCTGTCGTTCAAGTTGATGTTCAGACATTTTTTTGTCCTTCAACATGTGGTGAAGTAACAACTGAACTTCGAACTGTATATAAAATTTTATCAAAAATATTAGTTTAAATTTTTAAATATATACTCTATCCTTTTAAAAAAAATTTTTATGTTTAAAAACAGGTTAGTGTTGAAAGAGGCTTGTCATTTTCAAAAGCTGTGGAAATGAATGCAAAATCCCATGATCCAAATGAAGGATTTTATATTTCAAAACAAGTATGCTTCTTTTTTTTGCTCAATTTTAGTTTCCGTTTGCATATGAAATAAGAGTTTGGTCTTTTAAATTAAGTTTTTGTAAAGTTTTGAATCAACTTGCTAGCTTTCTAATAATACACATGAAATAAAGATGTGAATAAAAACTGTGATTAAAAATAATAAAATGGTTATATAAATTTTCTTTTTTTATAATTATTTTGTAATTGTTTTGTATAGTTTTAAAAATAATTTTTAATAATAGCATTTTAATTTTGTGACTTTTTTTTTAATAACTCAGCTTAGAAATGGTAAAAATACAGCAGCACTTGTTCTCAAACCTCACGGAAAACTTCTCTACGCAATATATAGACCAAACATTGGACTTGCTCAAAAGTTTGAATCCTTAGAAGATATACAAAACAAATATGAAAAGGTATAGTATCAAATTAGATTATTTAGAACACGTAACTATTTTGTCCTTATTAAAATTTGAATTTCTGTATTTTGATTTTACATTTTTTTGTCACAGGTAAAACCAAGTGATGTTGAAGTCATATGGAATGAGCAATATGAATACTCTGAAAAAAATTGCTCTCACGCCTTTTTGTAAGTTTCTTTTTATTATAACGCTATTTTAGGTGATTGTAATTGTAATAAATCAATTTAATAATATGAAAAAAAATTAATCATTAAATCAAGAAATATTAAAACAGTTAACTTAAAAAAGAATATTTTGCATTTTAAATCATCTGCAAAAAATATTACACATTTTAAAATAATAGAATATAACATCAATTGAATTAATGTCGGGTTATCCACGGAACTTTTTCTTTTTCAAAAATCTTTTTTGAAACTGTTTTACAATAATTACTGCTCTCATTCCCAACTACATGTTATTGATAAACACTGATTCTTATCTTGTTGGCAACAGTTTTTTTTCTAAATTATTTATAAAATATAATCTTATTCTTTAATGTGAGTCATATCTTTTTGTATTGCAAAATGAGCAATCCATTCCATTTTGAAAAGTTTTTTTTTTAGCAAACAATACACAGATTGTTCAAGGAGCAAGTTAAGCAATTGTTAATTTTGATGTCTGAAAAGATTTTGTTACTCACATTTATGTCTATTAAAGATCTTAAATGTTGTTTTTATGCAAATGCCAAGTTGATTTAAATTTATCAGATCACAAAAAATCTTCGAAAAGAAAAACTAAATTTATAACAACAAAAGTAATAATTATCACTAGCACACTCATAACATACATACTTTTACTTGTTTACATGTACATTATTTTTAATACAGTATTAAAACTTTATTTAGACTTGTTAAACTGCTCATTTTTTTGTTAGAGATAAACCCCACTTTTTAGTTTTATATAACACGAAAGCACTAAAAAATAATAAAGTTAATAAGCTTTCCATATTTTTGGGAGGAATGTAGAAATCTGATTTTATAGAATTATAATAATAGTCTGTTTGAAAAAAAGAAGGTTTCTTGCAGGTTTCTTCAAAACCTAAAAATAAAAAAAAATAAAAAATATAAAATCATGTTATATTATTAAATATTAAATTATATTATTTCTCCTGAAGAAGCAAACATGCCATTCATATTATTGTATAATTAGATATTGTATCTTACATTATTGTACAATTAGATATTGTCTTTTACATTATAATATGTTTTAAGTTGTTTGTTTTGTATTGAAAAATATCCTACAATCTTTTTCATTCATGATGTGAAAAGTTCCTGATTTAGTAAGATTTAAATCACTGAATCAGTTATCCAGTTCAATCTAAGTCGGAAAGTCTTGATAAATTAATTATATAAACTGTAATGTCTTGATAAATTAAGTATATAAAGTAAATAAGTTGCAAATTGTCAAACTACTCACATTTGATGGTGGCAACGGCACTATTGGCGTTGGTAGGCTGTCATCTTTCTGCAACTAAAAATTGCTTGTCTTTTTTGCTAAATTTATCCACAAATTTGTATATAAGTTTGTTGCTTACACTGGCACAAACTATGAGGTATAATACTTGTTACCAGATTTTGACTGTCGCATTATATCTGAATCTTGTCGTCGATCAAAATGCAGCCATTTAATTTTGTCATAACTGTTAATTTAAAGCGGTTAGTTTACGTCAAATATTACTTGACCATTTTCTTTGCTACTTCTAACATTGTTTTGTTCATTAAATCAAGTCAATTTTTTCACTTCCACGAATTGTAAGACTTGCTGTTAACATGTGGTAACTAAAAGTTATCATATGTTGTTAAAAACATTAAAATAATAACAATAAATAGTTATCACATGTTATTAATAACATGCGATAACTATAAGTTTACGCATAATAGTACAAACTTTAGATCTAAGAATATTGAAAGGTGCACGAGAAAAACTGCAAACTGAAAATCTAGATTATGATGAGATGTACACAAGAGTCTCAATGAACACATTTAGAGTCTTGGTTCAAGACAGAACGTGTACATCGGCTAGCTGTCGCAATATTCACAATTGCGGAAACTGTCCGCCGTCGTGGAATGAAAAATATAGTTTTATTATATTTTTATTATTATTATATTTTATATTTTTATATAGACTCTTGATATTATAATAGTTTAATAAAATGGTTATTCCGTTTGAAAAGTATAATTTTCAATTTTTTTGATGTTTTTAGCCATCACATGTTACTCTAAGAGAATCATAATTTGATTATTTTTACACGTGCACTTTTTTTCTATATACATAGTAAAGTTATGTTTATTTACAGTAAAAATAACCTTTTTTTTTTTTTTTTTTTTTCAAAAGACGTGGATACTGCAAACGAAAAATAGTCGGACTTCCTTGTGAGGTCGGCACGCGAAAACGTACTTGTTATATTTTATGTGGTTCAGTATTGAGTGTATGGTCTAAAGTTGAAACTTTGCTTTCGTGTCAGCCTGGATCTGCCTCAAAAATGCAAATAATTAGGCTAAAACTTGATAATGGTGTCAAACTCGTTGGTATGTTTTATATGTATAAACAAATAAAAGAATTACTAATAATATAATTTTATTATTTAAATAATATTTGTCATATTTCTATGGAAAATTTTATTAACAAACAATACAGATACTAAGAGTTCAAGAAAATGTTAGATTGGCACCCATTAAATTGATAGAAACAAGTCAAATACAAAATTTTAGTTCAGTTTTTAAATTTAAAAAAATCCGTTTCCGTTTACTTTTTTTACTCCAAAAAATCCATTAGGTTTTTTAATAGGTTGAAACTGTCTCTTATTCAAGAAATATAACAAATATTAGATAAATACTTTAAATCGATGTTGCTCTTAAAACATTATAGTTATATTATTGATGGTAAATTTACATTTTTTTTATAGGCATGTCTATACCCAGCAATTGTGTCGAACCACTTATTCGTGTTTTGTCCTCCGATCTTCGAGTTGAACGAAAAAGACCTGATTATTAGTCACCTTTCACCCGTGTTTTTTTTCTTTGATCGTTTAAACAAAGAAAATGTTCAAGGGTGGTTTTAATGATTTTATTTTCATATTTTTTTATAAAATTACTTCCATTTAAAAATGGTTATGTCTATTTTTTAACGACAAAATATACATTTTAGTGTAGAGATATTGTAAAATTTTCTTATAAAATTTATATAAATTTTTGTTTGCTTTTAGTTTTTATGTTTGTTTTTTTAATATTAGAATTTTAGAAATCATTAGAGACCGTTTCTGCGATTAGTTTTTATTATATGCATATTATTAGATGCTTATCTTTAACGTTATCTCTTAGGATGATAAACAAGAATTGTACCATACAAACGACAAGTATAAGGTTCTACCCCTCTTATTGAACGTAGCGATCACGGTTAATAAGGTTTAGGAGAAGAATTCACACTTATGAAATTTTTT